>CAMTDV010000023.1:15484555-16084555 GCA_947069175.1 Scalesia atractyloides
GTCACACATGATTTGGAAAGGTTAAGAACGGATATGTATTTGGAAATATTAATCCAATGATTTGGAAAGGTTAAGAACGGATATGTATTTTCGTTGTTAGTGATTGTGTGTGCTAAGATCATTTTTTTATTGTGTCCACTGACGAATCTAGAAAAAACGTCAAGGAGAAACGTTCCAAAATTTTCTTTTCTATAGGGGCAGCAAAATCAAAAAAACGTTCCAAATTTACACTATCGATGGAGCGTTGAGGGTAGCGTGGACTACCCCTATTCTCAAGGTACATCCGCCTCTGTATGTTTCTTGGCTTTATGTTGATCCATTTTTTGACTCGATGTTACCAAAATCAATATAAGTTATTCGATTTGTTGTTATAGGTTTGTGTTTGATCATTTGTTTGGTTGTGTGTAAAAGTTAAACCCGAAATCTGAAGTCATATCTTTCAAATTTTCAAATTCAAATTGGTGTATATATGTGTTGCCGCATTACCAAAATGTATATTCTGCTCATTTTTTAGAAAAACCTAACTAACCACCTGAGTTTCTTTAGCATAGTCTGGTGTTTGAATTCAACTTTTATTATTTTCTAGTTAACACAACGCGAGTTGTGTTTTACTCGATCTCATTGGTTTTACAAAGTATTGATGGGGTGTTGTTAGTTTAACGGTAAATGATTCTTACGGTTGTGAAAAAAGTGATTTATATTGATTTGGTTTTCGATCTATTACTTCTATTTTTCGCTTTTGGTATCGTTACAACCGATTTGTTAAAAGATGATAGAGGTTGATTCACAGAACTATGAATTGAGGTATGTATTTCTGTCTGCTTCATTACAATGAAAGAGTATTGAATTTATACACAAAACGTAATCTAAACATGGATGATAGCAGCTGACTACTAGCTGTCATTGATTTGCTGTTGAATAGCGTGATGTCCTGCTGTTGATTTGCTGCGATTACCTCCAAGGTCAGACTTTCCTTTCTAACACTGGATTTCCAAAATTCAACTTGCCCAAACAATCGTTGAAAATTTTTTCGTTAACTGCTTTTGTTAGAATGTCAGCCAGCTGATCCTTTGATCGAACGAATGGTAGTTCAATCGTACCATCTTCCAATTTTTCTTTGATGAAGTTCCTATCAACTTCCACGTGTTTTGTTCGATCATGTTGTACTGGGTTTTCTGAAATCTGAATTGCAGCTTTATTATCACACATAATCTTACTTGTTTCTTTTGACGGAAAACCAATCTCAGCTAAGAGTCTTCGTATCCACATGGCTTCTGTTAAACCTCGAGTTATGCCTCTAAATTCAGCTTCTGCACTTGAAAGAGCAACCACTTTTTGTTTTTTACTCCTCCAAGTGACAAGATTCCCACCAACTAGAGCGAAGTAGCCTGCTGTTGACCTCCGACTTCCCTTATCTCCTGCCCAGTCTGCATCAGTATAGATTTGAACATTTAGGTGTCCATGTGATTGAAACAGGACTCCATGACCCACCGTTCCTTTGAGGTATCTAATAATTCTCCAAACTGCTTCCATATGTGTCTCTTGAGGTTGGTGCATGAACTGACTTACCACCCCTACAGCATATGCAATGTCTGGGCGAGTATGTGAGAGATATATTAGTTTTCCCACCAGCCGTTGATATCTTTCTTTGTTTGCTAACTTTGCTCCTTCCTCCATATAGAGTTTTTTGTTTACACTCATAGGAGTGTCTGCTGGTTTGCAATCTATCATTCCAATCTCTGCCAACAAGTCTAAGACATACGTCTTTTGATTAATGAAAATTCCTTGTTTTGACCTTAGTACTTCAATTCCGAGGAAATACTTCAGCCTGCCCAAGTCTTTCATTTCAAATTCGGCAAACAAGTTTTCTTTTAGTTTTCCCATTTCTTCTTTATCATTCCCTGTAATGATCATATCATCTACATAGATAATTAGACAGGTTACGAATTTTCCTCTTTTTTTGAGAAACAAAGTATGATCGGCATTACTTTGTTTATATCCAAACTTTTTCATAGCTACCGTAAATCTGCCAAACCAGGCCCGGGGAGACTGCTTCAAACAATAAAGGGACTTCTTCAGACGGCAAACTTCTCCAGTTTTGAAATCTTTTGTGAATCCTGGAGGAGCATCCATAAATACCTCTTCGTCTAGGTCCCCGTGTAAAAAGGCATTTTTTACATCAAACTGTTGAAGTGGCCACCCTTCATTTGCAGCTATCGAAAAAAGAACCCTGATTGTGTTCATTTTTGCAACCGGGGAGAATGTTTCAGCATAGTCAATCCCATGTGTCTGAGTATACCCCTTTGCCACCAGTCGGGCTTTATATCTTTCAATTGTACCATCTGATTTATACTTAATCGTATAGACCCAACGACACCCCACGGATTTTTTTCCCAAAGGAAGAGTACACTTTTCCCATGTATTGTTCTTGGTTAGGGCTTCCATTTCTGTGTTCATTGCTTCCTTCCAATGTTTAGATTTTAAGGCTTGATCCACGTTTGTAGGAGTTTCTTCGGAGTAAACAGATGAGATAAATGCTTTGGCTTCCTTAGTGAAGTTTCCATCGGCCACACTAGCTATAGGATAACTAGATCTTCTTGGTTCTTTTTCAGGAGAATACCGTTTCGAAGGAACCCCTCTGTTTGTTCTAGGGGGTAACACATACCTCGATGGTGGTTCTTCTTGTCTGGATTCATCTGCCTGCAAATTTTCAGTTTGTTCTGTGGCAGTCTCGTGGTTAGAAGTATTGGTATCCTCAGATTCATTAGAAACTTCAAAAGTACCACCAGACTGAATAGTATGAGTATTACTTACCTCGGACACCAGGTTAGGAGGAACATTAGGACCGTCAGTGGCACTGAAATTTGACTCTGGTGACTCTGTGGTTGGTGACTCTGTAGTTGGTACATAGGGAACATATTTCAACCAGCTTAGTGTGTCTAAACATTCCTTCTCCCCCTGACCACTGAGTTGGGAATTGTAGTAATACTCGGTTTCAAGAAATCACAGTTTATTGTGGTGAACATCTGACGTGTTTTTGGATTATAACATCTGTATCCCTTTTGATTCATTCCATACCCGACAAAGACACATTTTACAGCACAAGGGTCAAGTTTGGTTCGATCAGATTTAGGTATGTGAACAAAGGAAGTACATCCAAAGATTCGTGGTTGAAGAGTGAGAACTGAGGGTAGTTTGAAGAATTTTGAAAGGGTGTGTAACGGAGTGTTAAGCTTTAGGATTTTTGTTGGGAGTTGGTTGAGAAGATAGGTAGCAGTAGCAAGGGCTTCAGGCCAAAAAGATTTCGGGACCTGGGATTCAATTAGGAGAGCTCGTGTCATTTCTAGTAAAATGCGATTTTTTTCTTTCGGCGACACCGTTTTGTTCTGGGGTGTTTGGGCATGTAGTTTGGTGGATTATTCCCTTGTCTTGGAAAAAGGATTTAAACAAGGTATTAACAAACTCACCGCCATTATCAGATCGGAATATTTGGATGTTTGTTTGAAATTGGGTTTGGATCATGGCATAAAACATAGTGAATTTTTCAAATACTTCGGATTTGTTTTTCAAAAAATAAACCCAGGTCATTCGGGTACAATCATCAACGAACATCACAAAGTACCGAAGGTTTTGCCCCCCAAGAACTGGAGCAGGACCCCATACGTCAGAATGAATTAATGAAAATGGCAAAGCAGCCCTAGTGTTATTGGGTTTAAAAGTTTTTCTATGGCTTTTTGCTAAAACACATGTTTCACAATGTGACATAGAATTAACTGGAAATAATTTTGGAAATAAAATATGCGAATAACTTGTAGAAGGATGACCTAATCTTCGGTGCCATAGCCAAGCTTCTCGTTCCGATGTCCCATGAGTCAGCATCACAGCACCACTTTGAGTCACCTCATCCACATAGTACAGCCCTTGATTTTCAGTGCCACGCCCAATGATCACTCCCGTCCTGATATCCTGTAAAATACAAAACGTAGGGTACATTAGGACAATACAGTTGAGTTCCTTCGTGACATGGCTGATGGAAAGCAGCTTATGTGATAACGAAGGAACATAAAGGCAATTAGAGATTTTTATTGTGGGTGAAATCCCAATAGTCCCTCCCGATTTTACATCCATTATTCCTCCGTTTGCCGTTTGAATATGTGTTTTGTCTGGTTTGGTTGTTGAAATAATATCTGATAGCTCATAAGTCATCGTATCGGTTGCGCCACAATCAAAAATCCATAGTTTTTGTTTTTGATGTTCGTGGGCCATATTGGCTTCTCCCTTATTTCCAGGGACTATATGTGTAAAATTTGTTTTTAAACTCGACCGAGGGACTATTCGTGCATTATCTTCTTCTTCTTCACTTATGTATGACTTAGGGTTTGAGGGTTGCGCCCCAAACCCTTTACCTGTTGTTTCTTCTTCATCTGCTTTGGCCACTCCGCCGAAGCCCGATCTGTTCCGGCTTTCATCTTTGGGAGCATCTCGGTTACCGGCGCCGGATGACTTTCCTTTTTCTGTAGTCTTTGTGCCTCTCTTCTGACCATCAGACCACCATTCCGGATATCCGACGAGTTTGAAACATTGTTCCCGGGTATGTTTCATCATCCCGCAATGATCACACTTGAGGTGAGATTTGTCGTCTTTACTTGTTCCGATTCTTTTTTCACCGGCTCGTCGGTGACCCTTTGACGCAAGCCCTAGTCCGTCAATTTCAGAGGCCATTAGACCCACTGTGATACCCTGTGTGTCATTGAGAGGTGTTCCCAGAATATTCTGGTGAGCGGCCTCCTTGCGGACAGTAGAGTATGCAGTTTCTACGGTTGGAAGGGGCTCTAACCGGAGTATTTCCCTTTTTATAGGATCATATTTCCGGTTGAGAGCGTTTAGAAACTGGAACAGTTTCTGTTCCGACATGATTTTGTGATACGCTTGGATATCGGCTGGGCAGGTCATAGGGTTTGGGTCAATCCGATCAATTTCTCCCCATACTCCTTGGAGTATAATCCACAATTCTTCTAGGGAGAGATTGTTCTGTTTGATTTCATTCGCCTTGACATGTAGGTTGAAAGTTTGGAGCTTGTCACGCCCACTGCTATATGTTATAGCTAGGGCATCCCACAGCGATTTTGCTGTTGGGAATTCGGTTAGATTGCTGGCAAGGGTTGGTTCGATGTTCTGTATGAGCCATGAGAAGACGACTAGGTCGTCTTGTTCCCATTGCTCATATTCCTCGCTGGTTTGGTTTGGTGGGTTGGTTGATAGATGATTTAGAAAGGCTTTTGATTTACCGCCTATGGCTACCCTCATCATCCGGGTCCATAAGGCGTAATTCTGACTGTTGAGCTTGAGGTTTATTTGAAGGTTATCGGATAGTTTTGGGTTTCGGTTTTGTGGGTTAAGGCCATTCTTGAGCAGATTGGCGATTTGAATGGATAAATCTTCTCCCAAGTTACCGGCTTCGGCCATGGCAGCTTGGTTGAGAGGATGATTTGGTTTTGGGTGAGCAAGGTAAATGATGAACAGGTCAAGAACGACACTGCTCTGATACCATGTTAAAAGATGATAGAGGTTGATTCACAGAACTATGAATTGAGGTATGTATTTCTGTCTGCTTCATTACAATGAAAGAGTATTGAATTTATACACAAAACGTAATCTAAACATGGATGATAGCAGCTGACTACTAGCTGTCATTGATTTGCTGTTGAATAGCGTGATGTCCTGCTGTTGATTTGCTGCGATTACCTCCAAGGTCAGACTTTCCTTTCTAACACGATTTTCACAAGTTTAGATCAGATATTATGGGATATCTAAGAATTATATTTGTTGGTTAACCGACAATGCTTTTGGTTAATTTCTAGAAAAACATCAAGGTTAGCAAAATTTTAGAGCATATTTTAAATTTTCATAAACGTGTTACGTCAGTTATCATATTAAATCAAAGGATTGGTTTTACTCACATATGTACATTTTTGTATCTCCGTAATTATATTAGTTCTATTATTTTTACTCCATATTAAATCAAAAGGATTGCTTTTACTCACATATGTACATTCTTGCACCTTCGTAATGATATTAGTTCTATTATTTTTACGCCATATTAAATCAAAAAGATTGGTTTTACTCACATATGTACATTCTTGCAGCTCCGTAATTATATTAGTTCTATTGTTTTTACATCATATTAAATCAAAAGGATTGATTTTACTCACATATGTACATTCTTGCACCTTCGTAATTATATCGGTTCTATTATTTTTACCAAGTTTAACAATAGAAAGTATATTAAAAAAACCTTATTTAGCCCATAAAATTTAATATATAACATCTTGCTTACATGACACTTCATGTAGATGTCCAGGCAAGTGTTGTGTGACATCTCTAACTATATTACATCTCACGTAATGTCCACATCGTTTTTTATATATTTTTTATGTAAAGTCTTTTTATTTACTTATTTATTTTTAAACTTACTTTTACAAAAATCATTTTCTTTATAAAACTATTTACGTGTTATAGAAAATACTTTCTTCTTTAAAATGATCAAACTTAAATAAAGTTCCTTTTTGTAAAAAGTTTCAATATTTTGTAGTGTTTTTAAATACCCTTTTTTATTAAAATTTTAGGAAATGTTATACTTTACAATACCATTTAAATATCAATTACATATATTGTTAATTATCAGCTTACCTTATTTATCATCATTACTGATTTACCGGTTATTTATTTGAATTATGTGTTGATGTGCATAGTCCATGATCTTTACGAGCACTTTATCTTAACTTTCTTAATTCCTTCAATTACCATCACAATCATCAACAAACACTAAAAAGGCCTGATAAATCAACATCAACAAAAATAGACGTTCATCACCAAACATCATCAACCACAAGAGACCATCATCACCATGACACCATAAATATATTTACTCGAAGATAAACTTAAACATATACCTTGCTTTGGTCAAAAATTAGTTTAACGATAATGTAACCAAACTTTGATTTTTAGGTAGAGTACTAACGTGTTGAACAATTGTGTGAACAAATGCGAAATGTAATTAATGATTAACATAAGAATTCATACGAGAAAAAACCCTTGATCTTCAAAAGATCTCCCGCACAAAAAACCTCGGATAGTGAAAGCTATCAATATCAACTATTTTGCACAACAAATATTACAACTTTGGATGTTGATCAAGTGTGGTACAATGATTGTTTGCTAAGTGTGTTGTGAAAGCTCTGTTTTTGCAATGTATACGAGTGTGTGTGTAATCGTAAATATGCTATCTAACACTTGATCAAGCCCTTTTGAATTGAGCTAAACAATAAGGCCAAAATTCTAGGATGACCACGTCCAAGTTCATAAACGTTAGTGGAATTCGTCACATGTAGCATCTCCAGTGAATACTGACCGAGATTCCAGCTTATGACTTGGTCCACATTGTCCACAACCTGCACATATTCATTAGAAACATAGAGAACAATTATTAGAAATCATAAGTAAAAATAAGGATCCTTGATCCTTAAACTCATTGCACCGTTCACTAAGGATAAGTGACCCAGGCCCGGTCTTAGGATACATGATCCAGCTTTAATAAAATTTAACCCCTAACATATCTAGAAATACATCAGTAGATAACGAAAACATTAAAAACGAACCCTTTAATTTTCACATGGGCGAAGCAATGGTGAGAGAGACTAAAATCGTGTTTAAGTCTTTATAAGATCTAAGATGTTAATTTATGAGAAATAGATTAACACCTTACTCACTCAAGGGTTATGGTCTCAAAGAAAATGCGTGGACACGTACTCGAAGGACCATATCACCGAAGAAACATTGTCCAAGTAGAGCATGAATGCCGGTAGACAGCGTTGGGGAAAAATGTGGGTCATCCCCGACAGTGACGGGTAGTACATAAGACAACTAATGAAAAAGGACGACACGTGACACCAATCATTGGTCCTCAGTTCCTATCGCATAATCCTTAGAGGACAGCTAGGGACAACCCGACAGGAAGTACTAATAGACGCTAAGATGGAACGAATAAATCTTTATAAGATTTAAGATGTTATTTTATGAAAAATAGATTGACACCTTACTAATGAATCATCTTACTTCATTTCTTGATTAACACCTTACTAATGGATCACATGATCACGTTTATTATAAACCTACCTATTATGTAATGGCAAATCTCTATTTTGCTTATAGATTTGTAGATCTAATAATACATACGATAAAAAATGAAATAGAGAAAAACAAATAATTTGTAGTATACGTGGAATCGAACAATACAAGAGGGAAAATAACTGAACGAGACACGGGTCGTGATATATTCACATATAAACGGATTTATCACAATACAAATGGCGTAACAAAGTACTACCGGAAATGATCAACTTGCTTAGGATTTTTTGTTTTGTATTTTTGTGGAGCTTAACAAGAATTTGTCGGTGTTTGCAATAAAATGGATTGTGTCTACAAGGGAGTTTGTTCCATCATCATCATCATCATCATCATCATCATCATCATCATCATCATTATTATTATTATTATTTCATTTGTCTTTCGAATAATGGAAATAAAAAAGGGGTTTTATTGTTCAAACGTTACAAAGAAATATGAGCCATTTAAAGAATCAATAGTTAAAATTATGTAAGGTTGTCACGTTAACTAATATTTCATACAAGTTCTCCCATTTCATTTTATTAAACGTATATAACTTGTTTATACCACATTTTTCGATAACATCACAAAACTGAGCACTTTATGCTTGTAAGTTTGAGTATAATCTTGCTATACAGTTAATAAACCTTTTTAATCATTGATGTGTTGTGCGTAAACATGTGTAATTATGATCATAAGATCATAATATGCATACTTTTTTATATAAGTTCTGTGAATTATTTATATACATTACGTAATCAGTTATATATGTTGCATAATTTGTGTGTAACTATTTAACCTTGTGCCTACTTATGTTGCGGACGAACTTACCCTTCACCCAAGGATCAACGACATTGTCATAGCCCTTTGATTTCGTACAATTTGTAGGTTAAGATTCCTTCATATGTCAACCCATCTCTACATATTATAAAAAATAAAAATCAAATAAGTTTCCAACATTGTACAGTCAAAATTCTCTTTTCGTTTGTTATCCTAACCTTTTATTATATAATATAGCAATTACAAGTTTGATAACAGTAAATTGTTTTTTGCTTTTATTTTTTTTCTTTTTTACTTTTGTTTCTTTTGTCTTTATTATTATTTTCACATTTTTACACTTTAACTTTCAGTGTTAACAATTACAGCTCTTAACTTTCTAAAATTTTGTAATCAAGTTTTACGTGTTTATTTTATGTATATTTTGTATAAATTCAAATTGATTTACGTTTAGACGTAATTTTTTTCTGGTAATAAGTTGGATCAAATATAATATGTTTCTTATGCTTATTATTATGTAACTTTTCAGATGATCTACGTTTAAATTTAAATTTTATTTTATTTTTTCTATAAATGAGTCTGGTAAAATATAATATGTTTTTATTGGTTCTTTTTATATACTTGTTCAAATGGTCTACGTTCTGACGTAAATTTTGTTTGGAAACACATCGAGTCAAATATGATATGTTTTCATTAAACGCTATAAATTCGAGTCACTTTACGTTTCGACAACGTCGCAACGCGTCGTACCTGTTTTCTTACGTGCTTATTTTTATGCGCACGTCAGTATAAATTCAAGTTGGTTTACGATTCGCGTTAATTTTCTTTGGAAATATGTGTCAAATATAATTTTTTTCTTGCTTATTTTTATATACGTTTTCAGTTGCTGATCTACGTTTTAACGTAAATTACAATTAGGAAGTTATGTGGATGGTGCTTTTATCCTATTGGTTTTTTGTTTTTTTCTTGATTTTTTCTGGACTTTATTATTTTTATTTCTTAGTTTTTTTTATGTTTAGTGTTTTAGTTTTAAGTTCTTTTTCATTAAAGTTATAATTAAGATAACATTTACGTTGACATTTACAATTAATATTACAATCATTCCTTCCCGTTGTCCAATTTAAATTTATTTTTATGGTTTCGGTCGATGTAAAAACATATGTCGATATTTTTTTGAGCATATTTCTTTCAGTTGGTATACTAAAACAAAACAGATATCAATCGAAACCTCACTGCGTAAAGCGGATTTTCTTGCTAGTTTTTAACATATCCCAAAACTTGGTAGTGGTAACGGTAAGTGGTAAAGGTCCACCCAAATACCTAATCAGTAATAAACTAGTTTCTTAAAACTAATAATTTTATATCTATAGTGTACGTTACCTTTTGTTGTAATCGAATTTGTTAATCATTAAAAAATCATAAAAGTTGTAAGTGACCGATGCAAAATGTGTCTTGTTCATATTTGTCTCAAACTGAAACAAAAACAAAAATAAACATGTCGAATAGACTTTTGGTAGACTTGTTTGACAGAACAATTTGTGACGAGTATCAAGTTAACTTATCTTATGTCCCATTTAAATTGATTAGTATGAATATTTATAAGACACTCACTAAGTTTAGCTTATATGACGTTTAATTGATTAGCATGAAAGCATATGATATATAGTTTAATGACATTTTTAGGGTGGTATAAGACTTGGAGACAATTAGGTATTCGATTCAGTTTCCACAATGGGTAGTGGGTTTTTACTAGATTTATCGGGGTTTTTTTAATTGGTGTATAGACATTATTTGTATACTAGTGATGTACTGGTGATACAATAATATTCTGATAGTCCATCAGTGATCTAAATTTATCGTTAAAAAATTGATTAGCATGAAGCTTTCATGCTTTAAGATAAAACGCTCTATCATAAATATTAAATATTTTTATAAGGATAATGGCATGTTTATTTATTTAAACAAATAAATCTAGAAAACCATCGAGAATAGAGTCGAGGTCAAAAGCTGATATGTTTGAACCTTTAATGTTCTTCAACCCACTTTAGTCCGTAAATGTCGGCCTTTCCCGCGCTATTCCTTTTTTTTTCTTTCTGAATTTCTGTTTTTATGTTTGATTTAACAATATTTAAATTTAGTATTAATAATCTAAGATGCCAATAGCAAATTTAATATACTCAAGGGCATTACAATAAATATTTGACACCAGGTTTAAAATCGTATCACTTTCAAACTACGATTTACAATCTTTTAGAAAAAAAAATACATTACTTATTTTAAAAGAGAACTTTAAAAATTGTTAACATAATTGAAAAAAAAAACTTAAAATTACATCAGGATGTGATATAAAACCGTGGTTTATTTTAAAAACTAAATTAACATACTTTGATAATAACTCATCATTTTCGTTCCGGCATTCTCATCATCAATACCTCCTCTCCTTTGTAACAGAAAACTAACTCCATGGGATCACCAATAGCACAATCATTTTGTCTTGGTCTTTTTAAAAATCAATTTAATTTCAACAAGTTTGAGACACAATAATGGAGAGAGTAAAGTTTTTCTTTGGGCTTATTATCATAAGTAGAGGTATTCAATGTTACTTGCTAGGTTTTTTTAAACAACAAAGGCCCGGACACTTGCGATCACCCTATCAAATGAATCACTCTTCTATCCGAACAATGATGGCCACGGATCGAATTTGAGACGAGTTTAGGTAATCCCAAATCAAAACCCGGTTAGATAAGCTTTTCCTAAACCCGTCCAAAACTCGTCGGGTTTCTAGCGGGTAAATACCCATCAGATATTGGGTATACCCGTTAATTTTAAAAAATTTACATGTTTGATATATCTGACCCAAAACCCATCGGGTAGCTACTAATCAGTTACATCTAATATTATTACTATAGAAATATATCGAATATCTACAATTTATATGAAATAAGATCTATATGTATAAAAAATGAATGTATCATATATATACATATTGAAAAATATAAAAAGAAATTATGTCGTGTATACAATCGGGTAAAGGGATACACTTTATCGGGTAATCGGGTCGGGTAAACGGGCATATCACCAAATCCTAAACCCGCGAAAAAAAATCCAAACTAGTTCGAAACCCGTCCCGAACCCGATTATCCGATCCCCAAATCTGTCCCAAATGTGTCGGGTTTCGGGTTTACCCATCGGGATCAGGTTCGATTGCCATCCTGGCAGCCCGAAGGACAAATCGTGATGACCCGGTCCACCATCCCAGAAGGACTCCCACAACTACGAAAACCAATTGGCTCTACCCAAAACAATTTTTGTCACAGGTAAGACTTCAACCTGTAACCTTCAATTCCAGTCAGAAGGCCTAGGCTCGATGGTATGTGTCTTGCTAGTTTCTTTGTAAAAAATACTTGTTAGAAATATTATTTTTTTAAGTTTAATCCCGGACATGTAGATCTGAAAAGCGAATTAATTAAAAAAATTGTTGTGCCCACAATTAAAAAGTTTTATATCCTAACACGCGTATACATACATCGATATATAATCGAAAATGATGTATTTCTAAATATAATTATTGGCCCACTTAACACCTAAAGTTGGGTTTATGTTTAACACATGACACATGGGTATACAGCAATGAGCAAGGGCCGAACAAATAGCTAAGATTCTAATTTAGAAACTACTTGACAAAAGATTTGTTTTAAAGCTTGGTCCATAGCTCTACTTGTGAAGCATATAATTAAACGAAGAACGTTAGTCTTGTTACAAGGATTAATCTTAATAATCTAGTTCTAACGTGATACTAAACAAAATACTATTTATTTTAGAGAGGTATGGTTTAATATTAGATGCGAGTAAAGTGAATGAATGTAAGTTCTGACATGATACTAAACAAAATACTATATTTTTTTTACAGAGGTATGGTTTAATATTTGATGCGAGTAAAGTGAATGAATATATTCATTTCATCATCTGATATAAATTATTTATAGAGATTCGTACACCATTCACCTTTCGATGTGATTACCATAGCAACAAAAAGTGTCCCAACAAATTTGCTAATGTTCGCATGGTTGTTCCATACCATAGGGTTACCCTCTAGATAACATGAAGTTGTAGTACATCGTTAGCATAACAAACAAAACATTTTGGTTATTTGGGTTTGGACAATGGTTAGTGCTTACACGAAGGTAGCACAAAGTTCGTTAGCATAACAAACAAACAAAACATTTCCTCCCAACAGAGGTGGATCCACGGGTTTTGGGGGGGGGGGGGGGGGGGGGGGGGGAGGGGTTCTCGGGAGCCCTCTCGGCTTGGAAAAAACTAGTGTAAAGCTTGTACAGTTTGGAAAAAATTATCGAAAATAGTGAAAATCTACCAAAGATTCCTGGATTCATCACTGTCTTCCAAAACCGACAATCTAAGAGTTGATCATCTAAAGCTGACGGTCTAAAAGATAATTATGCAGGAGCCAACGGTCTAAGAGCTCCAAACATTATGTTTCCTTGCTCTCTATTTCTCATGATTAAGTTCGGTTTCTAAATTGGTTTTCATGAAAGGTATGGACATATGATGACAATGACCTCATGAAAACCTTAATTACCCCAGGTTACTCACTTAGGTGTTATGTCCCTGTCTACGTCACTAAAAATTATCCCATAACTTAATATATAAGGCTACCTAATATATGATTTTTCCATTCCTTTATAGTAATATAAGTTAATATACCTTACATTGTTAAATTTATATTTGATTTCATACTTCTTGACAATTTCCCATTTTCCCTCTTTAGGATTACTTCATCAGTTTCGAACAATGTCAGTGTTATGCATTCATAACTTTAGAATGTCACTTGTTGTAACAATGGTAGGAAAAATATTATGTTATTCATTATCAAATATGTATTAAATTTGTTAATTGTTGTGTGTGTTTCAAAGATCTAAGCTATGTTAAAGTAAACCTAGTTAAGAAAACCAAAAAATAAATTCCAATTGTCAACTAATAAACCGAATCATTTCCTATGTATAACCAATAACTGAAAGTCTGAAATTAATCGAACCAACTAGTTATGACATATATTTCCGAGAGACATGGAGCTTTCTATTAATCGTGTAGTTTTGATCTTAGAGTAAGTTTTTTTAATCAGTTTTTGACAAAGGTCAATGTAGTCGGAGACGACATATTGCATCTTCAATCACGATCTAAATTTCCAAATAACAAAAAATAAAGAAAAAAAAGAGTAGAGGAGTCACGTGACAATAGCACGTGATAGGTTGAAGAGTAGTTGACGTTGTAGTTGGGCATGGGTCCTACATAACACAAATAAAGCATGGTGTCACATGGGTTTAATAATTGCAGCCAAGAAACAGACGGAACACCGTCTGATATGGACTAATACCATTACAAGGTATAAGACTTGTCCCACATCGGTTGTATGGGCAACTAATATGGTGTTTATATATTGGGTTCCCTCACCCACTAGACTAGTCATTTAGGTTGAGTTCTCTTGTTTGGTATGTAACATTAGTATCCGAGCCAGAACTCGGAGTGGTGGCCTGGAGAGAGCCAGCCGTGACCAACGAGACTCGGAGTGGTGGCCCATGGAGTGGTGGTCTGGGAAGAGCCAGCCGTGACCAACATGGCCGTGACCAACGAGGACGTTGGCCCTTCAAAGAGGGTCGATTGTTATGGACTAATACCATTGCAAGGTATAGGACTTGTCCCATATCGGTTGTATGGACAACCAATGTGAGATTTATATACCAAATGGGTTCCCCCACTCACCAGGCTAGTCTTTGGGTTGAGTTCTCTTTTTTGGTATGTAACACCGTCACCGGAAAACGTTAACTTAGCTAGATTCCCGTTACCGGAAACGTCAGTGTCGGTGGGTCAAAAGCCATTATTATTATTATTATAACCGTTAATTTTAACGGCGCAAATATTCCCTCCGAGGTATGAATATGTGGCGCGATTTCCGTACCCTCTCTCAATCACAAACTCCAATCAGGCCGGGAATGCAATTGAAACCAAGATTTATGCTTCCACTAAACTATTATAGTACATATATTAATTAAATATTAATACTTTTGATAGTAAACTTTATATTAATTCATGACAAAATGCCCATCACTTTATTGATGGTGTTATCTTATTGGTGGGATAAGACTTTAAAACTAATATGTTCTAATTTTGATTCTTATAAGGGGTTTATTTTTTTTTATATTTATTGAGTTTTCTCTTTAATTGATGTATAGAGATTATGCCTAGTAGAGATGGATACAATCGGGTGATTCTGCTGATGGCACGATAATACTCTAGTGGTCCGTCAGTAATCCAAATTTACCCTTCAAAAAAATTCATGACAAAATATATTAATTTTCAAGTATCAATATAAGTAACCCTAATGAAAGTTTTATAGTTCGAATAGTTCTGGAATGTCTTTGAATCATGTTGATGTCTCTCATATATTGAAATATTTCGATGATGTCTTGAATATTCAGTTTGATAATGTAAACAGAATCACAAGAATGAATATCTAAGTTTTGTTCTCAAAAGTGAAAACCTCGTATTTCATAGTTAAATCAAAGTTTTCCTTTATATGGACGGTGAACATCATGCTATGAACAATAATTGAGTAACTCAGTTGCTTTTAACGATCAGTAATCATTAACGACTGGCTACAAGTGATGATAAGCTATTACTAGTAGGATCTATCCAGGGCTCAGCCCCTAAAACCTTACCTGAGGTGGTGGCCCCGAACCACCACCAAAGTGGTGTCGCCTTGAGCCCTCGAGTTTGTCGGGTCCTTAAATTTACAATAGTGATGAACAAATGCACACTTCATACTACTAACGTGTATTAACGTATAGTGTTAGCTTCTCTGCTCTTAAGTAAATTCTAATTAGTCAACATGTTTGATGCCACTAAAATCACAATGGTATCTAGAAAAATATAATATTAATAATATATAATTGTTAAGTAATATTATGTCTTGTAATAATTTTTATAGAATAGTGTTTTGTAATTTATAATAAAAAAAAACTTTATGAAAATATACATGCAAACTTAAGTTTTCACTATATGTTTTTAGACACATATCTAAAATAATAAATAAAAACATGAGTATATTTGGTGTCTATTAGTGTCTTTCTTTTATTGTAGTCTATTTAAGTGTCTCTAATACATTGACACGTATCATTCTTATATTCATCTTTGATATTTAATTTTCTTTATTATGAGAAGAAAAATAGAAGATTATATAAGTTCTATAATAAATAAAAATATGAGCACATATGGTGTCCATCAACCTCTTCCTTTTATTCCTTTTATTGTAGTCTATTTTAGTGTCTTTAATACGTTGACATGTATCATTCTTATGTTCATCCTTGGTATTTGATTTTTATTATTAGAAAAGATATAGATTATGTAAAGTCTATATTATAGGTTTATGCTTTGTATAGAGAAAGGCTAGTAAAACAGGTTAACGTGGTAACATTTTTGGTTGTTTTAACAAGATCAGGAAGGCCTAAGGCCATGTGGGCCCAGGTCGGTTCGCAGGAGCCCATAGAGGGACGGCCTGTGCTTACCTATTTAAGGGGATTTCCTTCTCCATTCTTAGGTTAGAGGTTTTGTTTAGTCTTCCTTGTATCAGACGATTATCAAGGTAATACATCTAATCATATGCAAGTTTTTCATTGATTTCTTCGGGTTATTATTCTAGTCATGGTTGAAAAAGTCGCTAGACGTTCCCTTGGCGGTCGACCCCAAGAGTACTTGAACATGTTAAATTATAAAGACATTAGGTTTCGAAAATTAAAATATATCAAATTACATAATTTACTAATATTTATAACAAAATACGTTAAAATGATATTTATTCTTTGATATGATAGACATAGAAATTATCTTTTATTTTTTTAAAGTCAAACTCGGCTCGAGTTGGCCTACTAGATCCGATTCTGACCAAAGTTGACCGTGTTTGATCGGTTCCGAGTAATTAGGCGGAGTTGAAGAAAGTCGCCTCAAAATGTTACCTTGTAGCGCCTCGGCCTTGGAAACCTTGTTTTAGAACCATGATTCTAGTCAACAGTTTGATTCCGCCAGAGTGTTGATATCACTTGATATATGTGTTTTCGGGACTTACAAATTAGATAACACTACCCAAATTACGATTAAACCCAAATCGCTTCTATTCGATTGAACCCTAAATCTCCCAAGTGTGAATGTCTTCAATTCGATTCAACCCTAAATATCATGAGTCAGCCCAATTTGATGGTTGCTTTGTTTCTTCTAACCTTGGATCTGTTTCATAATGTATGCTTCATGAAAAAAAAAAAAACTAATGGAAGATATAAGGGAATCGTTGCCCAATTCTTTGATTCTTAAGGTAATATTGTTTAACCCATGCTTTGGATAAGAAGCTTTAGATTGGAATTGAGATTCGTTGTTAATCTCTGTGTGATTCAGTTTGTGTTCATGTGCGTAAGGAGGAATTTGTAAGAAATCTAATGAAATATTGAATCCTTAATAACATGAACGTGTTTTAGTTTCTTGATTTGCATAAGGATAATTTGAAATCAGTTCACTGGAATATTGATTCATTAATAATCTCTCAGATATTGTAGGCAACTGACTTATGATGTTTATCAGATTTGTTTCATAATGTATGCTTCATGAATTTGTACTTTTGTTTATGATATTTGTTTGATTTCATACATGCACAGCTTCTCATAATGCTTTCAATGGAATTCTAACTTGTCTTCCCAAGCCTGGAGGTCAAGAGTTTCGGAAGTTCAATAGTTTGTCTACTCTGAATGATCCAAGAATGGTAATTTTCTTTTCATGCAGTTTCAGATTCATAGATACATACATAATTCATCCCAGGAGTGTTTTTGTTTATCCGGGTTTTTAGGATATGTTTTAATGAGTACCTTAAGCGGTGATTCAGAAAAAGTCAATATGTGTAAGTATTTGTAGCTTTGCAATATATACTTATGACCCCTTCTCTTTCAACTACTTTTTTAATATCTGACAAATTTGAGATAAAACACTAACCAATTCGACTTGTTCCTATGTAAATACTTTGAAATTTCAATATCTAACATGCACAAGAGGTTGTTAAAATGACTCCAAACTTGATCACAATTGAGGAGTCTTAGTGGCTCCTCTTAAGACCCTTTCTTTATGCCTTTTCCCAACATGATTTACTTTGTTTAAATATTTATAACCACATTCTTATATCTTGTAGCAACCTGTCAGTTACTAGTCACACAAGTACAAAAAATTCACATATGCTATCTTAAACCTGAATTTGGTTCCCCTTATTTCTTCTCTTTATGTTCCATTTATAAAATACACATTTATATGATTTTATTGTTCCTAATTGTAGCAGACAAGAGATTAGTAATGCTTCTTTAAGCTCCTCTTACATCTAGAGTAAATGCAAACTGCTTAAACTAACAAAGAACATGAGGTTAATCGTAAGAAACCATCCATCTTATATGAAACAAACAAAAGTTTTTTGCAAAATGGCTTTTGAATTTGAGTAATTGGGTGGGGGAAACATTGATGGTACAAACGATGGTGATGCATATATAGAGATACCAGATGATCTTCTAATGAAGGACTCCTCTAATTGTATCAAAAGTTTAATTGACTTTGCATATCCTCCTGTTCTCTAGGATTATAAAAATCATGACTACTTTCGTAAAAGAGCAACACTTACGGCTAAAAATAAAGTTGTTTAAAAAGTTAATGATCGTTTGCTTTAAATGTTTCCTGACGAAGAAAGAGAATACCTAAGTTAGACAATATTTCACAGACAAAACATATTAATGATCCATTACAAGAAAGTTAACACTATCCTGATGTTCTTTGCGGTCTTAAAATATTTGGGTTGCCAAATCATAGGTTAGTTTTGAAGGTTGGTGTTCCAATAATGCTATTAAGAAATATTGACCAAAGAAGCGGTTTAGATAATGGGACGAGATTACGAGTACTATCACTTCAGAAGCGCGTTGTAGAAGCAAAAATCATATTAGCAGGTAGCATTGAAACTCAAACTTTAAATCCAAAAATTAGTTTGATACCTTCAGATAAAAGGATTCCTTTCAAGTTCCAAAGAAGACAATTTCCATTATCAATATGTTCTGCAATGACTATTAATAAAAGGCAAGGACAATCACTGTGTAGAGTTGCTTTGTTTCTAAAAGATCCATTTTTCACACATGAACAATTGCATGTGGTGTCGTCAAGAGTTAAAAGCAGATACAAAGTTAAACTACTAATATTAGATAAAGATAGTAGTATTATGAATAAAAACAAATGTTGTATACAAAGAAGTATTTAGAGAGTTATAAATTACTGTTACATTTTTTTTTTACTTTTGTAAATATTAATTCTACTTACAATTTTGTAATTTTTTTAACTAATGTTCCATTCAATTTTATTGAATACATCTATTTACATAACATATAGTTAAGTCCGTGTATTATACTGATACACGTATAACTAACTTAGTTTGCAGATAAATGAAAATATTCCATCAAATCATATAGTTATGTAGGGATTAAGCATGGGAGATGGTTTATTCACACTCAAGTGCAGATGAACCTATTTTGAGGTTTCAAACGAAATTTTATTTACATTTTTTTTTCATACAAATATATGATAACATTTATAATGTTAGAGTTTATTCATACAACTTGTTTAGTAAAACTTTAATAATTAATTTTTTAGTACCAAGCAATAATGATGAATAAGAATAGATATAAATTTTATTTGATAAAAACTTACTCATGTGAGGATATAAAATTTAAAAGATAATCACTAACTCAAGCTTAAAAATCAGTACTTTTTCCGTCTTTCAAATATAGGTGTAAGCGAGTCCAGTTGAATCCAAGTTCGTTTAATTTACAAGAGTTAGAGTTCAGCCCATTTCAAGCTTTATTTCTAGATCGAGTTCTGCTAGTTTAGTGTTTATTACTTAGTTTATATGCATTGATCGTTATTTTTTGTGTGTGCATATACTTTATTTGTTATAGTTTTTAAAGTAAACTGTCAAAATGGTCCATGAGATTTGTTCACTTTTGCTACTTTAGTCCAAAACTTAAACCTTTTAATTTCGGGTCCTTATGGTTTCAATTTTGTTGTCATCTTTATCCAAAAGCAAAATTTGATCTGACTTTTCAGTTAACATCAAACTTTTTTGTCTTTTTCTTCCCTTTTAATGAAGGCAAAATGGTTAGATTTTTTTAATTTGTTATAATAAAACGTTAAAAGACCATTTTGCCCTTCATTAAAAGGGAGGAAAAAGACAAAAAAGTTGGATGTTAACTGAAAAATTGACCAGATTTTGATTTTGGATGAAAATTGCAACAAAATTGAAACCATAGGGAGCAAGATTCAAAAAGTTTGAGTTTTAGACTAAAGTGTCAAAACTGATCAAAACTTAGAAACCATTTTAACCGTTTAGTTTCTATATGTAATATAATATATAATGAAACTCAGGAACCATTTTGACCTTATGAATAATGCATGCTGGGACATTGCTTATTCTTCAAGCCTTATCCCTTATGATTCTCTTTTGCATGCAGAATGCTTTGAACCATTCTTTTGCATGCTTTCCCTTTATTGGCTTTTATATTCATGGAAGATAAATATATAATGTAAAATATGCTCCAATTAATCAGATAATGTTATGGAAATTAAGTACACTGATGATTATGATGTCTTTAAATAGTAGTAGGCGTTTTAAGGACATGAGTGTTATCATTTTTTTCCTTTTAAATTGAATTGATTTTGTTTTATTATATGATGTAGGCTTGTATATTAGTGATAAAATAAAATGATTTTAGAGAAAACACTGCGAGTATTGTATTAGTAATAAAATAAAATGACTAGAGAAAATACTGCGAGTATTGACTTGATAATTATGTACACCGACAATATTAAATGGAATAATACCTCCAAATATATAAATAACGGTAGCTGAGATGCGTTTGCTTTCAATACTTTGTATAAGAATGGGATCATATAATTCCCTTATTAAAATATACACTGTGAAATAAGAAAAATTATCTTTGGAAAATATAAGTTGTGTCCGTTTCTTTTCACATTTATCAAATAACAAATATGATAATATACATGTGTATGTATATTAAAAAAAGTCTTTTTAAAATTTTTACAATTTTTTAGGGACGATAAATATATTTTATCTAAAGGGTATAGTTTTCTTTTAAATCTAACAACTTATTATAATATCCAGTCTCCACCCATTTTAAAGACAATGGATGTGACAATTTATAAACTTACAATAATCTTTACAAGATCATTAATTATTTATAAAGTTCGTACTCATGTATAAACTATACACTAGAGAAGTGAAACCATAGTTAACATTTTGATCAATCTTTATATGTAGATGAGCAGATCCATTTAGATTTTAGGGTATCAATTGGGCTTGTAAAGTTCAAAACTGAAAATGGGCTCATGAAACCTTACTAACACCCTTATATGTGGGCCTGTGACCAATTGTTGGCTAAAGTCAACTAGTTCACTACTTCATCAATTCTCACACACATGTAGGATGAGATGTCAAGTGCCGATGGTGATGGAGGGTATAGGGAGAAGAGGCCGATCACGAGGAGAGGCCGGAGGATGAGACAACGTAGGTGGAGTTGCGATGGTGAATAGGTGGCTAGTGGTGGTTGGTGGGGACAGAAGGAGAGAACCACTAGAAAAAGAGTGGGATAGACTAAGAGGATACCAATAAATACATATAGAGAAGTGGCTTGTGGCGGTATTTGAAGGTGTCAGTTGTGATGCAAGGGAGAGATGATCACCGAAAAGTAGGAGAGGGGCATACGTAGCCTCAATGGCAGACACAAGTTTTTTATTTTTATTGTTTTACGGGGGTTGTCCCCCACTCTGTATGTAGGGCCGCCCTGATGGATGGGTGGTGGAGTTAGTGAGTGATAAATTTTGAGAAAAAGACAAAATGGGTGTGTATGCATGTGTACGAAGACATAATAAGGTGTGTATATGTTAGGTCAATGTATAATGCAATACAAAGATAAAAAAAATCCTTTGGTACTAAAACTAATCGAATACACCGACCACATTTGGTGAGCGCATACACTTAGACAATCATTTGTTGATCAACATATGTGTCATTCAGTTAGTCATCTTATAGTGCGTTCTTAATACAGTAGTGAGGGTCAAGATCATAAAGTTGATTGATATATGTGATGTGTACTTCTGCACTCTAGAAGCTTTAAATGATTATCTTGTATTTCTTTTAGTTTCTCTCTTAAGTTGAAGCATTCTGGTGGAGTGGTGGAATACACCATTCTTTTTCCTCTTTAAGTTACCCTAAAAAGCTAACAATCCAAGCCTTTTTACAAAAGAAGATCATTAATTGCTATACACCTCAATCAAGTTAACACATGAGGTATTTTATCATATTAACGGGCTGTTTGTTTAGCTCTTAATGATTCAAACATCTTACTGATTCAATACTTAATGGTTCAGATTGTTTATTTCATGAGCAGATGTCTGAATTGGTCATACACTTAATGGTTCAGATTGTTTATTTCATGAGCAGATGCCTGAATGGTTCCGATATTTGTCTCTAAACAGTTAAGCATTATACTGAGTCTGAATGGTTAAGATCTCTAATCTGAATTGGTCATACATTTGCATCTTAACGATTAATGATTATACTGAAGCTTAATGGTTCAGACATCTTACTTATTCAACACTTAACCATTCAGAAGTTGTCAAACAGCCCCTAAGTGATTTTAATAAATCAACACATCACAACTTATGAGGGAAACACATTACGTGACTCTTAACTGAAATGTCATCGCAGAAGCTATTTAATCAAGGAGCTTCACCATTTATTATTGTTAGGTGGAGAGTAACAAAGTTACGGTTCGGTTGTTTAAGTATATACGTTTACTTAGAATCTAGTTTCTTTTCTTAGTTTATACAGAGGTCATAAACATTAGTCATGAACATTATCCATGTCTAAGATTTATAATCTTACATTAAAATACTCTTTAGGTTTGCTTCCTTTTATTCACTCAATAGTAACAAAATAATTTTTTTTGTAATTATTAAAAAACACTTAAACTTGAAAAATAAATAAAACTACCTGTATAAAGAACTAGATCCCTATAGAAGAACGCATTAGTATAAGACCTATTGGTATAATAATGTTTTTTTTTTCATAATGATATATGTTTGCAATCTAACTTGTTTATATATTTACACATTAAACTTGTAAATTATTTATTAGGAGTACGGGGCGGGGCACCCTCGTGATGGAGCATTGGTTCAAGTGATACACCGTCGTAATTAATTTGATGATTCAGGGTTCAAGTAATGGAGATAAGGTATCAGAATAGAATTCGATGATGGCAAGGGTTCAGGTGATGGAGATGGGAGTTCCCCATCTCTCCTTATGTTATTCGGTTTTCAAAACCATTTCAATAATCTGACAAGTCTGATTGGTGAACGTTTACGCCCAATGCAATTGAGGGGTGTGCATGAAATCAAAATAATCAACCCGTAAACGAAATAACTAATTAATCGAACCACTCTTTTTCTAAAACATTGATAAGACATACACTACATCAACAAGTATTAACATACACTTTCAACTGTTTTAAATTTGTCATCGGACATCAATATGCTCCAATGTACTAAATCATCCATTAATTATTGTTCAGGTTACATTCTTCGTCATCTCTCTATCCAATTTCATCGACTTCATGCCAACTAAAGTCGCCCCCCTTTCAAAAACAAACATAATGACAACGCCGAGAACAATGTTTATAAACATGTTAGAAATGGAAGAAAATAAAAACAAAACATACAAGCGGAACGATGTTTAACATGTTAGAAATGAAAAATCAGAGATATTTATATTATATACAAAAGTTGGGGGAAACATTTTTTGACTAACCCAAGAGTTCTTGATTCCATTAACAGGAACTCTCGAGTTGGGCTTGCAGATAGAGATGTTAAAAAAACCGAAGCCCGATAGGTATATCCGATACCTGAAATATATGGGACAGGTATGCCAGAAGCCCAATGGTTATGAGATTAGTTTTAAAAAATTTTGTGGGTTTGGGACGGGTATAAGATTAGGTGAAACCCGACCCGATTACCCGAAACCACATACCATTTTACCCGAAATATATACCGATCATATATGAATTATATATGTATATATATATATATATATATGTATATATATAGGTTTAGGATCATTTGTGAACAATATCTTCATAGTGAACTGTGTGAACTCATCTTAGCCATTGATTTCCTTTTTATGTATCAAGGGTAGGATCGTATTTTTTCATATATCTTCATTTAAATTTTTTCTTTTTAATCATTTATTTAGTTACAAAATCCCTACATTTTAGAGATTTAACAATCTTTCTAATTATGTCGTAGATCACCAGTTAATTGTACGTATTTTCAGTTTTATCAGATCGAATTCGTTTGCTAATACACTATTTTCGAAAAATTTGAACAGGGATAATTTTTTTTACAACTTTGCCTGGATCAAAGTTCGTATTTTTTAATTCATTCAAATATGGCAGATTCAAGTTGCAATAATTCCAATCCGTGTGAAAACACAAATGATATATACGAACCGAGTACAACAATGGATCGCCCAGGTTTGATCTTCTGGATTTTAGTATCATATGTGTAGTTTTCAAGATGAATATAAGAACCGAGTAAAATTGTTTTCATGTGTTTGTCCATTTAAGATTTGCACTGATGCGATTAATGATACATTTAGTTGTTAATACACAGGCATATATTCCTGTTCATTATACACATATTTGCAGTTTGCGGTTTTTATTTGTGATTATGCAGTTTTGTTTTAAACGTCCAGTTGTTACAATTCTGTACACATGTGTATAGTGCGTAGTATATGCATTATTACATATCAGGATGCAGTTTCGTTGTAAACTTACAGTTGATATCATTTAATACACAAGTGTATACTGTTAAGATGATGCATTATTATATAAGGGGATGCAACTTTGCTGTAAACTTCCAGTTGATACATACAGTACACATGTGTATAATATTAAGTTACTGCATTATTACAAGCGAGTATTCAACTTTGATGCAAACTTATATCATAAGTAAATGATACCATACAGTACACATGTGTATAATGGTAAAGTTACTGCATTATTATAAATTCGAGGATGCAGCTTTGCTGTAGAATTCCAGATTATAATATACAGTACACATGTGTATTATAAGCGAATTTGGAAGAATAAGTAACTGGCGAAATATATAGCAACTTTTCATGTTTCCAGTTTTAAAAAATCGCCCCATTATGTAATTACAGCATTACATTTTTAATTAAATTTAAAAGGGAAAAAAAACAATTCTCAATAATTACAATCATGCCACTAATCAAAACTTTAGGATGATGGAAATCAATGATCTAGATTAGTTCACAAAATTCACTCTTATAATGTTGTTCACTCTAGATCCTTACCCTATATTATTTTATATATATATATATATATTCCCTTAACCCTATCAAATAGTGATTTATTTTAGTAGGTTCATTATTTGAAAAAACTGAAATAAGTATTTGAAATTATGATTTATAATTTTTGTGTGTTGCGAAGTATAGAAATAAAACTATATAAAGTTATAATGTCATTATTTCTTTATGATAAAACTTACATGTATGTAATCTATTTTTAATTTATAATAGTTGTTATATAAAAAAATTATAAAATAATTTTATTAGTAAAAAAGCATTTGGAAATACCTTCCGTATCTTTTGACAAATTAACGGCTATACTCGATACCTGCGGGTGTACCCGATACCCGACGGATGTTGGGCAGGGCATGTGACACAATTTACAATCAGTATGGGTATGAGATTATCAATACCCAACCTAAACCAGACCCATTGTCATCCCTACCTACTGATACCGTTCTCGAAATCAGTCCAGGCACCAAATACCATATCATGAGGCTTCCTGAAACTGCTAAAAAGGTTGTGCAATGGAAGTTGATCTTCTCACACTCGTGTTTCTGAAAGCGGGCTTCATTAAAAGTTGATGATGTGTTTTTGTAAGAATGTGTTGCTCGTAGAATGTTTGATGATATGCCTCACAGAATACATGTTGATTGTCTTTGCAACAACAACGTATATGTATAGACGTTAGCATAGTCTGAACCAACTGAAGTGTTTTGGGGCCTAACATGGATGCTAAAACTAGGCCTTTCATTTAAAAACAACTTTATTTTGCTTTCGATCCTATAATTCTATATCGATACTGTGTATGCATACTTATAAACGAAAAATCCCACCGGCAACAATCCCAAATTGTCTACATATAATTTCTTTTTATTTTTAAAAGTTGGGGCCTTAGGGAGGTGGGACCGAAAGCCTATACTTTATTTCACTCCCTTTTGAGTTGCCCATGCTATAGTCTATTTAACAAAGGTTTAAAATTTACATCAATTTTAAAAATTTTAAAATAGGTTCGATTAAGAGCCGAATCCAAATTATTATTATCATTTTTTTTGTGCAGATTGTATGTAAGAATGCATTAAAGGCTGATTTCCCAAATTTTGATCTTGTGGTGGCAAACATTCATTATGGAATATCATCACCTCTAGTGGCTAAACTGGTTTTTGGCGAGTACCATTTTCGAAGTGCAAACTCTTCTTCTCCAGAAAAAAGTTTGCTACTCGAGTTTTGGCTAATCTTGGTGATTCTGAGTTCAACAGATTGACTGTTAATGTGAAGCTGGTCGCTGAGGTTGAGCATGTCATGAATGTAAGCAAAAAAGATTTTGTTCCCATGCAAAAGTCTGTTTGAAAACTGAAATCCCGGATGTAAATCTAAATGAGTGGTGGGCTTTCACTAAAATTTAGTAAGAAAAACAAGACGCTGGGTGCAACATTCAGGCAGAAGAAGAAAAAGTGACAGGGTTTTTGAATCCGTCAAACTTAACAAGCTTCGATGAAGTTATTGTGCCACATGAATCTCGTAATGAAAGTGATGACGAGGAAGATGAATGCAACATTTTGGCAACAAATGTTAACTTGTATAAGGAAAAACTTGTTTGGATTCTTAGAACTACTAGGCTTGAAGATAAGAGACCATCGAAACTATTGCTTGATGAGTTAATGTATTTGCTTTCTTTATTCAACCAGGCAGGAATATGGGAAAAGCCAAGGGATATCAATATCATTCGTTGGATTATAAAGTAAGATAATATTGCTCATTGATACATGTGAAAGTTTCTAATGAATTGGTTACTCTAGAAAGCCTATTGTTTGTTTCATTTGATTCCTCGTATTCCAATTCTTGAAATTATGATTTTGTTGATTACTGACAATATCCACACAACCTTATAAGAGTATCGTGGGTGGGTTTTCCAAATGGCACATGGCTTGCAACTTACTTTGTAAAGGCTCGCTCAAAACTTGGCTTAAGTTGATTCGGCTTGTATGATATTTGAGCCGAGTTTAAGCCAACTTAGCTCGCTCGGATAAATTTTATTATTTAATTATTAATTTTGAGTGATGACGAATTTTAGTTTTTATTCTTTTACTTGCTAAATTTTACTTATTGTTATAATATTTTGTTATTATAATAACTTTTTACCACATTTTGTTTTTGCTTATAACTTTTAAGATAAGACATTCTATAAAATTTCACGTATGTTGTTGCGACATATTTATTTTTATCTACGTGTAAATTTAAATTTTGCTCAAAACTGATAAAGTATCTTTTCGGTATCGTAAGTTATAGTAAGTTCCAGTTTTGTACCAAACTGATTCCAAACAACTTCGACACGGTATCAAAATTTCAGAGTTGATGTCAATATTTGTTTTTATGATTTTAATCGATAAATAACACATTGGACATATAAAGACTCTTTATTCTTGGTTTTCTCTTTTAACCTATATAGTAAATATTGATACCATAAGGAACATCCCATTAGTTGCATTACATTTAACTATTTAAGTGGTGACTTTTGTATTTACAAAAAAAAACATAAAAATAAATCTACACAGACCTCCATCTCCGGTCTACACCTACAAACCCAACACCATATCTCCGCCTTCCTCCGCCGCTATGACCGCTTCCTCCGTCTCCTCTCGCAAGGTTTCCTCTCTCTCTCTCTGTATCTATACATATGCCTCTCTCTATGTGTATATATTGGTTGATCTTTGCCAATTCCGATTTCGATCGATTGTGTGTATATCTGTTTATTAATCGTCAATTTTTGATTTATTCGATGTCAATTGTTTAGGTTTTAAGCAAAATTGCCACCAATAGACTTCAGAAGGAGCTTACGGAGTGGCAGATCAGTCCTCCCTCTGGATTCACTCATAAAGTCACCGATAATCTTCAACGGTTTATTAATCTTTTAATTTTATTTTCTCAATCTTAAATTGTTATCTTTTTTTAGGGTTTATCTCGTTCTACATGTCCCGATTTCACCGTTTTGACTCTTTATACATCCTCAGATCAAAGAGAATGCTCATTTGGGTTTTTTAGAAATTATGTTTGTGAATTATGGTGTTTTTGTATTTCTTATATTTGGAAAGGTGGGTGATTGAAGTAAATGGAGCTCAGGGAACTATTTATGCTGGGGAAAAGTATCAACTTCAAGTTGATTTTCCGGAGAATTATCCTATGGAAGCCCTCAGGTGGATGGATAATGATTTGAATTAGAGTGGAATAGATGCTTTTGGTTATGCGTTTTGGATATTTGCTTATAAACTTTTTATGGGATGACAGGTGATATTTTTGCAGCCTGCTCCGCTTCATCCGCACATCTATAGCAACGGCCATATTTGTTTAGGTACTTGTTAAAATGCTCTGTGGTATCTTGTAACTCTGTGTATTCTTGGCTTCTTGCAACTCTGCGTGTTTTTTAAATGTTATTCTCACTATAATCATAACGCCTGCGTCCCTGACGGGATGAAATGCCACACTAACAAAAAACAAATATCTATTAATATGTCGCTTTCGAAACTTATTTGATTGAATCCATCTGAAAGGTTGAAGACCGTTAGGGTTCAATATGTTTATCAAAACTTTACCAAAAAATCCAAATCCAATGAAGTCCAAATATTTATTGATTAGCATAAAAGTTAAGATGCTAACGTTGACTTGATCTTCCAATCACCTGTCAATTTTTTTTACACTTATGTAGTTGCCACTCTTTGCTTTCCCCTATGGGTAACCTGATTAATTTCTGTGAAGAAAGGAAAATGTGCCTGAGCCAATTGCCCATTGAATATGTATAAAGACTAAATGAGGCTAAACACAAGAACTACATAATTGAAATGAATCAAAGCATACATGATACCATAACGAAACAGCTATGTCTAATCCAAGAAAATTATACCAAACAAAAGACTAAATGAGGCTAAACACAAGAACTATATAATCAAATTAACCTTATGACTTTCAAAAATAAGACGGTACTCTCCTAGAAAAGCGAAGCATGTGACACACGATTTCAATAAAGGACTAACTTGATAATCACATGCATGGAAAACATGAAGTCAAGTCTAGTAGTTTGCAACGCATTCCGGATACGAGAAAAAACGAATCGAGACATGGAATATAAGAATCCTTACATTAAGGATAGATATTTGTACCTGAGGGACCATGATATTTAGTAGAAAACAAAAATCTACTTTTTCATTATCTAATTATTGGCTTTGGTAACTAATTTTTGTGCATCTCTATTAGTGTGATAATGTGATTATACATTTTTATTTTTATATTAAAGTTGTGTCATTTAATCTCGTTGAATGTTAGTTTTACAATTAGTTGCTACATGTTAATCTGTTTGACTTCTACAATGCTTCCAGAATCTTTTTTGTTAAATGCGTTATTTTTGTAACTTATAACTATAGATAACTCAAATCAATTTGTACAACTTAAATTTATTTATATCATAATCTCCATAGTATACGTAATAGAATAGTCAAAACACAGTTTTATATCCTTGTTTGTATAGTCTTATAAAATAACTAAACCTTTATATATCAAAGTTAATCAATCAAGCATGCAAATCTTATTATGTTGTGCACCAAACTGTATACACATGTTAATGCCCTTTAGGATTGCCCATTAGATAATAACATCTGAAAAAGATGCATGTAAATGTGTGTATGTTTATTTTTGTTCATATAAGCTATTGGAGCTATTTAGAAACAAAATAAATAAAAAAATGAAGTAAAAAAAATCATATTTTTAATTTCAGAGCCACACACGTAACTAGATATGGATTTTGTGTTGAGCGGTACAGTATTTTTTTTTGATAAAAATGGTGTGTGTTTGTGTGTGTGTGTGATAACACTGAAAAGGATTTGAAGTGTGTTTGGTGAAATGTTGATCATTTAATCATGTATCATGCTTTGCATTTCACGAACTCATCTTTCCAATATCATTGGGCTATACATTTAGTTTGAATCATGAAGATTTAATAGGCTTATTTCTTTTGTAGATATTTTATACGACTCGTGGTCACCTGCCATGACTGTTGGTTCCATCTGCATCAGCATTCTGTCTATGCTTTCAAGTTCTACAGCAAAGGTTTATTCTATCTTCGGCTTTAATAGATCAATTTTCTTCAGTCACATTCTCATCATCACAAATCCTTTCTAGGAAATTTTTCTAACTTTTGAAATAATACTATCAGTATCGTTTGTACCTATTAAATACCTTAAATTCTTTGTGAATAGGTAAATTATGTTTTAAAACTTTTTTGGCTACCATTGCAGGAACGGCCAGAAGACAATGATCGATATGTTAAGAACTGTAGAAATGGTAGATCTCCAAAGGAGACTAGATGGTGGTTCCATGATGATAAAGTTTAAAGAAAGAATAAATGATGCGCTACTTCATGTCGTATTTCTGTAAATGAAGAGCAAATTTTCTTGCTCGTTTGCTCCAGAAGTATGGATGATTATGTTTCTAAAGCAGTTTGATAATTTAACGTTTTCCATGGTTACCAGTCAATGGAGTTATACTCCCCATTTCTACCATAGACTTGTCTTGATTCTCAGCATAATGTTTTACCAAATCATATGTTTGTTGGTTGTGTATAGATGATTTCGTCTGAGCTACAAGCCCATTTTTGTTGTACCGAACTTTGTTGGTGAACCAGTCTCCATGGGGAACAGGCTTTGATCACCACCTGTTCTTTGGCAGTTCGCACATGTAATTGGGCAGGGCAAACTGTTATAATTTGAAGTCGGGTTGTCGATACGCGGTGCTGTACAGCCTTTGTCTGACACTGGTGCATTGTCCGTTTCCAGTGGGGCAACTTCGTGCAAAACAAAGAGGCGATTCTTATCTAGTAGCATTTTTCTTGAAAACACGATGCTGTGTTCGTTGACTGACTTGAAGATATCTAAAAGGGCTACAAAATTTGTAATGTCGAGACCCATGAACTTGAATTTGGGGTGTTTGGGTGGTATATGCTGGTTAGAGCCACTCAAGCTCGCGACCTGATGAGTCCCTTTTTTCCCTTGAGGGACATCCCAGTTCGACATATGTATATGTGAAACCAAACACGAATAATATACCTAATCATTAGGTCCGTAAACAAACCGAACGGGACATGTTCGTGTCCCTTGTTTACAAATGAACATATACGAACAAATAAACGAATCGGTATTCTCGTTTGTGTTTGTTCATTAAGATAATGAACATGTTTCTATTCGTTTGTTAATGTGTTAAATGGATGGTTCACAATAGGGGTGTTCATCGAATCGAATAACGAATTTTTGAATTATTCGAATTTTATTTTTTTTACCCGAATTCGTATTCGATTAATATTTGAAACTCGAATTCAAATAATTCGATTTAATTCAAATTCACCCTAAATAATAAATTATTTTACTTTCATTTTTTAAAACTACTACAAACTAATTATGCTTAACATAAAATATAACAATCTCAAAATTAATTAATTATCACTATGTCAAAACAACAAAATTTAGAAGATAGGTTGGTTACTGGTAGCGATTTAAATTAGGTAAAAAGTAGTATGAGCTATTTGTCAGTACGTTTGGTAATCTTATGAATAATAAACCTATCACTTATAGCGGTAGTTTATACTTTTGCTAAGTTTAGAAGTTATATGTTTGTGTATGTATATACATATATAAAAAATTATATATAAATTGAAATTGAATTTCGAATCGAATTGAAAATCAAAAATTCGTATTCGATTACTGGACTCGAATACGAATCAACTTGAATTCGGACATTTTTAATCAAATTCGAATCAAGTCAAATTTTGAATTTTCAAATCCGAATCGAATTCTGAACACCCTAGTTCACAAACATACACTAACACAATCAAACACAAACAAACATAAATATGCACCTCTAAATGAATGATACAATGGATAATACACAAGCAAACATAAATATGCATCCCTAAATGAATGATACAATGGATGATGAAAACTCATTACTAAGCTAAATCTAAAGGCTAAAGAATGAGCTAATGTCAAGCTGATTAAGTTGATGGGCCTGAAAGCTAAATGAATGTACGATATTTTCATGTAGTTAGACTACTAAGATAAGCACCAAAACATATTGAATGAATATATAAACCAACATAAACGAATATTTGTAAAAGACATTCATGATCATAAATGAAAGAATGAGACATTCTAGTCGAGTCTTGTATGTGCGTGATGGCCTCGGTTGTGTACTTGTGTGGCAATTTGTCAAGAGATGCTTAAGTTTATAGGGTTGGGGAAAAAGACAAGAAGTTTTTCATGAGGTCGTGATAGTTGTTTGCCAGAGGATATGGAAACTTTTCTCAGGGAACAACGAGGTTAATAATCAAGAAATATGTGAAGATGTTAAGTCCTTTGGGTTCTTATTGTTTAATAATACTTGTGGTTTAAAATAATAGATCTAGATTCAAATGATAGAGTGCTTTAAATGGTGTAATTTTTCTTTCATTTAGTTTGCAGTTTTATTTTTTGTTTCAGCTGTGGCTCTTTGGCCTCAGCACTTGGTGTTTTGGTCTGGTTTTCGAAAAAAACGTAATTAGGAAAATCATTCGCAAATTAGCATTCGACCATTTTACTCTCCTCACACCGAAAGGGGACAAAGTGTTAAAAATCAAATATACATGGGAGCAAAATGAAAATTTTACCATCATCAACAGATTCAATACAAACAAACGATTGAATTCAGGGTTTTAGCAAAATGACCACTTCTGAACATCTTCTTCCCGCCACTAAAAACCCTAACCCTAGAAACTGGAAATTCACATGGGAATCCAATTCACACGTCCCAATTATCAAATTATACTTCTTCAACCCCAAAACAAACCCTATATCTCAATGCATCGATCTCAAAGTTTCAATTTTGTTCCACAAATCATTACTCCAACTCAACTGGCTCCACAACAATCAGTCACAATCACTTTGGGTTCCGATTCCTAGGGTTTTGATTGGTGCAGACTCTCCAATTAGCTTTCGAGCGTTGGATGATCACATTGAGGTTAAACTTGCTCTGGTTCTTCCTGTTGACCACCCCATTGTGTCCAATTTTGACTTTGAAGGTGGTCAAGATGGTGCATTGGAGAATGATGATGTTCAGCCTCTTCAGTTGGATTCCGGTAGTTTTTTATTTATTGCGGTAATGCATTTAATAAGTTATTTAAAGAGGCCGTTATGTCATGAGAATATATGTACACCTGTTTTAGGGTTATAGAATGAGAATATGTCACCAGTACTGCCTAGATACAGGCTTTAATATGCCCAAAGTTGTTAGGTTTTGGCAAAATATATACAGGCTATGTTCTTGTTGTAGATTTACAGTAGCTGTAGGTTAAAGTTGGTGACTTATGGTTATGTGGGATTATGTGTCATTAAACATGTAGTTTCCAATAGTTTCATCCTATGTTGTCATTGTCAGAAGCCCTTAGATTCATCCTTGCTTTTGAAGTGCCTTGCACCTATCCCCAAGGCTCACCCTTTGCGCCTTGGAGTGCGCCTTTGACAACTATGGTTGCATCTGAGTGGCTATTGCAGCCAAGTAGATTGCTCATTGTTTCTCAAAACTGATTAGGCTACATTAAGTTTACAAATTGGGGTCAAATGTTGTCACAGAGGCCTCTGTTATGTATACTAAGCAGACATGCAAATATGCTATGAACCCGGTCAATTACATCCTTGGGTTCATCCACTCTGTGCCCACAGTAATGTGTTTACAAAAAGTGCCCAAGATTTATAGGTTCTTTTTGTGGTTATCAGTTATCTATTGCCTGATGCCATTGTATGTGCACACACAGACATAAGTACCCTTGGGTGTAGCTACAAAGTTTTAAAGAACTAATTTGTTTTTGGTTTTCCAAACATCATAGATGATCTGGATTAATTTAATGATTTGACAAAAGCAAAGTCAATGATTTTTTTGTTAATCAAACTAACAAGTAGTTTAACACACTAATAAGTTGCCATTTGGATATTTATTTGTTAAAACTCATCTCACTTTTTCATTTTCTTAAGAGCCAAATAACTTGGTTATTCATCTTTTTTTTTTCTGCTTATTATCTAACCCTTTTAATATCTTCACTTTAATTGTGTTTTTTTTATTCAGATCTTAAGAAGTTGGCTTCTTGCGGGGAGGTGCACTTCTTTTGCAGGGGTTGCTCTACCAAGTTAAGCAGCGCTGTGCGGTAGGGTGCTTTCGGCATTAGCATTTTACCATCTATAATATTTGTTGGTTCTTTCTTACATCTTAACCATATATGCAGAAATTTCAAGGAACTGCCATCTGTTAATTGGCGCGAGGCAGCCGATAACTGGTTTGGGACTTGTTGCTGTTCTTTCGGGGGTGCTAGCGAGAAGCTAGTAGCACAATATGCCAACTCATATACATGTACACCTGGCATGTGCCTAGTGGACCCTACTTCTATTGTTCTCTGTAAGGATGACTTTGTAGGATATGAATTTCCGAATCAAATTGAACACAGAGAGCACAAGTCTCTAGAGATTTCTAAAGCTGAGAATTTAGAAAAAGCCGTCTTGAATAATAAAAGTACAAATGGGTCTACTGTTGACCAAAATAGTCAAAATGAATGTTGCCATCTTCACATAGACGAGGACCAAACACCTAGTACAAGTGAGTTACTAGCAAACAAGGCTAGTCTTCTAAATGGTCTTCTTGGAAATTGCTTTATGGTTACATCCCCTTATCTTTCGAAAGACGTTAAATGGAGTGAAATCTTATGTCCACATTGTTCGTGCTTACTTGGGGCATATCCGCATGACAATACCAATGGACCACTCAATGATTACGGTGTTCACTTGTTTAAATGCTTTATTTTACTTGCCCAGTTGGAGGCCCCACTGACTTGTTTCGGTATGCGCACAATATTCCCCCTTTTTGAGTAAAATGCCATTTTCGTCCTTGAGGTTTGGCCAGTTTTGCGACTTTCAGCCAAAGGTTTGTTTTTCTGCATCTGGATCCAAAAGGTTTGAAATCTTGCAGTTTCATCCGGCTCGTTAGCTCTATCCATTTTTCTCCGTTAAGCCATGGTATTTCCGTCTTTTTTGTTAACTTAAAGGGAAATTCAGTATTTTGAATACTTGTACGTTATGCTAAATGCTTGTACATAAAGTGAAAAAGACCGAATTGCCCTTTAAGTTAAAAAAAAAAGCAAAAATACCCCTGACTTAATAGAGAAAAATGGATGCAGTTAACGAGCCGGATGAAAATAGCAAGGCTTTAAACCTTTTGGATCCAGACGCGGAAAAACAAACCTTTGGACGAAAGTCACATTCACAAAACTGGCCTAACCTCCGGACGAAAATGGCATTTTACTCCCCCTTTTTATGTTATTACCTTTCAGTTATTATTTTGTGAATTAAAAATAAGCTTATACTGCTTAAATTCGATAGGAAATACACTTTAGAGAGGATGTTTACTAGCCAGCTGTTGGAAAGTGCGAAAGATGAACTCTCGTTCGAACCGTGGTTAAAAATCTGCAAACGAGATCGCCGATGTTGCAAATTGTTTTACTAAACCCAAATTCATGGTGTTCATTTGGGGATTGTTTGGATGCAATGATACCGGTTCCCAATTTAATTGTGTACCCAATGGTTAAAGTGCTATTTTCCAACTGTAGTAACAGCACCGAGTCTGAATTAAGGTTTGTTGTTAAGTACATATTTAACACCTTCACTTCTTTCCCTTATAATAATTTGTTTTTTTAACAGGAAGTTAGATGAATGGGTTACTAAGAATCAAGTTGGTGATGTTTACATGTTGACATCAAAAGATTTAGCTGAATCATTGGAGATAGCAAACCGCATGCTACCATCCTCACATGCTTTTCTTCAAGGTCTATCTTTATCTTTCTTGAGGAGGTAATGAACAACAGCTGTTGTATTTTATGACAACTATAACTGTAATTTTGTGGAAGGTAGATTTAGTGTATTTTTTTAAGGTTTGTTCTTTGAATTTTATTTGAATAACACTTCTTATTGGATGATCAAGTGACTTTCCTTCCATTATAATTGTGAAGCTGACAGTTTTACAAAATCTTGTGTGGATTTTGTGCCTTTTTTAGCTTTTTATAAAGTGTCACAAGTCAATCTCTTAATTGAAGATAAGATGGATTTATGCTGTCTCTTTTCGTATGTACATGTGGCGTATTCATAGCCACTCGGGACCATAGCCGGTGGGCCATCATTTTATGCCACATTATCTGGTAGGTTCTTGATTGGTTCATTGATATAAATAAACACAGTTAAAATTATGAAATAGCGGGTGGCGGTTTGTTGGACGTTCATTTTGAAAAGTGATCCTCTGATTATTGTGGTTTCAAGTTGTAGATAATCAGTTTATAGTGTTTGGGTATATGAAACAGGTTTCAGTTACCTAATTATTTAAGGGGCATTTTACACGTAAATCTTTAAATAAGCGCGCCCTGTGGTATCGTGATATTGTGGATATGGCTCCCATTGTTTACTTAGTTGTAACACGTTTGGTTCTTTTCACTTGCGATAAAAATTCCGTTAAGTTTTGCGAAACATTATAAAATTTTCCTCTATTTGTTTTCTTAATAAAAGAGGTATAATGATCGCTACATATAAATCTACCATCATATTTAACGTCTATCAACTCTAGGACCAATTATGTTACAACTAAAAGTGAATAGTGGACGGCCATACACATAATTCTGAAAAGTTGGGATCAAACCGCAAGCATTGCCACAAAGGACCATCCGTGTAATGAACTTAATAAGAATTTGCCAAACACCCCATGATCACAACTTCAAAGCATAGTTGTTAATATCGAATAGCGGACGATAGCAACAAGCTACCTATACGCTACGTAGCGCTAGCGATGAAATAACGGACGCTATTTTATGTTTAGCGATACACCAGAAGATAATTTTAGAAATGTTTTATATGTGTATTTTATCAGTATCTTATCAAAATACACTGTTTTCATATGCAAAATTAAAAACAAAAATGAAAATCCTGCTATTTTATAGGAATATATTATCGCCATTTATATTAAAACAAAAATACACTTATAACCCCGCTATTTCCAAGCTATGGAGGCGCCAAAATCAGATTGCGATCTATTGACGCAGCGTACGCTGAACGCTATAGCGAGCGCTATGCTCGCTGTATAGCACTGTGCTCGTTATCATCAAACACTGCTATATGCAACCTGTTTTGTACAACTAGATTCCACCAGGTAATTTGTTGCATGGGAATAACCCCAAAGATAACCTGAATGGTGGCTGTCTTTGGCAACTATGGGAAGCCAATAAGTCTTGATTTCAGCCATTTTATAAAAGTTCAGTTGAAATTCCTACTGCTGATCAGAATATATTCTATAATTCCATGCTCGTCACACACTTGTGTTCAAACCTTTCCACACTCCAGATACACGTTCCTGAGGCTTAAATAATGTCACTCCACTTTTATTAGATTCTGTCGTGTCTTATCTTAATAATCGGCTATAAATACAACATTGACAAACCATAGGAAATCACCATTTTAAGTTCACAACTACAGATTTAAGTGGCTAGCTGCATGCCTAAGTGTAATTTTATGGGAGGAGGACAAGGAGAGTTTGTTTGGTAGCCAAGGATGACTTGCCTGTATCTTCTTTTCAAAGGGTTTGGTCTGTTAGATCGGTCGTTTGAGACTCTTTGATTGGTCGGTATCAGACAGTCTTCTTGGCTAACCTGATATTCTCTTCTTTCTCATGACAACTCTTTTCATGCTTCATTGTTTGCTTACTAATGGTTTATATACATATTTCTCATGACAACTCTTTTCTTGCTTCATTGTTTACTTACCAATGGTTTTATTCATTTAAACACACACCAAATACTCATACACACATATTTGCATACACGCATATACATACATACATACAGGGGCCGGTCACATACACACAAAGTGGGGTTTTGCCTAAAAGTGTAAGTGTTATGGGTATTTAATCAAACTAATTTAATGGTCAAGATTGATATGGAAGGTTTAATGGTTGTGTGGGGTAAAACTTAAAAGAGCAAATCTACCCTTTTTTGTGGATTTTTCAATTGAATACCATTTTCACTCATTTTTTAAATTTAGGTTATTGTACTTTATTAGATTTTTTAAGTTGTAACAAAAAATCGAGAAATCTCGTTAATACGAGTATAATATTGATATGTATTCTATTTTTTAAGATATAATGTAACGTACTAAGCGTAAACTATGTTGCTTTATCATTTTAACCGTGCTATTTTTACCATTATAACTATGTTGTTTTTATCACTACCATTGTGCTATTATAGCGTTAGAACATGACAATTATATGGTATAACAACACATTAATATCATATTATTGTGTTGTATTTTGCATGCATAAATGGACACAAATATCCCTTGTTTATAGAACCAACAATGCACATGTGTTGTATCTTTATCGCTTTCTACCTTCTTAGGCAAAACCCACTTTGTGTTGGAACTGCCTTCCACACACAAATAGATGTGTGTTTATTATTTTTTAATTAATCATAATAATATCTTTATAATCCAATATAAGTAGTATAATCACAGATGAAATAAGAAATGAAGTGAATATAAGGTATTTCAAACTCCATTCTAGTTCTAGTATATATACAATTTTTAATTCGAATTTTTTTTTCTCTATTTGATATTATCAATCACTTGAGAGGCTTTTTCTTTCTTTCTCCCTAAAACTCATAATTATTGTGTTATGAAATCTGATCAACTTGCCTATCAAACTTTGTGCTGTCAGTTTATTGCATACAAATAAACTGTTCAGTTTTGATTGTAACCCTATAAAACAATGAAAAACGATATGAAATACCTTAGTCATCACCCGATAAAATAAATTCCTGTCTATAGGCTATAGCTTTGTGTCTAGTGGTATGGATTAGTGGTGGTAGTTCAAATCCTGGTTGAATAAGTGGTACTTAAAATTTAGAAAAAAATCTGTTCAAAATAAAAAAAAATTAAAATCTCCACCCCATGTTGGTTCAGCCTCCATGATAAAAACAGTCATCATATCCTAACTACCAACCACAAAAACCCTAATATGTAAAGTTTTAAAAGCTGAAAGGTTATAAAAAATAGAAGAGCAAATGATGATCACCATTTTCATTGTTAATGTTTTTCAGTGGTTACAACAAACAGAAACAAACTACCGTCAGTTTCTTTGGGAAAGACTACAGCAGAAAAAGCAAACACAGTACACTGGCAAAAGAAGGGCAATGAAACTAATGTGATGTAGAATAATGTAGGATCATGCATATTAATCGTATATCATATCAGAAACCACCCCTTTTTTAAGTAATTAACACCCATTCTAGTGGTATAACCAGAGGCAATACTAGTCAAGGAAACTAGGATCCCGGAAATATCATAGGAGCAATAGGAAGACTAATAGAAAGTGTAAGAATAACACAAGCAAAGTTTATTTGTTATCATAGAAACCATGTTTATGCAACCGATCCTAAGATTCATACAATGGAGGCCATAATCCTAAATTTTATCTAGCAGTGTCTAGTCGTCATCGTTCCATCGGCATAGAGGACATCAATGTTTATCCGTTAGCGTAGAAACCATCATCGCACATGAGTTATGTACTAACTTGGCGTAACTGACCAAAAGAAATGTTCAAATCACCATTGTGTCCAGCCTGACCCAAACGAAAATTGCCTTGTTGTAATATACCAACTCTCTTGCATAAGTAGACCTAGTATTATAAGCTGACAAACAAAGTTGATTAGACTCGACGCCTTAACAAATTCGATTTGGAGAATCATCATCAAGCCTACTACCATCCAAGACTAATAGTTTCAGTAAAACTCCTCTCCAGTTCAACACCTTCTCATCAATTATCTAGAAGGTCATCGAACGCATGTTGAACTTCAACTTCTCAGTTTTCACCATCATGGTAAACATCTACATGTTATCTTTTGTACCAAGAATCTTTTTAAGATAACGCACAATCATTCGATAATTCTCTTATGAAGTGATCTATTGTTTAAATGCATTTCATCTTCCCGGTGGATCACCTTGATTCTTTGCAAATGATTTGCACTTTGGTTCTTATAATAAAGAATACTATCTTCTTGTTCTCTACCCCACTATGATAAGAAACTTTTCAACCATATGAGCTCTTTACTTGTTTATGCAATAGCTATGTATTCCTTATCAGTGGTTGATAGAGCACAACTCTTTTGTGATATCGACATCTAGTTCACCGCCATTCCACCTATTGTGGAAAGACAACATGTAACGAATTTCTTAAAATCAAAACACCACCCAAATCTACATCACAACAAAAATGTAAAATGGTGTAACCTTATAGTTTCTTTTCAAGTAACATAACATCCACTTGACTTGCTCGGATTATACATAAACCAACTAAGAAATTTTACCACATAAGCTATACCTGGCCTAGTGCAAAGCCGGGCATACTTTACTTTAGTCAATGTTGTTGCATAAGAAATTATAACTACCTCTTCTTTGTCTTCATTCATTATGGATTATTGTTTCCGAGCGAGCTTTAAGTGACTTCACAGTTTGTATTTGCATTCTTTTGGATTTCTCTAATACTTTCCCTATTTGTTTTTTCCAGGATAGTTTTAGGATACATTATGCTTTGTCTTTAGATATACTCATGCCATATATTTGTCTTGTAATCCCCAAGTTTTTCTTCTACAAATCTTGAGACATATTTCTCCTTGGTCTTTTGATATACTTCATGTTTGAGTTTGATTTTGTTATCAACATGTTACCAACGCAATAACAATATACCAAAGGAGTGAAATCTTTTCAAACATATTGTTATCCTTGGAACATCTCATATACTCATTCCTCTACATAAAGTTGTCAAACTTCAAGTAACTTGTCATCATAATCATCGTCCTTTCCATAAAAGTTGTAGTTATCAAACTTGTCGATGTTCACCCTTTCGTGTTTTGCCATTGCTCCCAAGAAAACTCAAGAAACTAACACAGACCACTTTGTTGGGATTATGTGCACAAGAACACCATATTTATATAGCAAGACAAATAAATAGTGCAAGATTAATGAGAATACAAGAATACAACGTGACTCACTCCATCCATTTGATCGAGTTCCATCCACAACTGAACAAGATATAAATTGATTGAGTTACATCCACAACCGAACAATATATATTTATTATATCAAGAAGTCAGAATATTTTGAGGTCCTACTTGCAAATTGCAATTACAATGAGATGTTTGTATTGGAATATATTATTATTTAGGGTTTGTTAGTATGGGTTTACGACCCATTTAGGTTTCTAAGGTTTCTTATGATCCTTTATAAACTATAAAACAACTTTTAATAACTTAAATTGGACTCGTGAGCTCATAATAATAAACCTTAAATAACAATATAATTCTATACTTTATTTATAATAGTCAAATTATGGTTAACTTGTTCACCAAGAATTTTGTACAACCGGCTGGAAAACAAGACCTAAGATTCCCATAAGGGTCAAGCCCATAACTCTAATCTTTCAGCATGGAGAACATTATTATTTGTCGTCCATGTAGAGATGGATTTATGCTATCCCTTTTTGTATGTACATGTGGCGTTGTCATAGCCACTCGGGACCATAGCTGGTGGGCCAACTCTCAATCATTTTATGCCACATTATCTGGCAGGTTCTGATTTAAGGTGCTAAGTTCTTGATTGGCTCATTGGTTGTGATGAAATAAACACAATTAAAATCATGAAAGTAACGGCGGGTGGGGGTTTGTTGGACATTTCATTTTCAAAGTGATCCTCTGATTTTTGTTGTTTAAAGTTGTAGATTATCAGTTTATAGCGTTTGGACAAACATGTTTCAGTTACCTAATTATTTAGGGGGTATTTTACATGTAAAACTTTAAATGAGCTGTCCCTGTGGTATTGTGATATTGCGGTTTTTTCCTCACTTTTAAGAATTGGGGATATGGTTCCTACTCGTACTCCGTAACACGTTTGGTTCTTTTCACTTGCGATAAAAATTCTGTTAAGTTTTTGTGAAACATTATGAAAATATGAATACCTCATCCTCTTTTTTTTGTTTTCTTAAAAAAAGGTATAATGGTCGTCTCATATAAATCTAACATCATATTTAACGTCCATCAACTCCTAGGACCAATTGTGTTACAACTAAGTGAATAGCGGAGGACCATACACATAATTTTCCATAAGTTTCAGGAGGCATTGCCACAAGGACCATCTGTGTAATCAACAGTAATAAGAATCTGCCAAACACCCAATGATCACAACTTCAAAGGAAAGAAGCATATCCAAACACTACTATATATCTGCAAACCTGTTTCGTAAACCAGATTCCACCAGGTAATTTTATGTTGCGTAGGATAACCTGAATGGCTGGCTGTCTTTGGCAACTATGGGAAGCTAATGACAAGTCTTGATTGGTAACACTTTATAAAAGTTCAGTTGAAATTCCTACTGCTGATCAGAATATATTCTATAATTCCATGCTCATCACAAACTTGCGTCCAAACCTTTCCACGGTCCACACACATGTTCCTGAGGCTTGAATAATGTCACTCATCTTTTATCAGATTCTGTCGCGACATGTTATAATAATCGCCTATAAATACAACATTGACAAAGCATAGGAAATCACCATTTTAAGTACACAACTAGAGATTTAAGTGGCTGCATGCCTAAAGGTAATTTTATGGGAGGAGGACAAAGAGAGTTTGTTTGGTAGCCAAGAATGACTTGCCTGTCTCTTCTTTTCAAAGGGTTTGGTCAGTTTAGATCGATCGTTTGAGACCCTTTGATTGGTCGGTATCAGGCAGTCTTCTTGGCTAACTTGACATTCTCTTCTTTCTCATGACAACTCTTTTCTTGCTTCATTGTTTACTTCCTAATGGTTTATATAAATATATATAATATATATAATGAGGAGAGAGAGAGAGAAGAGACATATACACACACACCATATACTCATACACACATATTTGCATATAGGGGCCGATCAGATACACACGAAGTGGGGTTTTGCCTAAAAGCGTAAGTATTGTGGGTATTTAATCATCAAGGCTCAATCTATTTGGACACCCTTGCTGCTATTTGGACACCTTAGGTGCCCTAGACGGATCATCTAGGGCTAGACGGGCGTTAGGCACTGATTTCTAGGAGTCAGCAGGTGAATGGCAGGGCGTAGAAATTTATGTGGGTAGATGAGCCGTCTAGATCTAGACGACCCGTCTAGGAATATGCTTTTTTTAGTTGAAAAGGGGGTGTTTTGGTGGGTAAATTGGTTGTTGTTGGAGGTTTGATGTTTTTTGGTGGTGTAGTTTGAGATTTTTAATTTTAAAAAGTTTTATTTTTTGTATAAAAACAAGTTAACATTTTCGCTCGTTTAAATACTTCATTGTTTTTACATTTAATTTTCTTAAAAAATTATACTGATTAAATTTAATATTGTTTTGAACATTTAAGAAGAATGCAAATATTATATCCTGTAAATATTACTTAACATCTTGAAAATTATTATGTTTCCGTATTACATTTCAATGTCGATTCAACACAAACAATCATATAGTAATCGAATAACTGAAAACAAAGTTAAATATAGCATATATAACATAATTTGTACATCCATAATATGTATCTGTACAGCTGAATACTAAATACAAAACATCTATACATACGAGTCGGAGTCGGGATCTGGCTGCTGCTGGCCGCTGCTGATGATGTGGTGCTCGAGGTGGTGCGAGCGGTATGGGAGGTAACCCGTCTCTCTCTCGTCTATCTGTAACTCCCGAACCACCCAGCCCATGAGATCCATAAACCTGCCAACGTTGGCTCGTAAGTGCGTGTATGCTGCTACCTCCCGGGGCATGACCTGGAATAACATGCTGCGGAAAATGGGGCGCCCCGCGAGGTGGTGGTGGTGGTGGCCGTGCCGGTCCTGTCTAAATCCACCGGAGGCTCCTGAACGACCGCTGCCTCATCTACCGGCGGATAGCCTGATCAAGTTTCCGGCAGCGCCTCCGGAATCCATGGCTCACCTGCGCGGGTTTTAAACCGCTCGCCGAGCACGCGAACCTCTTCACCAGCTTCATCCCCCGCAAGGTCTGACAACCATCCGCGTCGACGGTATGGCCAGTCGTAAATGTGGGTTTTGCTCCGGAATGATGACCCAACAACCGGGCAATCACGGTGACGTACGCCCCGCCGTACAAAAATCCTCGCACCTGCCGGTGATGGGCGTAGGCAAAGTACTGGGTGAGATCCGTGCGCAAGTGCGCACTACCTCCTGTACAGTAGGCAATAGTAGAAAAATAAGTGGTGCTCGTACACCACTCACGGCTGTGTTCGTGAGTGGTAATAGACGTAACGAGCATCCGATGTAGATACCTGCACATATTGTTAGCGAAATACGGAAATTAATTTATAACAATAATAATCAAATAATTACTGTAATAAACGTACGTACCTGTACAACGAGTCGTCAACTGTGTGAAATCCTCCCCTTCGCCCTGACATGCTCCCAAGTGTCATGCCCTGCGACCACCTCCCAAAATCCCAAAAGAGTGGGTCTATCCACCACCACTAGCCCCTGCATATAAACATCCGTAGCAATCTCCTCCTGCAGGTATATACCGCTATGAACGACAAACTCAACAAGCGTCATCGAACGCCACACACCGGCAAGCCTAAAGGAAACCTCAGGCGGAGGGGGAGGAGCCTGTGGCTGGGGAGGCGGCTGGTCGACCCGTGGAGGGTGAAACGTGAATGTCTACAGGAACTCGATGAGCAGCTCCATATAACTCGGCGTGCCACGGTGAATCAACGGGAACGAAAAAACGCAGTCTCGGCTCCTACCAATCGCCTCGATCGCATCCCAGTCGACCGCGACGTGCGATCCGACGTGCAACCGACGAAGCTTCCCGCAAAAACGGGCGGCCTCGGTGTCGGGCAGGAACTCGAGATACGGGTGGCCGTGTAGCGGATCCGCCGGCGCTGGCGGAGCCCGTTGCGGACCATGCAAATGTGGAGCTCCATGTATCTGATCTTTAATCTCGTCCATAATCAATCTGCAATAATAATAACAATATAACACAAATAATAACAATTAACCATATTAATCAAAATAATCTAGTAATAACACATAATATGAAAACAAAAAATTATATATGTTAAATAAAAGAGAAAAAATAAATCTGGTCGTCTATGGGGGTCGTCTCGGGGAACACACACCACATTTCACTCGAGTAGGAATGAACAAAGAAGATCTCTGTAACGACCTCTGTTTCGGGTTCCTCCCGTGTCTCGTAAATAAATTCGTTTGTAATCAAGATGTTTTCTAGCGACTGCATGAGAGTCAGTCCGTATCTTTGTTCGACCCTGAACTGTGTTTTGTACGTCTTTCTGAACATGGAACCTGTCGAGAAACTACTTCCTAATCGTTTGAAAAATTCTACGCGGCTCCATGTTTTGAGCTGTCAGCTGCTCGATCAATCTGTATTTGTTAGGAGTAAACCTTCGCACAAACGCGTGGGCCGACAGGTGTCACACCCCGACCCGCAGCGGAATAAGAGTCGGGGCATAATTGGGTTATCACCAAAGCTCATGACATTTACTAATATGTTTCATATTTAATAAAGTCAAAATTACATTTCCAAAAATCCAAACATGTTCATTCAATACAAAGAAAATAAACCAACATAACAATCCCAACTCTAAATCGTTTTATTCTTTTAGTCCAAGTCTATGTGTTCCTAGCTGCTGCTGGTTTCACCTGTATCATGTGTAAAAATGGGGGTTTTTGGGTCAACATAAGTTGGCGAGTGAACCTTATTAGATAAACATTTATTAAGGAATTACCTGTTAGTTTATCAATGAAAAATTGTGCATAATCATAGATGAGCAAATGTAAATAATCAAGCAGTAGCAAATAGCAGTCACAACTATAACATACAATAACATATGACAGCATACATGAACCTACCAACATCATACTATGAATAACATAAATGAAACTGTGCGATCAAGGCTCAATCAAACGAAGCCGATCGTATTGCATGTACTTAAAATGAAATGTCTGTGCGATCAAGGCTCAATCAAATGGAGCCGATCGTATGTGGGCACGCCAGGTTCAACCTCATAATGAAATGGGGAACATGCTCAACGCTCATAATGTAATGGGAGCGACGGCCTATGAAATTGCATGTACTGAAAATAATAAATTGCATCTAACAATACAACATAAACAAACTGAATACACAAGTTCATGATATGATGTATGCACAATGGTTTAACAATAATATATATACAAAGACACATGATACACCCCAAAACGTGATTAAAACGGGGAATTTGTAAAGATTCACTCACATTGGGTGCGTTGGATTGGAGGTGGTGAGATGCGCACGAATTAGATGAGCGGAACAACGAGAAATACTAACCTAAATAATACGGAAAAATATATTAAATGAGTGGATTTTATTAAGGATTTTAATGAAATTTTTAGATATATTTTTGTGAGTTTAAGGCTATTTTCTATCTTTAAAAATGTTATTTTAAGTATTTTTAATTGATTTTTAAATTAAATTTAATAAATAAAAATATAAAAAAAATTGTTTATTTTGCGTTGACCGTTGACCTGTTGACTTGTTGACCGGTTCGGTCAGGACATGGTTTGCGCTGGGTGAGGCTCGAACCCGAGACCTCCCGTACGCGTGCACGCAGCTCTACCAACTGAGCTACGTGTCTAACCCGAAATAATCTTGTTTTTAATTATATTTATACACTTATTCAGTTTAACCGAAATTCTTTTTAATTTCAAAACATTTTAATTCAACGGACCGGTGCTAGTGACGGGTTTCGAACGTGCGACGTATGGCTTGATGTTGCACACAGTCCACCGCTGGACTGTGTGTCTAACCTGGTTATTATCTCGCTTTTTATTATACTTAACAACTAACTGAGTTAACCCGGTTTAGTTTTTAACAAAAAGGCATTTTATTATATAAGGAGTGCGTATAGCACGAATCGAACTCGGGACATGCGTATGTATTTTGCACACAGTCCACCGCTGGACTATGTGTCTAACCCGTTCATTTTACTAGTTTTAAATATACTTATAACTTAATTAGCTTCGTCTTCTTCATTCAAATTACAGTCAACTGATTTACTAACTCGCTCCTTGTTCTTACGATTTACAGACATTATTAAAGCTTAAATGAAAAGGCAGAGACGGTAATTAAAGGTGAACATACCGATGAACGGTTTATTTCAGATTTCCGGCGATGTGTCGGTCCCTGTTTTTATGCTCTTCAACTGAACAAGATAATTGACTGTTTTGATTAGTCGAATGTGGAATTGAAGTGATAAACAAACGTTAACGATTTTGTTTGAAGACCCTTACCGCTTCACAGACGGAAATAGAAATTTTCAGGGGAGTTCCGGCGAACTGGAATTAGTTGAATACAGCGCCTGAATTCAATTTCAATTGAGAGGTTTAAATTAGAAATAGTCTAATAATTGTTGAACTGCAATAATATTGAGAGAATTACCGTTTGAGGATGAATACGGTTTTCCTGCGGGATTTGCAGAAAATTCCGGCGAACTGATTTAAGCGTTCTGATGGTCTGAAAATGTGACGAAAATGAAATGGAGTATGGTTATGACGTTTCTGAGTCGCGAGAGTGATCTTGGGTTGAAGTATCCAGGATTTGATTGCTTTTCGGTTATGAAGACCAATAATGATGAGACTTGATGCTCAATCAATTCTGAATTGATTAATGACATCGGTTCATCGGTTATGAACATGAATACGCGAGAAATCAAACGATTAGACGATTGATTTGCTGATTTCAGTTTCTCAGTTGGCGAAACCGGTTTTAACCGAGTTTGTGTATAAATTTCATTTATTTCCTAGAGATAACAGAAAACACAAAGTGGCGGAGTGGTGATGTGAGTGTATGTTAAGTCGTTGGGGTTGTCCTTGGCTGACCCGGGTTCGAGTCCCGGCAACAACAAAATTCTTTTATTTATTTTGTTTTAACTTTTTATCAAATATAATTTTTATAGTTTAGTTTATTTATTAATTATGTATCGTTTTAAATCAAAATAATCATAAATATTCAACGTAACTTTTATAACTTGATATTCGATTACAAAACGGAGCGGGTTTTGAAAAAACCCGATTTTTACAAATGTTACAGTATCCCCTACTTTTAGGAATTTCGTTCCGAAATTTAAGTAGTTGAAGTAGTAGGAAAAAGATGCGGGTATTTTTCACGCATTGAGTCTTCACGTTCCCAAGTGAACTCAGGTCCCCGTTTCGACTCCCAGCGTACCCTAACAATTGGAATGCGACTCTCCGAATTCCATGATCTCTACAGGTCTTTCGATAAAATGCATAGATTCATCAATCTGAATATCTTCCAGCGGAATATGGAGATTCTCATCAGCGAGGCACTTCTTCAAGTTCGACACGTGGAATGTGGGATGAATCCTGTTGAGTTCTTCTGGTAGGTCAAGCTTGTCTGCTACAGGACCTACTCTTTCGAGTATCTTGAAAGGTCCTACATAACGTGGTGCTAGCTTGCCCTTTTGACCAAACGAACTACTCCCTTCCACGGTGATACTTTTAAAAGTACATGATCACCAATGTTAAACTCTAAGGGCTTCCGTCGTTTATCTGCATAACTCTTTTGACGACTTTGAGCCGCTAGAAGATTGTTTCGAATTTGATGGATCTTGTCTGTGGTTTCTTGGATCAATTCTGGACCAGTAATTTGAGCTTCCCCAATTTCGTGCCAACATACAGGAGATCGGCACTTACGACTATATAAAGCTTCAAAAGGTGCCATGCCGATGCTCGAATGATAGCTGTTGTTGTACGAAAATTCAACTAATGGTAGGTGGGCGTCCCAATTTCCCTTGAAGTCTATGACACATGCTCTAAGCATATCTTCAAGAGTTTGAATGGTGCGCTCAGACTGTCCATCAGTTTGAGGATGATAGGCGGTACTGAGATCTAATCGCGTGCCCATAGCGGATTGTACTGCTTGCCATGTTCGTGAGGTGAAACGACCATCACGATCAGAAATAATGCTTAACGGTACCCCATGCCGGCTTACGATTTCGTTGATATAAATACGTGCAAGCTTTTCGTTCTTGAAATCTTCGCGGATAGGAATAAAGTGAGCTGATTTTGTAAGTCGGTCTATAATCCCCATATAGTGTCATACCCACCAGAAGTGCGAGGTAACCCGGTAATGAAATCCATGGTTATATTTTCCCACTTCCATACAGTTATTTCCGGTTGGACTAGAAGTCCTGAGGGTCTTTGGTGTTCAGCCTTCACCTTGGAACATGTAAGGCACTTAGAAACAAATACAAACAATATCCTTCTTCATTCCAGGCCACCAATAGGTATATCGTAGGTCTTGATACATCTTATCGGCTCCTGGGTGTATAGAATATCGCGTTTTGTGAGCTTCATTCATAAGAGTTTCACGAAGATTGTTGTGGTTAGGAATCCAGATACGATCTAGGTAATACAGAATACCGTCAGATTTAGTTTCGATTTTTAACTCAGCTCCACAGGACATCTCCTTTCGCACATCTTCTTCCATTATTGAAACGTGTTGGCTTTTCGAATTTGATCTTTAATGGTGGTTACAATTTGCGAACATAGAAGATGAATGGAGTTCGCATAACCCTTTCGACTAAGTGCATCAGCCACCACATTTGCTTTACCAGGGTGGTATCTAATTTCACAGTCGTAATCATTTAGAAGTTCGACCCATCTTCGTTGCCTCATGTTTAACTCTTTTTTATTGAAGATATGTTGAAGACTCTTGTGGTCAGTGTATATTTCACACTTAGTACCATAGAGATAATGTCTCCATATCTTAAGAGCAAACACAACGGCTCCAAGTTCTAGGTCATGAGTGGTGTAGTTCTTTTCATGTGTCTTGAGTTGTCTCGAAGCATAAGCTATGACTTTTCCTCTTTGCATAAGAACGCAGCCTAATCCTTGCCCTGACGCGTCGCAATAGACTACAAAATCATCACAACCTTCAGGAAGAGTGAGGATTGGTGCATCACAAAGTTTCTGTTTAAGAGTTTGAAAGGCTTCTTCTTGCTCGGGTTCCCATATGAAAGGTTTTCCCTTATGAGTTAAAGCCGTGAGTGGTACAGCAATGCGAGAGAAGTTTGAAATGAACCGACGATAATAGCCAGCTAGTCCAAGAAAAGATCTTACTTCAGTTGGTGTACGTGGAGCTTGCCATTCTTGAACCGCTTTGATCTTTGAAGGTTCAACATGTATTCCCTTGTCATTGACTACATGCCCGAGGAATTTCACCTTCTTTAACCAGAATTCACATTTGGAGAATTTGGCATAAAGCTTTTCCTTTTCTAGAAGTGCAAGAACGAGTCGAAGATGACGCTCATGATCAGATTTAGATTTTGAATAAATAAGAATATCGTCGATGAATAACTATTACAAATCGGTCAAGATAAGGTTTGCAGACTCTGTTCATTAGGTCCATGAAAACAGCTGGTGCGTTGGTTAATCCAAATGGCATAACCATGAATTCATAGTGGCCATAACGAGTTCGAAAAGCAGTCTTGGGGACGTCTTCTTCATGCACTCTAAGTTGATGATAGCCAGATCGAAGATCGATTTTTGAAAAGCAGCTGGCACCTTGTAGTTGGTCAAGAAGATCATCAATGCGTGGTAAAGGATAGCGATTCTTGATTGTTAACTTGTTGAGCTCTCTGTAGTCGATGCACATACGAAACGATCCATCTTTCTTCTTAACAAAAAGGACAGGTGCACCCCAAGGCGACGAGCTAGGACGTATGAATCCCTTGTCAGTCAACTCTTGCAATTGACTGGCTAGCTCTTGCATTTCAGAGGGGGCTAACCTATAAGGAGACTTTGCAACTGGTGTAGCACCAGGTATAAGATCAATACGGAATTCGACGTCTCTAACTGGAGGAAGTCCTGAAATGTCGTCAGGAAAAACTTGTGGGAAGTCTTTTACTACAGGAATGTCTTCAAGCTTCTTCTCCATGGTTCCCTTCTTGATGATATGAGCTAAAAACGCGACATAATTCTTGCGAAGATATTTTTGAGCTTGGAGACAAGACATTAAGCTGAGCCCTTTCGACGAGGTTTCTCCAATGATTCGAAGAGTCTGACCGTTTGAAAGAGGAATACGAATAAATTTTTCACGAAATACAACTTCCGCCTGATGTTGACTGAGCCAATCCATACCGATTATGATGTCAAAACTTCCCAGCTTCATAGGAATAAGATCGACTGAGAAATCGTGGTCGTTTAAGATGAGTGTATAGTTGCGTAAAATAGAGTTTAATAAAATTGGTTTCCCGTCCGCAACTTCTACCGTTATGGATCCGTGAGCTTATCCCGATTTTTGCTTAAGATAGGTTCAAATTCTAAAGACACAAAACTTCTATCCGCACCAGTATCAAATAACATAGAGGCATATATACCATTTATAAGGAACGTACCGTTGACCACATTGCCGTCAGCTCTGGCCTGGTTAGCGTTGATATTGAAAGCTCTCCCTCTTGCAGGTGGGGGAGCTTGGTTTGCTTGGTTCACTGGGTTGGCTTGGGCCTGAGCATGAATAATATTAACCAGCCTTGGACATGTGTTTCTGAAATGACTCGGGTCGCCGCAATTGTAGCAAGCCCGCATTGGTTGACCCATAGGATAATTGGGCTGGAAATATGTTTGGGCTAAAGGTTGGGTGGGTGGTAATAGTAGGGGTTGTTGGGCTTGGCCCATTATCTGTTGGTGGGTTTGGGTTAAAGGTTGGTGGCGGTTCGTTCGTTGAGGCATGTAGCAAGTTTGAACAGTATGACCTGCGCGACCGCAGCCGGTGCAATATTGGCAAGGATGATCTGGGGAATGGTGATATTGGCAACGGTTACATTTTGGTAACGGGCTAGTGTAGGGTCTTCTGTATGGTGCGGGTGAAGGAGTGACTTGAGTAATGGGTGCAGCAGGAATAGGGGAATTGGTTTGGGTAACTGCAAAATTTCTGGTGTTGCGCTTCCTCTTGTTAGCAAACTTAGAGGAAGGAATGGGTGGTTTGAAGTTTGTCCCTCAACAGGGGCTTTCTTCTTCTCTTCTTTGAACTTCCCGTTGCGAATTCGGTTTTCGGTCAGTTCAGTTGCTAACTCCATAGCAGCTTCAAGTGTTACTGGTGAAACGCTGAGAACTGAATCTTGGATTTTCGAGGGAAGTCCTCGAATATAGTGCTCGATCAGACGATAGGTTGGGGTGAACAAATTTGAAACCATTTGGTTCAACTCCAAGAACCTCTTGTTATAGGTAGTGTGATCACCCTCCTTTTGCTTTAGAGCATGAAATTCATCCTCCAACTTTTTAATTTCAGTTCTAGGACAGAAACGCCTAGTCATGATTTCCCTTAACTCCTCCCAAGTTAAGGCCATCGCATCTTCAGTTCCCCTCTTCCCTTTCTCAGTATTCCACCAAGTGAGAGCTACCCCAAATAGTCTCCCGGTGGCGTATCGAACCTTGCGATCCTCAGGACAATCGCAGTTTAGGAAGGTGTTTTCCATCTCCTCGAACCAATGTAGGAGAGCAGTGACACCCTCGGTCCCTTCAAATTTAGGAGGATCGCAAGACTTAAAATGTTTGTAAGAGCACTTGCTGGTAGGAGGGTTGTCGATGTTTTGGTCCTGTTGTTGGGGAGGGTTAGTAGGATTTGTAGCAAGGGCTTGTTGTACTTGGACCACAATGTCAGGCAGTATCGTGGCCATTTGTTTCGCGATCTGAGTGGCCAAACGTTCCTGAGACCTTCCCGATCATTTACCCCTTCGTTGCTGTCTAGACGACATCTACAGGATCATACAATGAGAAGATTATGAGTTTATGATGTCTTTTTAGGTGTCATGTGTCTTTAAGAAAATGAAAATAACATAAATATCAATAATGCAACTACATCCATAGGATGTCTTGGGTTCGCTCATGTGGGGCCTCAAATGTCCCCCATACCTTCACCTACATAGTCATGTGGGCCCCCATGGCTATTGGCTTGGTAGGATTCACATTAGTATTGGCAGTTTAACACTCGCATCCCCCGAATGCAAACCACAAAATATGTTCATGAGATGTTTGGTTGGAACGTGTCCAGGTGTAGACACAATGACAACTCAAAGTGGGGTTAGTTCACACGACGTTTGGTATAGCATGCTTTGGCCTAATAGGTACTTCGTACTCTCATCGTTAGTCCCCAGGTAGGCAAACTGGTCCTTTATTTTGGATTTATACGAATGCCAGCCTAGACAGGACGTTCCGACTACCGGTACTGGTACCCTTCCAGTTACTACATGCCCGTCATGAGAACTCACTTTGATGAGATTTGAAAACACGAAAATCATTGTAAAAGCAATCATGATGTGGTGTGTGCTTTCTTGAATGTGATATGTTATGAGTATACGATTCATGATAGGCATTATATGATAATACATACTTATGAACATGCTTGCACAATATTAAATGTAACATTTAACATAAAACATATATAAACATCAGGAAATTTGGCATGTAACACACAAAAATCTTATAAGTTTCTAATCGACCATAGTATAGGCTCTAAGGGTCTAATAACCTATCCTATATCCCTATAGTCATAGCTCTGATACCAATCTGTCACACCCCGACCCGCGGCGGAATAAGAGTCGGGGCATAATTGGGTTATCACCAAAGCTCATGACATTTACTAATATGTTTCATATTTAATAAAGTCAAAGTTACATTTCCAAAAAATCCAAACATGTTCATTCAATACAAAGAAAATAAACCAACATAACAATCCCAACTCTAAATCGTTTTATTCTTCTAGTCCAATCCTATGTGTTCCTAGCTGCTGCTGGTTCACCTGTATCATGTGTAAAAATGGGGGTTTTTGGGTCAACATAAGTTGGCGAGTGAACCTTATTAGATAAACATTTATTAAGGAATTACCTGTTAGTTTATCAATGAAAAATTGTGCATAATCATAGATGAGCAAATGTAAATAATCAAGCAGTAGCAAATAGCAGTCACAACTATAACATACAATAACATATGACAGCATACATGAACCTACCAACATCTTACTATGAATAACATAAATGAAACTGTGCGATCAAGGCTCAATCAAACGGAGCCGATCGTATTGCATGTACTGAAAATGAAAATGTCTGTGCGATCAAGGCTCAATCAAACGGAGCCGATCGTATGTGGGCACGCCAGGTTCAACCTCATAATGAAATGGGGAACATGCTCAACGCTCATAATGTAATGGGGAGCGGCGGCCTATGAAATTGCATGTACTGAAAATAATAAATTGCATCTAACAATACAACATAAACAAACTGAATACACAAGTTCATGATATGATGTATGCACAATGGTTTAACTATAATATATATACAAAGGCATATGATACACCCAAAACGTGATTAAAACGGGGAATTTGTAAAGATTCACTCACATTGGGTGCGTTGGATTGGAGATGGTGAGATGCGCACGAATTAGATGAGCGGAACAACGAGAAATACTAACCTAAATAATACGGAAAAATATATTAAATGAGTGGATTTATTAAGGATTTTAATGAAATTTTTAGATATATTTTTGTGAGTTTAAGGCTATTTTCTATCTTTAAAAATGTTATTTTTAAGTATTTTTTAATTGATTTTTAAATTAAATTAAATAAATAAAAATATAAAAAAAATTGTTTATTTTGCGTTGACCGTTGACCGTTGACCTGTTGACTTGTTGACCGGTTTCGGTCAGGACATGGTTTGCGCTGGGTGAGGCTCGAACCCGAGACCTCCCGTACGCGTGCACGCAGCTCTACCAACTGAGCTACGTGTCTAACCCAAAATAATCTTGTTTTTAATTATATTTATACACTTATTCAGTTTAAACCGAAATTCTTTTTATTTCAAAAACATTTTAATTCAACGGACCGGTGCTAGTGACGGGTTTCGAACGCGCGACGTATGGCTTGATGTTGCACACAGTCCACCGCTGAACTGTGTGTCTAACCTGGTTATTATCTCGGTTTTTATTATGCTTAACAACTAACTGAGTTAACCCGGGTTTTGTTTTTAACAAAAAGGCATTTTATTATATAAGGAGTGCGTATAGCAGGAATCGAACTCGGGACATGCGTATGTATTTTGCACACAGTCCACCGCTGGACTATGTGTCTAACCCGTTTTATTTTACTAGTTTTAAATATACTTATAACTTAATTAGCTTCGTCTTCTTCATTCAAATTACAGTCAACTGATTTACTAACTCGCTCCTTGTTCTTACGATTTACAGACATTATTAAAGCTTAAATGAAAAGGCAGAGACGGTAATTAAAGATGAACATACCGATGAACGGTTTATTTCAGATTTCCGGCGATGTGTCGGTCCCTGTTTTTATGCTCTTCAACTGAACAAGATAATTGACTGTTTTGATTAGTCGAATGTGGAATTGAAGTGATAAACAAACGTTAACGATGTGTTTGAAGACCCTTACCGCTTCACAGACGGAAATAGAAATTTTCAGGGGAGTTCCGGCGAACTGGAATTAGTTGAATACAGCGCCTGAATTCAATTTCAATTGAGAGGTTTAAATTAGAAATAGTCTAATAATTGTTGAATTGCAATAATATTGAGAGAATTACCGTTTGAGGATGAATACGGTTTTCCGGCGGGATTTGCAGAAAATTCCGGCGAACTGATTTAAGCGTTCTGATGGTCTGAAAATGTGACGAAAATGAAATGGAGTATGGTTATGACGTTTCTGAGTCGCGAGAGTGATCTTGGGTTGAAGTATCCAGGATTTGATTGCTTTTCGGTTATGAAGACCGATAATGATGAGACTTGATGCTCAATCAATTCTGAATTGATTAAAGACATCGGTTCATCGGTTATGAACATGAATACGCGAGAAATCAAACGATTAGACGATTGATTTGCCGATTTCAGTTTCTCAGTTGGCGAAACCGGTTTTAACCGAGTTTGTGTATAAATTTCATTTATTTCCTAGAGATAACAGAAAACACAAAGTGGCGGAGTGGTGATGTGAGTGTATGTTAAGTCATTGGGGTTGTCCTTGGCTGACCCGGGTTCGAGTCCCGGCAGCAACAAAATTCTTTTATTTATTTTGTTTTAACTTTTCATCAAATATAATTTTTATAGTTTAGTTTATTTATTAATTATGTATCGTTTTAAATCAAAATAATCATAAATATTCAACGTAACTTTTATAACTTGATATTCGATTACAAAATGGAGCGGGTTTTGAAAAAACCCGATTTTTACAAATGTTACAACAGGTCCTCACAGAATTCGTGGTTATGTCAGTCTTTCCCCCTTTTATCCCCTATGTTTCATACGGATGGTCTCGCATAGCCACCATGTAAAAAGGGCAATCGGTTTTCTTGCTTCCAGCTTTTCTAACCGTTGCTGTAGTATGGTGCTCATCACCACGGTCACATTCAAGCCATACCCTCCCGGTCCTTCAACCAATTTTCTTTGATCGTCGGGTCACAATAAGAAACCATCCGCCTTTGCCGTTTCCTGTGCCCAGTTTTTTAGCTCATCTAGAGAGTTGAAAACCTTTAACATCGATAACGTTATGTTAGATTTATATTTACTCAACTGCCCAACATAAATAAATAAGTTTTGATACCATCTTTGTGAGGTACGGATTGCCTGCGCTCTAGGGTGCCTCGTTACCATAACCTCCACTGTCAGGATTGACTTGTTGACCGTACAAAGACTGTGTTGCATTGTAACTTTCGTAACCGTCTCCTCCGTATCTATCCAGACAGTGTTGTTGCACGTAAGAATATTCACACCCGTATCCATAATCCTGAAACCCTTGTTGCGCAGATAACATGGTTCATCAACATGGTACCAGTCGTCCACATGGGATGTTTCATCAACGGAGGATGCTCGTTCAAATCTAGAAACGGTCTGTTTTGATTTCCTTGTACACTTGACACAACCTCCTCTTGCTCGTTAGAATCGGGAACGCCGGTCCCCCCTAACAACGGTATCATCATTAGTAAATAATTAAAACAACAAGTAGTTTAACCTAAAAACTGTTACCGGATTGGCTTCGGGCACCCATGACTCGCTAGAATATGGCCCAAAGAAATAGTTGCCGTCCCAGTATGATGACATTTCACCACATTTGAATGATGTCAGATGGAGTAATATAAGCCAAAGAAAAAGACGCAGAGAATTTCGACGAAGTTTATCTCAACACTGATATCAAATTCTCTGCATGGCTCTATTTAACAAAGAAATATATGCCCCATCTAGGCCTAGACGGGGCGTATCACTTATACTGCTTCACAAAAGTCAAAATCAACCTTCAAGACGTCACCGTCTAGGCCTAGACGACCCGTCTTGGGTAGGTCGTCTACGGGCCTCGTCTAGGCCTAGACGCCCCGTCTGATGTAACTGATTTGATATTGTACGAGGGCAGAAATGTGGTTGGAGAAAGGAACCCTAGACGTCCCGTATAGATCTAGACAACACGTTTTGAAGATGTGAAAATTAGCAGATGGATGTGTGAATAATCAAACTAATTTAATATTCAAGATTTGTTAGGAAGGTGTTAATGGTTGTGAGGGGTAAAAGAGCAAATCTACCCTTTTGTTGACATTTTTTCTTATATAGGACACCATCTTCACTGTTTTAGAAATTCAAATAACTTTTATGTACTTTATTATATCTTTTAAGTTGTAATAAAAAATCACGAATTTTTATTTCTCGTTAATACATGTATAATATTCCTATATATAAAAAATATCTAGCATTAACTATGACGTTTTATCATTTTAGCATAAATTTTTTAAGATAACGCACAATCATTCCAGAATTCTCTTATGAAGTGATTTATCGTTTAAATGCATTTCATCTTCCGGTGAATCACCTTGAATCATTGCACATGAATTGCACTTTGGTTCTTATAATAATGAATATAATCTTCTTGTTCTCTACCTCACCATGCTAAGTAGGATGAGCAAATGGTACCCGGTACCAGTATTAAATTTACCAAAACATGTATATTTTCGGTATCGACTTTTGACATTTTCGGTACCGGTTCGGTATCGGTATTTACCGGTTTTTACCCTCAAATACCGGTATTGTACCGGTACCGGTACCCACTTGTGGGGATCTTCGATACCGAGCTCATCCCTAATGCTAAGAAACTTTTCAACCATATGAGCTCTTTACTTGTTTATGTAATTGCTATGCACTCCATTCAGTGGTTGATAGAGCACAACTCTTTTGTGATATGGACATCTAGTTCACTGCCATTCCACCTATTGTGGAAACACAACATGTAACGAATTTCTTAAAATCATAACACCACCCAGATCTACATCAAAAACCGTCTTAGATAATACCTTTCCATCTGTAACATAGTGCAAATGATTACAAATATTTATTTAGTCAATATTGATGCATAAAGAACATTAACTATCTCTTCTTTGTCTTCATTCATTGTAGATTATTGTTTCTGTGTGAGCTTTAAGTGACTTCACAAGAGTGTATTTGCTATTAAGGATACTAATAATAATGTCAATTAATTGTCTCCATCTAAATTTAAATTTAAATGTATATTTAGATAGGATTGAGGTTGTTATTGACCACCGTAACTGTAGCCTAGATGAGTTCCTTTCCTATCCTTTTGTATCGCATTTGTTGTAATCGGCTTATTTAAGCACTCGATGTTAATTCTAAATGCAAGCTTTTTCATTCAATCATCAAGTGTTTATATGGTATCAAGAGCACACCACTCGAACAATATCCCATCACTATTTTTTTTTTCCGATCGCTTCCTTCCGTCACCATCATGGCATTGGACCCCTGTGGTTCAACTCACAACCTCCGCCTATTTCAAAATCACCCTCACCAACGACAAATTCCCAGTGTGGCGTAAGCAGGTCTGTTTAACCCTAATCGGCATAGACCTTGTCCACTTCATCACCGGAACCGAACCCGCTCTGACTGAATTTTTAGACGCTGAAGCCACCAAACCAAATCCGGTTTTCTACCCATGGTATCGGCATGATTGCTTCTACCGAAACCTCCCGAGAAGCTTAGGAACCATTGGTAACCAGTTATGCGAACCTGTCTTGGTCTAGAGTTATATCTCTAAAATCCAAACTTGTATCCAACCTGAACGACACCCTTACCGTCACTGAATATCTATGTGTCATGAAGCCTATCGCCCTCTTGTTCAACACCCGGTGAAAGACGAAGATCTCATGGTTTACTTATCTCCTTGATTCGAAGATCACTTTTCCAGAACTATTTGAGAAACTAATTGATTTTGAAAGGGAGCTTAACCATATAATAATTTCATCACCAACACCCATGGCCACGACTAACTACACCCAAAGACAAGCAAGGATGGTTTCAGATCCTTGCCTGACCGTTGTAATACTCATGGTAACTTCAACAAGAAAACATCTCACAATTAGTGGTTCAACGGCTCTCACTCTAATGGAGGTAATCCTGAACACCATAATTACATCTATTGTCAATTTTGTAATTTTGCACGTTATGAAGCCAAAGAATGTAGGAAACTCTCTCTCGCTTTCTTCATGAAAATCAAGTTTCCACAGGAAGTTCTATGATCCAAATTAAGGCTACATTCATGTCACTACCTCCTCATACATGTTTGACACTGGGGCTTCCCAATATGTGGATCCCAATCGTGCGTCTCTCCACTCTATATCCTAAGAAGTTCTATGATCCAAATTAAGGCTACACCAACTGCTCATGTCACAACCTCCTAAGACATGTTTGACACTAGGGCTTCCCAATATGTCGATCCCGATCATGCGTCTCTCCACTTTATATCCTAGTATGGTGGACCAGATGAGATTGTTCTTGGCAATGATAACACTCTCCCTATCACTCCATATTGGTCAAACACACCTTCATACGTCGTTTAATGGTTCTCTTTTCTTAAAAGACGTTTTGTGCATTCCTCATTTAAAAAATAAACTAATATCCATTGCAAAAGTGTGTACGACTAATCATGTTTCTGTGGAATTTTTTCATACACATTCTTTATCAAGGATCTTCGAACAAGGGCACGTCTAATGCAGGGCGAATATAACCTTGATGTCTACTATGTAAATCTTCCATCATTACCTTAAATAAATCTGGTCTCAACTGTATTGCCTCTTGATTGGCATCACAACCTTTGGCACCCTTCGATTTGAATCTCAAGAAAATAGCCAAATGCTTAGGTTTACATTTTAAACTTCTAAATTTCCTTTGTAATTCATGTTCTATCAATAGAAGTCACAAGAATTCTTTTGGCATGAACTCATTTACTACTACAATACCCTTACAGCTAATATATCGGATGTTTGGGGAGCGGTAGAAAGATCAGTTGATGGTTCACCTATTATGTGTTTTTTGTTGATTTTTACATCAAGTACATTTGGCTATAACCAATGAAACACAAATCCATGTCTCCATTTATTTCCAAAATTCAAATTGCAAGTAGAAAAAAATTATTTCCAATGTCTATTTTCATTGAAATTAAAGAGACATCAGATTTGAATTGTGGAAATAAAATGGAGACATCTGATTTATGTGATTTGTGTTTCATCAGATGAAGCCAAATGCACTTGATATGAAAATTAACAAAAATCACACAATAGGTGAAACCATAAACTGATTTTTCCACCGGTTCCCAAACATCCGAATATATTAGTTGTAAGGGTTTTGTAGTAGTAAATGAGTTAGTGTCAAAAGAATCCTTGTGACTTTTGTTGATAAAACATGCATTATAATGGAAAGTTAGAAGAACAAAATGTAAACCTAAGCATTTGGCTATTTTCTTGAGAATCCAATAGAAGGGTGCCTAAATTTGTGATGTCAATCAAGAGGCGATATGGTTGAGACCATATTTATTTGAGGTAATGATGGAAGATTTGCATAATAGACATCAAGGTAATTCTCTTCCTGCATTAGACCTGCCCCAGTTCGAAGATCTTTGACAAAGAAATGATTATGAAAATATTCCACAGAAACATTATTAGTCTTACACAATTTTGCAACGGATACTAGTTTCTTCTTGAAATGAGGAAAGCACAAAATGTGTTTTAAGGAAAATGAATAATGAAACGTATGAAGGTATGTTTGACCAATATGAGTGATAGGGTGAATGTTACCATTGCCAAGAACAATCTCATCTGGTCCGCCATACTCGGATATAGAGTGGAGAGACGCACAATAAGGATCGACATGATGGGAAGCCCCAATGTCAACGTGTAGGGAGATATTGACATTAGAAGTTGGTGTAGCCTTATTTTGGGTCATAGAATTTCATGTGGTAACTTGATTTTCACGAAGAAAACATGTGACTTTCCTATATTCTTTGGCTTCGTGACCGGCAAAATTGCAAAATTAGCAATAAATGTTGTTACGGTGTTCACGATTACCGCCATTAGAGTGAGAGTCGTTGGAGCACTGATTGTGAGATGTTTTGCTGTTGAAGTTGCCATGAGTATTACGACGGTCAGGCATGATTTGAAACCGTTCTTTTCTTGTTTTTGGTTGTAGTTAGCTGTGGCCATGGGTATGGGTGTTGGTGATGAAACTATTGTGTTGTTAAGCTCTCTTTCAAAATCAACTAGTTTCTCAAATAGCTCTGTTCTGAAAAAGTGATATTTGAATCAAAGAGACGGAGTGATGTTGCAATAATTTTGAAGCCATCACCTAATTGCCAGAGAACATGAACCAAGAGATCTTCATCTTTCACCGGGTGTTGAACCAGAGTTAGTTCGTCAGTGATAGACTTCGTGTCAAGTAGATATTCAGTGACGGTGCGGGTGTCTTTTGGGTTGGATGCAAGTTTGGATTTTTGACATATAACTCTAGACCAGGACAGGTTCGCATAACTGGTTGCTAATTGTTCCCAAGCTTCTCGGGAGGTTCTGGCAGAAGCAATCATCTATTGTACGCCGGGTGAGCAGCTGCCTAGAAGAGCAGCCAAAATAATTTTATCTTGCCTATACCATGAGTAGAATTCTGGATTAGGATTGGTGGTTTCAGCATTAAAAATTCCGCCAGAGCAGGTTTGGTTCCGGTGATAAAGTGGTCAAGGTCCATGCTGATTAGGGTTTAATAGACCCTGATTACGCCACACTAGGAAGTTGTTATTGGTGAGGGTGATGTTGAAATTGACGACCCTGTGAGTTGAACCACATGGGTCGGTGCCATGATGGTGATCGGCAGGTGTGCTCGGAACTCATTTGAGTGGTGTGCTCTTGATACCATATAAACACTTGGTGATTGAATGAAAAAGCTTGCATTTAGAATTAACATTACAAGGCTTAATTAAGCCGATTACAACAAAGGAGATACAAAAGGAAAGAAGTTCATTTAGGCTACAGATACGGTGGTCAATAAAAACCTCAATCTTATCTAAATATACATTTGAATTTATATAGAACTAGTTAATTAACATTAATATTTGCATTCTTCTGGATTCCCTAATGCTTTCCCTATTTATTATTTCTAGGATAGCTTCATGATACATTAAGCTTTGTCTTTAGAATGAATACTCACGTCATGTATTTGCCTTGCAGCCCCCAAGTCTAAGTCTTTCATCTACATATCTCGAGAGATCTTTCTCGTTAGACTTTTGATATACTTCATGTTTGATCTTTATATCAACATGTTATCGACCTAAAATTACAATATGACAAAGGAGTGAAATCTTTTCTAATAAATTATTATCCTTGGAACATCTCATGTGACTCACCCTATCCATTCGAAGTAAGAATATTTTGATGTCCTATTTGCAAATTGCAAATACAGTGAGATGTTTATTTACAATAGTCAAATTATGGTTAACCAACTTGTTCTCCAAGTTTTGTACAACTAACTGAAAACAAAACCTAAGATTCATAAAGATAACTCAAATCTTTCGAACACAATGAACATTATTATTTGTCGGTCAATGTAGAGAACATTAGCTCTCATAAACTCTGCGCTCACTTGTTCAAGTTGATCAAGAGAAACTTCCAAAAACGACCAGTGCCTTTGAGTTGACAACGCTAAATGATATTGCCTTAGTTCATAAGTTGACCTTGTCCGTTGTACCTTAAGTTCGTGAATTTTCACCAAGAAAGAACTCAAAACCAAACATCAGACTCTAATCACCCAATTGGTACCAATAAAGGCAACACCCTATATCTTTAACATAAACACCTTAGGTTCATTCTCATCCTAAACATTGTGTTCCCAGCATAATCTTTATGATTTTTTTTTCTCATTTTAGCCAATATCTATTTTCTAAATTAACAGCCATAACCCTAGATAACAACCAATAGAATTTTATATTAGTGTTGTAAGAATCGCTAGGCGCTAGTCAGTCGGTATGGTACCGACTAACAATTAATCGGGATTAATCGGAATTAGTCGGATCAGGATTTATACATGTAATTTATAGTTATATATATACACACACACACATTTTTATTTATAGTTTTTTTAAAATAGACATGTTTTTACATCTCATTAGCCCATTTTTAAGTAATTGACCGGCTTTTAGAAGATTTGGTGGAACGTTGGTTGGGATCTGGCCAAGCTTTTGCCAGATTAGAACCTTTATTGACCGCCTAGCGATTAATCGGTGAACCTCCGATCAGTGATTAATCGAAAATTAGTTAAAGACTATCGAAATTTTTACACCTTAAAGATAGCAAAATCTTTAATTCATTATGGAAAAACACTATGGGCTCTATCTTTTAATAGTTGTCATTAAGCATAACGTTTAATGACAGCTATAATTAAGCATTTTCCAGGTAACAAAATAAAAATGAAATAGTAAAATCATATTAACAATCTAAAAATAACTAGTTGATGTTTTGTTCGCGTTGCGAGGCGTTAGGCCAAATAATTTTCAATCAATAAAAAAGAACACTATCACAATTTTGGTAGAAAAAAAGGTAAAATGATAGCAAGATTGTAATTTTAAGCTCGGCGCAAAAATATAATTTGTTAGAACTAATGAGCGAGTGTTAAACAGCTCATTGACACCAATAAAAAAATTAAATCGGGTCAACCAATTAAAACAAAACACTTCTATAGTTTTGCTAAAAAACTATAATTTTGAGCTAAGGCAAATATTGTACATTTGGGCTAGGGTAAAATCATGATATGTCAAAAGCTAAAGCGATGGAATACTGTAATTTTGAACCAGCGGCAAAATTGTAAATTAAATTCATAATTTTTAACTGTCAGTAAAATTGTAACATACTCGGGCCAATGGGGAGTGTCATGCGCCTGACACTATTTCCCCACACACCTTTAAAAAAACTAAAACGATGTCAATACTATAATTTTTAACCAGGACAAAATCATAGCTTTATACATAGACAAATTCACAATGTTAGACTACGAGTTAAATTGTAATATTCCTACACCAATAGAAGAAGAGTGCCAGACAATTTGACACTATTCCCTAATATCAGTTTTGTAATACGAAATATAGTGGAATGGAATGGAATAAAAAATAGTGATACTTTAAGGGTCAAAGCTAATTGAAAGATGATGAGGCGGGTTCAATTTTGGATTTTTTGAACAATATTCTACCACTTTGTTCGATTTTGTGCTAATCGATCACCTATGGTATTGCTTCTCCCAAAAAAAATTCACACTTCACAACCCTCTATATTTATATACTTATATTCTTCTTATTGAAAGTTTATTATATACTTATATTCCTTTTTGTTGAAAGTTTATATGTATTATATATATTTTTGTTTTATATTTATACTTAGATGTATGTTTATGTTTATATCTACGTTTTATTATATGTTTACTATATTTATATATATTTACTTTCACATTTACATAGATAACTTTAAGGTAGAGAATAATAAGAAAACACATATAAATAAACAAACTAACTAAAAAACCTTAAAAAGCATGCCAATTTTTTTTTAGTTTTTTTATAAATTTTCGCTACTTTTTATGTATAAAAAACTTTAAAAAAAGTTGCATTGCACATGTGATAATATGTGTACTGCACATGTGTATTATATGTATATGTACACATGTGCATTATATGCTTAAAGTTAGCTTTTGAGTTTAGTTTAGATTTTAGGATTAGGTTTTTTAGAGGTTTAGGATTAGGTTTTTGGGTGTGGAGAAGCGGGGTTTAGGTTTTTTGGGGGTGCCGGGGGGGGGGGGGGGTTGTTTGTTTAGTTAGGTTTGTTTTGTTTTTTTGAAGGGGTGGGGTTTAGTTTTAGGTTTTGAGGGGGTGGGGGTTTAGGTTTAGGGTATGTGGGGTTTAGGCTTTTGATGGGAGGGTGAATTTAGTTTTTTGGAGGTGGGGTGTTTAGGTCTTTGGGGGGTGTCGGTGAGGGTGAGTTAGGCGGTTTAGGCTTTTTCGTATTATTGCACATGTGCAGTACAATTTTTTATTTTATTTTATTTTTTGAATTTTTTTTTATATATGAAATGTAGCAATTTTTTATAAAAAAAAATTCAAAAACAATTGGCATATATTTTAGGTTTTTTAGTTAGCTTTTTGTTTTCTTATTTAAAGTAGTTTTTTCATGATCCATCCCTATAACTTTAATCTCTACTCGTCGGCATATGTTATCGTCGGTGTAGAAAACATTAGCTTCCATAAACTCCACACTGACTCTCTCAAGTTGACCAAGAGAAACATCCCAAGTTGACCAACGTTTTAAGCTGATCACACTCAAACTGCCTTAGTTTAAAAGCTCAAACCTTGATTGCTAATTAGTTAAGCTTGTACTGTAAGTTAACCAATTAACCGTGAATTCCCGCCAAAACAGAACTCAAAACTAAAATTTGAAGACAAGACTCTAGCCCCTAGTTAGAGGTGGAAAAAAAACCGTTTTAAAACCGAAACCGGTTTTTTTAACCGTTTTTCTATAACCGGTTTTATAACCGAACCTAACCGGCGGTTGTAAACCGGTTAGGGATCTTGAGCTTCGAAATCGGTTTTAAAACCGAAACCGGTTATAAAAACTGGTTTAACCGTAAAAAAACCGGTTTTTTTTAATAAACCGGTCAAAAATCGGTCATAACCGGTTGACCGGTTATTGTTTTGAGTTGAAAAACCGGTTAGTAACCGGAACATGTTATAAAAAAACCGGTTTTTTTTTAAGAAAAAACCGGTTCAGTTAAAAACCGAAACCGGTTTTTGAAAAAAAACCGATTTGTACACCTCTACCCCTAGTGGTCTCTTTTTGGACAATGAAACATTTATATAAATACAGAAATAGGCTGAAACATTCAAATAACCCAAATATTACTTAAGTACATCACAAATGTTAAATCACAAAATCACTCCAAACTAAAAATGTGAACTTTAGACCTACTTTCACCCAAAGTAAGTTTTCTTCGACATTTTTCGCCGTTCTATCCCTAGTGGTACTAATAAATGCAGCACCATATACCTAAGCCCAAAGGTCAACCCTTGTCCCAAAATTTGTGATGACAACATAATCTTTATGATTTTTCCTAATTTAGCCTTTTTCTATTTTCAAATGTTACACGCACCGTAACACTTAATGACAACAACTTTACATTAACTAAGTTTTTTAACAAAGAGTTATATATGTTATAAAACGGATATTCTCATCAAATCTAATGAAACATTATGTTTGTTCGTTAGAATAGCGAAGCGGTTTACCAAAGGGTTGCGTCAAACCTTTGAGTTTTACAGAATCATCTTGAATTCAAATGCATTTTCGTTCTAAGAATGAGTTGACTTTGCATCATGTTTGGACTTCAGAGGGCTGTCTTTACCAACAATTGAAAAGCCAATAACGAGTCTTGATTTCATTCACTTTGTAAAAGTTGAGTTGATATTCCTTCTAAATCTTCTCTGACCAGAATATATGCCATGTTCTCATCACACGGACTTTCACGTACATGAGGCCTAAACCTTGCCACTTTAATACAACAAATGCCCAATGTTTATTAAATTGTTTTGGTAATATTCTCATAACATGCTATAAACTACAAATATGACCTTCACAACCCATAGGAAATTGCCATTTTAAGTTTACAGCTAGAGTTGAATGTACGGTAACACAAAAAGAGAGAGTTTCGTTTGGTAGCCAAGGATGACTTGCCTGCTTCTTCTTTTCAAAGGGTACAGTCTTTTTAGATTGGTGACTTGAGACCCGTTGATTGGTTGGTTATCAGGCAGTCTCCTTAGCTAACATGACGATCTCTTCTCTCTCATGCTAGGCAAGAGACGATTCAAAGTATGTTGATAATGACACGGTTGTTGCCAACTACACACATTAAAGGTGAGTGTTTTGGTGCTATTTTTGGTTAAATCAGTTCATTTTTGCATCATGTCACCACCTTTATATCCTTGGTGTATATGTGACTCCTTGAGGAGGAGATAGAAGATTACTAACAATTACCTCGACTGTGTTCATACATGGCTAACTAAGGCTACATGGAATGGTGTGATAAGTGGTAACTACAAGGTGTGGCAGGGGAGGCAAGTGAAGCATCACCATTCCATTAGGTTCCCGGCAAGCAGGTTTAAGACCTTGTTGCTCTTGCATTTGTTGGAATTTTTTGTTGTGTGAATGGATATTAACTTAGTGAAATTATAATTTAATAAAATTATAATTTCTAATTGAACTCTTCATATGGTGAATTAAAGATTAAACTCTTGAGTAGAGTTTTTATTCAACTTTATTAGTTTTTATTAGAGTTTTTATATCTCTAATTAAATCACTAATTAAGAGAAACTTTTCACTATTCTCAACTTTGTAAGTAGGCTATGTGCCTTATTTTGTGAAAAAGAAAATGCTAGAAAAATACAAGAGAAGTAATACAAGAAAACATATGAATTTATGGAGAGTTCTTGGAAAAGAAGAGATACTTGAATACCCATGTGTTGGGTACTTAGAGAGATAAGTTTTCTCTACTCAATTTTATCTCCTTCATATCATTATTTTTCCATAAGTTTTAACACTATAATTTTATCCAGTGTAACCTCGGGCGCGTGGTCATTTCCGGCAGTACAGACTGCTCCGCCTGTTGTACCCTGGGAGACAGACGCGTCATCTTTAGTAGAGGTGTGAAATCTGTTTTAAGGGAAGCGTGTTGAACACATGCCTCAGTGTCACACCCTGGATTTCCAAGCCCGAAATCCATACACCGGTGGGCCCGGGTGGGGAGTATCGTGACTAAGTTGATAACATCATTGTCAATTAAACATAGCACAGCGGAAGTCTTTGAGTAAAATTACTATTACAAACCGAATGTTCAAAGATAAAATAAAATAATATACAGACTCGTAATAGAAGATCCAAAGGCGGATCATAAAATGTACATGGAAAGAATACAAAACAGACTTAGCCTTTGGACGACACGTCAGCTTCCGGCCTATTTCGTATTGTACCTGCAGTTTAACCTCTGGACGATACGTCAGCTTACGCTGGTAAATAACCCAACTGACTCATTTTGAAAACTTTAAAATGGTTTTAAGTGCAAAACGGCACAAAATCTTTTATTAACTTGGGAAAGTTGACCTTGCAACCTTGTATCAGATTCACATGTTTGTCAATACATAAAGGGCCCAGTACAGAAACGAGACATGATTAAATACACACCACTCATGACTCACGAAGGAGTCATCCCCAACGTCTTGGGAACATTGCATATGAGCATCAAAAGGTGTATGCCTACACCCTGTGCTAAGGTCATGGCCAATAACTAATGTATTGAGCCCAGGATATCCAGGACACGGTAAATCTAATATAACATATCAGTAGGTAAATGATTTACCTTGAAAAGATTGATTAAAATCATTTTATGAGTCACAATGGACTAAAACCTTCATTTATCGACAAAATTTAAGGACCTGCTTGGAAAACTCAGTTTATAACTTGGTTTAACATCCCAAATAATCCTACTTATAATTTATCAGTAGGAAACTCATTTTCAAGTTTATTATCATTAAAACCTTGATTTATGTAAATAGGGCATTTTGGTCAAAGATGCATTAATTATGGAACTTGCGCATAAACTTGGATTCTGATTATGATCATGTAATATAACCTCAGAGGGTTATGCTACATTATATTACGATCATAATGCAACTTTAGATCAGTATCTAACTAATCTAAATTGGGTCAGAATCGAAAGTCAAAGCGGAAGTCAAACTTCGCGACTTTCGGTTGCCAACCGACCCTATAACTGAAATTGACGAGCCGAACATGTTCTTACATGTTCTAATAATTATTACCAACTTGTTTAAGTGTCGAAACAGGTTTCATAACATATATAGGATCAATTATTTTTTCCGAAAAATGGCCTGTTTGACTTTTTATTTTCATAACTTTGACCCATCAATTGGTCTAGCAAACGTGATCTTCAGGAGGTGTCCTATATAGGGACTAACACCTACCTTATTACGATCACTTAGCCATGTTCATTTCGAACAATGGCTGGACCATAATGATCTTAACCGAAAGTCAAAGCGTTTACGAAAATGCTTGAATTTTGGCTATAAAAGCCTATAAACGAAAATGTAAGAGCAAGGAACCTTACAAGAGGTTCCTACAATGCAACAAACTAAGTTGGATGCTCCTTTCAGCTAGGAACTTCCAGAGGAGGGAGAAGAGTTATGATTTAGAAAGGTGTAAGTTCAAATGGTGAACTTGATCACCTATTTATAGTTGGAGAACTCAAAGGAGGTAAAGCCAGGTGTTTAGGGGTGTAAGAAGAAGCTTACAAGTGTCCCAAACGTGCATAACAGTTTAGAGAAGCCATGGTTCGAATTAATGGTTTTGGAGTTTTGCTTGGAGACCAAACAAAACTTTCTGCTTCAGGTCTGTTCTCGCGCCCCGCGAGAGACCCAGGCCTGGTCTCTCGCGGCCCGCGATCGCCCTTAGGCCAGTTTCAATAGTTTGACACTTTTAACCCCTTAACTTATTAAAGCTTCTAAAAACCATTTTAAACACCTTTTTGGCACTTTTAGCCCTCCGTAGCCAATACTTGGCATACCGGGATTATGCCCGGACATTATCGAGCTCTCGGTTCGTTAAAAGTCACTCAGAGGTATAAATTAACATGTTGACACTTTTAATCCCTTCATCATCCAACTTTCACATTTTTACGAAGTTGAACTCTCTCGTCCAACAAATGGCACGTATGAGAGTTTAGGACTTCACAAAGGATCACTCAGAGGCTTATGATAAGCATGTTGATTCCGATGTCACTCAGAGGCTGGGCATGTTGACATATCAGTCACTCAGAGGCCAAGTTTCAAGCATGTTGACGTATCAGTCACTCAGAGGCTAATGTTTAAGCATGTTGACATATCAGTCACTCAGAGGCTGTTATTTATGCATGTTGACATCGGTTCGTCACTCAGAGGCTCAACTTGAGCATGTTGACGCCTTTAGTCCTTATTGGTCTTTAACAGACTATATTTAAAATACAACACATGTCACTATATTATTGGACACGCTTTTTTACAGGGTGTTACATTCTCACCCCCTTAAAAGAAATCTCGACCTCGAGATTTTATTCAAAAAGATGGGGGTACTTTTGTTGCATAGTGGACTCAACCTCCCATGTATACTCAGGACCTCTAAAAGCGTCCCACTTAACCTTTACTATAGGTATCATTTTTCTTCGGAGCTTCTTAACCTGTCGATCCTCGATCGAAATTGGTTTCTCAACGAACCTCAGGTTTTCATCAATTTGCACGTCTTCGTGCAACATTGCTAGTGACTCATCGGCTAGAAATTTCTTAAGATTAGATATGTGGAATACATCATGAATTCCACTAAGCTCCTCTGGAAACCTGAGCTTATAAGCTACAGTGCCGACACGTTCGATTATCTCGAAGGGTCCTATATATCTAGGGCTTAACTTGCCCTTCTTTCCAAAAGCATCACACCTTTCCAGGGTGATACTTTTAGCATGACTTTATCCCCTACTTGGAACTGAAGAGGTTTACGCCTCTTGTCAGCATAGCTTTTCTGCCTATCTCTGGCAGTTTTGAGACGATCACGGATTTGCACAATCTTTTCCGTGGTCTCCAGGACAATCTCTGGTCCTGATAGTTGGGCTTCCCCAACTTCTGCCCAACATACGGGCGTTCTACATTTTCTCCCATACAAGGCCTCAAAAGGAGCAGCCTTGATGATAGTATGATAGCTGTTATTGTAGGAGAATTCTATTAGGGGTAATTGGTCATCCCAACTTACACCTAAATCAATAACACATGCCCTTAGCATGTCTTCTAGAGTCTGAATAGTACGCTCACTTTGACCATTAGTCTGCGGATCGTAAGCCGTACTAAAGTTTAATCGTGTGCCTAACGATTGTTGGAAACTTTTCCAAAAGTGAGATGTGTATCTAGTATCTCTATCGGATACAATAGATACTGGCACACCGTGTAGGGACACTATCTTGTCCACATACAACTTAGCCAATTTATTGAATTATACATTTCTTTTATTGGCAAGAAATGTGCTGATTTAGTCAGCCTATCCACTATGACCCAAATAGTGTCATTTCCACTTTTGGTCTTAGGTAACTTGGTAATCAAGTCCATAGTTATCATTTCCCATTTCCAAGTGGGAATTTCTAATTGTTGTAGTAGTCCTGGTGGTTTCTGATGTTCAACCTTAACTTGCGAACATGTCAGACACTTAGCTACATAAGTGGCTATGGATTTCTTTAAACCCATCCACCAATAATTCTTTTCAAATCTTGATACATCTTGTCACCTCCCGGGTGAATAGAGTATCTTGAACTATACGCTTCTTGGAGGATTAGATCTCTAAGTCCTCCAAAGATCGGAACCCAAATTCTATCATTAAATCTTAGGATTCCATCCTTTCCAAGCGTTAACTGATCAACAGTTCCACCTAATCCCTCATTAGGAATATTAGCCTCTAATAAGGCTTGTTTTTGCGCATCTAATAGCTTCTTACTCAAGCTATTTCTGAGCTCAATGCTCTTAGCATTAATCCTTATAGGTTTAACCTTTTCCTTGCGACTTAAGGCATCGGCAACTACATTTGCCTTGCCTGGATGGTAGCGAATCTCACAATCATAATCATTAAGAGTTTCCATCCAACGGCGTTGTCGCATGTTTAATTCTTTCTGATTGAACAGATGCTGGAGACTTTTATGGTCTGTGTATATAACACACTTTGTGCCATACAAGTAATGTCTCCACGGTTTTAGTGCAAATACAACGGCACCCAATTCCAAATCATGGGTGGTGTAATTCCTTTCATGCACTTTAGTTGTCGTGATGCATAGGCAATTACCTTACCATTTTGCATTAGCACACAGCCCATGCCAGGTGCGAAGCATCACAATAGACAACAAAGTTCTTAATACCCTCGGGTAGAGATAACACAGGAGCGTTGCTCAATTTGTGTTTAAGAATCTCAAAAGATTCTTGTTGCTTTGGACCCCAATTATACTTAATATTCTTAGGGTCAAGGAAGTTAAAGGAGTGGCTATCCTTGAAAAGTTCTCAATGAACCTCCTATAGTAAACAGCCGTCCTAAGAAACTACGAACTTTCGTTGGGGTCTTGAGCACTTCCCAATTCATTATGGCCTCAATTTTGGCGGGATCCACTTGGATACCACGCTCACTTACCATGTGTCCAAGAAATTGAACTTCTCTAAGCCAAAATTCACATTTAGAGAACTTTGCATAAAGTTTCTCATGCCTTAATAATTTAGGATGCACCGAAGGTGTTTCTCGTGATCATCTTGATTACGAGAATAGATAAGTATATCATCGATGAAGACAATGACAAACTTATCTAAATACGGTTTGCAGACTCTATTCATGAGATCCATGAATGCTGCTGGTGCATTTGTGAGTCCAAAAGGCATCACTAAGAATTCAAAATGACCAAAGCGGGTCCTGAAGGCTGTCCTAGGAACATCTTCACTTCTAACCTTCAGTTGATGATATCGTGATCTCAAATCTATATTAGAAAAGTAGCTAGCCCCTTGAAGTTGGTCGAATAAATCATCGATCATGGGCAGAGGATATCTATTCTTATTGGTTAGCTTGTTCAGCTCCCGGTAATTGATGCACATTCGCATCGAACCATCTTTCTTCTTTACAAAAAAAATAGGAGCTCCCCAAGGTGAGGTACTAGGCTGAATAAAGCCTTTCTCCATGAGTTCGTCCAATTGAACTCTTAGCTCATTCATTTCGTTGGAGCTAGCCTATATGGAGCTCTAGCTACGGGTGCTGCTCCTGGTATGATATCAATTCTGAACTCTACTTGCCTTTCTGGAGGTAGGCCTGGAAATTCTTCAGGGAAAACATCGGGATACTCCGAGATAACTGGTTGATCTTCAAGGTTCGGCTTTGGTTTATTATAGTGACTTGTGCCATGTAGACGACACAACCTCTTCTCAAACACTTGGATGCCTTAAATAACGACACCTTTTCTGGCAGTCCATAGTGTGAGTCTCCAAGGATGGTGATTATTTCACCAGATGGGGTTTTGATTTCGATGAGCTTTTTATCACAGGCAATGCGGGCTTGGTTATGAGATAACCAATCCATGCCTAAGACAACATCGAACCCCGCCAAATTTCATTGGTAAAAGAGAGATAGGGATGGAATGATTCTTAATGGATATAGAGTATCCATCAAGAATGGAAGAAGCAGTTTCTAAGGTTCCATCGGCAGGTTCTATCTCATAAATTTTATCTAGAGTTCTTATGGGCAAGTTTAATAGTTTACAAACTTATGGTCAACAAATGATTTATCCGCACCCGAATCGAAAAGAACTCTAGCATATAATATCATTAATGGGGAAAGTACCTGTTATAACGTTATTGTCATTAACAGCTTCCTTAGCAGTTAGCCGAAAGGCGCGTGCATTCCCCCTTTTGGCCTCTCCAGGCTTCGGATTATTATTCTTTGAACTCTTAGGGCAGTTAGTTGCAATGTGCCCTTTTTCGTTGCAGATATAGCATACAACATCCTTAAAATCTTTACAATTAGGGTCTTATGTCCTCTCCCTTTACAAATACCACAAGGTCTAACTTGAAAATCAGAATTACACTGTCCCCAGTGTTTGCGGTTGCAAGTCTTGCAAAATGGCATTATAGCTAACTTGCCTTGGTTCCCTTTGAATCCAAATCTCCATTTATTTTTCTTATTAAACTTATGGGAGTTGTCATCTTCCCTCTTCCTTTTTCCATCAGTTTCAGACTTAACTGACTTTTGTCTCACAAGATCAAGGGTGAGAGAAAGAGATAGGTCTACAGCAGACCTATAGGTAGTAGGCTGTGCAGCCTTTACCATGCCCTTTATTTGGGCGCTAACCCATTTATAAAACGCGCAATGCATTTGGATTCAGGGGTAATTAAATAGGAAACTAACCTAGATAGGGAATTGAAATCGGAAACATACTTCCGACAGTCTAGGTTTTTCATTGATAGAGACAAGAAGTTTGTCTCTATTTCCTCCACCTCATGTGGTGGGCAGTAGGTTTCCTTAATAAGGTCCACAAACTTAGACCATCCCAGATTATACAGGTATACTTTACATGTTGATTGAATCATGGCCTTCCACCATGTTAGGGCATCGCCCTTGAAAGATTGTGATACATACTTGACCACATCGTTTTCAGCACAACTGCTGATGTCTACAATGGTCTCCATTTCGTCCAGCCACTTTAGGGCTTCTACGGCTCCTTTTTCCCCATTAAAGTCTTGGGGTTTACAGGAGACAAAGTACTTGTAGGTGCATCCGTCCTTGGAAGAACGGGACCTATCAGCATAGTCTATCCTCTTAGGTTCACTCTTCGCATTTGATGAATGAACAGAGCTCTCCTTATGAGCTGAGGATGGTGGAATTGATAATGGCTTAGAGCGAGTAGCACTCGACTCTCTTAAATTCTCTATGGCCTTACCCATGGCATTTTCTACAGCCGCATCGATCGTGCTTGGAAATCATTATCATCTATAGCTATATTTTCGCGTCCTTGACGTTCCGATGGCAACTTTGTGCCTCATTAGAATTTGCCATTCTTCAAAGCTTTGGTTCTATATACCAAATAAAATTTCTATTAACCATTGTATAATAACCATATCAGCTTTTAAACATTGGATATAAAAATCCATTGCCTATTCTAGTGTGAATAACATCACAACTCTTAGGCTTAATATAACTATATTTTGGCCTAGGTCTTAATAGGACTATTATAGGCAAATTACAATCTGGACATAGTCCATTTATTACTAGACAGGGGATCGAATGTCACAACTGTCATTGTCATATTTGACAATTATATAGCACATTGCCACAAAGAACATTTAAATATGGCATATAGGCCGGTCACAAATGGACATATAATAGGGAACTTAGGCACTACATCACTAACGGATGTTAGTCACCGCACTGGTGATATTAGCCGGGATCAGATAGATCACATAGGCTATATAGAATAGATCATAACACGAAAGGGTAATACATCACTAATGGATGTTTTATTTATCATCGCACTGATGATATTAGCCGGGATCGAACAAATCACGAGGGCTATTTAGCCGGGATCAAACAGATCACAAGTGCTATTTAACTGAGATCAAATAGATCACAAGGGTTATAAAATATATCTCTAATGGATGTTTAATCACCGCACTGGTGATATTAGCCGGGATCAAACAGATCACAAGGGCTATTTAGCCGGGATCAAATAGATCACAAGGGTTATAAAATACATCTCTAATGGATGTTTAATCACCGCACTGGTGATATTAGCCGGGATCAAACAGATCACAAGGGCTACTTAGCCGGATCAAATAGATCACAAGGGCTATTTAACCGGGATCAAATAGATCACAAGGGTTATAAAATACATCTCTAATGGATGTTTAATCACCGCTGGTGATATTAGCCGGGATCAAACAGATCACAAGGGCTATTTAGCCGGGATCAAATAGATCACAAGGGCTATTTAACCGGGATCAAATAGATCACAAGGGTTATAAAATACATCTCTAATGGATGTTTAATCACCGTACTGGTGATATTAACCGGGATCAAACAGATCACAAGGGCTATTTAGCCGGGATCAAGTAAATCACAAGGGCTATTTAACCGGGATCAAATAGATCAACAAGGGTTATAAAATACATCTCTAATGGATGTTTAGTCACCACACTGGTGATATTAGTCGGGATCAAACAGATCACAAGGCTATTTAGCGGATCAAATAGATCACAAGGCATTTAGCCGGGATCAAATAGATCACAAGGGTTATAAAATACATCTCTAATGGATGTTTAATCACCGCACTGGTGATATTAGCCGGGATCAAACAGATCACAAGGGCTATTTAGCCGGGATAAAATAGATCACAAGGGCTATCTAACCGGGATCAAATAGATCACAAGGGTTATAAAATACATCTCTAATGGATGTTTAATCACCGCATCGGTGATATTAGCCGTGATCAAACAGATCACAAAGGCTATTTAGCTGGGATCAATAGATCACAAGGGCTATTTAACCGGGATCAAATAGATCACAAGGGTTATAAAATACATCTCTAATGGATATTTAATCACCGCACTGGTGATATTAGACGGGATCAAACAGATCACAAGGGCTATTTAGCCGGGATCAAATAGATCACAAGGGCTATTTAACCGGGATCAAATAGATCACAAGGGTTATTTATAAGGTTAGGACATAGTCCATTACCTTGAAGGTTAATGTGATTCCTCAAGTCACACAACCATGAGTATGCACATTACTTGAATGTTAGCATAAGAGGATCTAATGGTTGATTAATAGTCCCGGTCGCATTGACCTTAATGACTTGGAGGCTTGAACTCAGTCCACCACCTCTAGATAGAGGATAACTTCCCTTAACTATCTTGATAGAAGACCCTTCCGTTCTTAACTATCATATATATTTGGCCAAATATGTGGTCTGTGCCACTTGGCAAATCAAAACCATTAAGATCTTTTTGGATTATATCACAGAGCATAAATTTCGAGTAAAATCGAGGCACTCGTTTTCAAGAGGATGAATACATATATATATAATTCCAAAATACTTCATTAAATTTCAATTTAGAAATTACAATACTAGAAAAATGAAATAAATTGTCCATGCAAGGACTTAAAGAAATAAACATGTCCACACAGGGACTAAAAGAAATAATAATATCCTCACAGGGACTACATATAATTAAAATAAACTTCACTCGTCCTTCTTTCCCTTGACCAACTTGAAGAGTTTCTTGAAGAACTTATTCGTCTTCTTCTCTGTTTTCTCCGCCTGCTGTTGCATCTCTTTCATTCTTTCTAAGGCCTCATTAATGGCCTCTAGTGGTGGCGGAGGTTGTGGTTGAGGTTGTGGCATAACCGGATACTGGTACCCATAAGTTGGATATCCAGTCGGTGGATAGGTAGGTGGGAAAGGAGACGGGTAAAGTGCGTTGTGCATAACTACCTGCATGTAGGGGTCTTGCGACCATGCTTGATAGTCTACCGGTGTAGACGGGTTAAAAGGATCATATCCAGACGTGTCTGGATACGTGGGGATTGGGTTAGTATAACCCGATGGTGGTGGTTGAACAGTAGGTACTGGCGTTGGTTACACTATAGGTGAAACATTAGAGGGTCCACCCATTTGTGGGTCCTCTTGAATTGTAGGGTAAGAATTGGGCAAAGGTGGCAACGACCCGACCTTTCTCCGGCACGTACCGACATGCGTGCTCCACGCTTTCTTCTTGGTGGTTCAGGTGGTGGTTGAAGTTGCTCCACCGGTTCCATGTGGACGTCTTCTTGAACAGGAAGTGGTTGAGAGTGGTGAGAAGGAGTGTGGGCGAAGGTGAATTGGTTCTAGTATTGGTCTCACTCATTAGGACCTTGGTAGGGCGATCCGGCATATGAGTTTGAATCGCTCGAAATTTCAATGGGATGCACATTGATCCCGACGGCGGCATCTCCGGGTCGGAGTCCTCGTCCATAGGGTGTGGCTGGTCCAACTGATTTTGATCAGCTGCAGGCGTGTTTAAGTAATGGTTAGGTCAAATTCTCGTGGTAGGAGTGATGAGAATGAGATTGGTGAGAATGGTAGGAGTGGTGCGAGTGGTAAGAATTTTGGGAATGCGAGGGTGAATGTCTATTAGAGACGGAACGTCTCGCTGGTTGCCAAGGAGATGAATCTCCTGATTCTTGGTAAGCATCTGTATTATGAGGTTGAGGGGAATGCGTCCCGTTGGTCCTCCTCTCATTGGACCTTTTCGTCGTCCACTTTGTCCTCGTACACGTGGCGGCATTTTCCTGTTAGAAATCAATTTAAAAACAATACTAATAACCTAAAAATGAAATGAGTAATCCTAGGTCAATGCCTAGACTCGGAAGTCTAAGGAATGTGCTCGTTGTAAGTTTGAGACTAAACACAAAAGGCTAGTGTTTAATTCTCTCAAACGTTGGCTCTGATACTAACCCTATCACACCCGGATTTCCAACCCCGAAATCCATACACCGGTGGGCCCGGGTGGAGAGTATCGTGACGTAAGTTGATAACATTATTGTCAATTAAACATAGCACATCGGAAGTCTTGGAGTAAAAATTACTATTACATACCCAATGTTCAAAGATAAAATAAAATAATATACAGGCTCGTAATAGAAGATCCACATGCGGATCATAAAATGTACACGGAAAGAATACAAAACAGACTTTAGGCAGATTTAGGATTTGCAAGATCCTCTATCACTACCGAGCAGCTTCCGGCCTATTTCGTATTGTACCTACAGTTTAGCCTTTTGACGATACGTCAGCTTACGCTGGTAAATACACCCAACTGACTCATTTTGAAAACTTTAAAATGTTTTAAGTGCAAAACGGCACAAAATCTTTTATTAACTTGGGAAAGTTGACCTTGCAACCTTGTATCAGATGCACATGTTTGTCAATACATACAGGGCCCAGTACAGAAACCGAGACATGATTAAATACACACCACTCAGGACTCACGAAGGAGTCATCCCCAACGTCTTGGGAACATTGCATATGAGCATCAAAAGGTGTAAGCCTACACCCCGTGCTAAGGTCGTGGCAATAACTAATGTATTGAGCCAAGGATATCCAGGACACGGTAATTTAACCCCCGATGTTTAAGTTATCAAACAAAACTGATTAAAACGAAATATGCGGGTTTGCTAGCCACAAGCGGGCATTCGATTGACCCCATTTTGGACCAAGCGATAATAATTTACCGTATCCCAAGCCCGTATAGGGAAAATAAGTCGAGAGTATTTACCTGAGCTAGTCTTCTTCTTTTTATTTTTAAATAACTCAGCCGTATACAAAAGTACCAAGTGCAGATAGCATTTACCGAGAAGGCTCTAGTCTGGATTATGACATAAACTAGCCAATTAAATACTAACGGTCTTATAAAACGAATAGTGTACATGATCATTACGTATAACGCTTGATTAAACGATGATCGGATAGAATGTAGTTTAAACCCGACAAGTACCTTGACTTGTATAATATGGGTAAACATACATTCTGGATTTTGAAACTTAAATGACAAGGTTAAACCCGTTTCGGTTAAATTTCCGTAAAATAGTTACATATACGTAACTATGCGCATATTAGCGATATCGGGTAACCGGATGAGTTATGGACAAGTTCTATATGCCGTTATACTTTGAATAAGTTAAGATATCAGTAGGATATCAACTTATATGCTCGTTAAGGTTTTAAAACGAAATTATGCCTTATAGGGCATGTTGGTAATTTTATACATAGTTTATAAATTATTTGGGATTCTGAGTTCATAACATGTATCTACTGTAAATATGTTTAAAATAAGTTTTACAATCAGTAGGTATCAAGTTTTGGTCAATAATACGGTTTAAAACCATATTATGCGCCCAAACGGCGCTTATATCGTAAAATGACGTTTTTAAGCTACTTTTACGAAAACTAACATTTGGGGTCAGATTAAAATGTTTAAAATATGTTATCTAATATAAATATCAGTAGGTAAATGATTTACCTTGAAAAGATTGATTAAAATCATTTTATGAGTCACAAGGACTAAAACCGTCATTTATCGACATAATTTAAGGACCTGCTTGAAAACTTAGTTTATAACTTGGTTTAACATCCCAAATAATCCTACTTATAATTTATCATAGGAAACTCATTTTCAAGTTTATTATCATTAAAACCTTGATTTATGTAAATAGGCATTTTGGTCAAAGATGCATAATTATGGAACTTGCGCATAAACTTGGATTCTGATTATGATCATGTAATATAACCTCAGAGGGTTATGCTACATTATATTACGATCATAATGCAACTTTAGATCAGTATCTAACTAATCTAAATTGGGTCAGAATCGAAAGTCAAAGGGGAAAGTCAAACTTCGCGACTTTCGGTTGCCAACCGACCCTATAACTGAAATTGACGAGCCGAAACCATGTTCTAATAATTATTACCAACTTGTTTAAGTGTCGAAACAGGTTTCATAACATATATAGGATCAATTTATTTTTTTCCGAAAAATGGTCTGTTTGACTTTTTATTTTCATAACTTTGACCCATCAATTGGTCTAGCAAACGTGATCTTCAGGAGGTGCCCTTTATAGGGACTAACACCTACCTTATTACGATCACTTAGCCATGTTCATTTCGAATAATGGCTGGACCATAATGGTCTTAACCGAAAGTCAAAGCGTTTTACGAAAATGCTTGACTTTTGGCTATAAAAGCCTATAAACGAAAATGCAAGAGCAAGGAACACCTACAAGGGGTTCCTACAATGCAAGAGAACTAAGTTGGATGCTCCTTTCAGCTAGGAACTTCCAGATGAGGGAGAAGAGTTATGATTTAGAAAGGTGCAAGTTCAAATGGTGAACTTGATCACCTATTTATAGTTGGAGAACTCAAAGGAGGTGAAGCCAGGTGTTTAGGGGTGTAAGAAGAAGCTTACAAGTGTCCCAAAACGTGGCATAGCAGTTTAGAGAAGCCATGGTTTCGAATTAATGGTTTTGGAGTTTTGCTTGGAGACCAAACAAAACTTTCTGCTGCAGGTCTGTTCTCGCGCCCCGCGAGAGACCCAGGCCTGGTCTCTCGCAGCCCTCGACCGCCCTTAGGCCAGTTTCAATGTTTGACACTTTTAACCCTTTAACTTATTAAAGCTTCTAAAAACCATTTTAAACACCTTTTTGGCACTTTTAGCCCTTCGTAAGCCAATACTTGGCATACCCGGGATTATGCCCGGACATTGTCGAGCTCTCAGTTCGTTAAAAGGTCACTCAGAGGTATAAATTAACATGTTGACACTTTTAATCCCTCCATCATCCAACTTTCACATTTTTACGAAATTGAACTCTCTCGTCCAACAAATGGCACGTATGAGAGTTTAAAACTTCACAAAGGATCACTCAGAGGCTTATGATAAGCATGTTGATTCCGATGTCACTCAGAGGCTGGGCATGTTGACATATCAGTCACTCAAAGGCCAATTTTCAAGCATGTTGACATATCAGTCACTTAGAGGCTAATGATTTAAGCATGTTGACATATCAGTCACTCAGAGGCTGTTATTTATGCATGTTGACATCGGTTCGTCACTCAGGGGCTCAACTTGAGCATGTTAACGCCTTTAGTCCTTATTGGTCTTTAACAGACTATATTTAAAATACAACACGTGTCACTATATTATTGGACACGATTTTTACAGGGTGTTACACTCAGCCACAACCGTCAACATCGTTTGTTCTTTCTTGTAGCAAGGGATATTACAAGAAAGCCTTGTTCGAGCACAAAGTTGATTACTCTATCTTTTGAAGATCTTGCTAAGGAGACTACAAAAATACGTTACTAAAGATCAAGTTGAGACTTTATCTTTTGAAGATAACCATTTGAATCGATTTATTTAAATATGTTGTATTTCATATATAATTTTGTATGATTTGTACACGATACGGGTACTACAATTTCCTAAAATTATGTAAAGAGAGTATCTTTACAATTTTTATATTTATTTATATATTTTTATTATAAAATTGTGATTCATATCCTACAGCATTTTGATTATTATTTTATAAATTTGTTATATAAAAATTGGTTGTGGCATGCGAAGCAGGAGAGACATAATTTCATGTGATTGGCAAGTTGTAGCAAGTAAGAAACAAGGAATGGTGAAAGCTGATGTGACGCTGACGGAAAGTAAGAGAGATGCTATAGAAAATGTGACATGAGAGGCGAACACTCCCTCCACCCTGACGGATCATATCAATCTTTGCATGTGTTCGTATCATACATTAATTAGAGTACCATATATAAGTACTACTCTGTCAAGATAATCTCTTGTTAATTAACAAATAATAAACACAATAATTACATAATTATTTATATTACATTACAACGTATAACAATTAACAAATCTCAAATGTAAACGTACAACAATAATAATATCTAGACTTTCCGAAACCTGAATCGGGTTTTAGGGTTCTAATTTTGAGCAGTCGAAACTCACCGAAGAAGACAATCCTAGTACCTAAATTTGGTTTTTAATTTTAATCGAAGTGGACTACTAATTTAAGTTTCGAGCGGTATTTAATTTCATTGGAATTAGTTTTATGTTAACACAACATATATTACAGTCTAGGTAGACAGTTTTTATGGGTGTAGCCCTCTCAAAAGATAACAAAGGCGTATCGGGCTGGACAGAGATTGGCCTTCAAGTGCAAAAGAAGGGGGCTTGATCGCAAGACTACCCATCGAGCATGGACGAGTTCTAGCGATCCGAAAGTACGAGTGGAAGGGTCGTCGCTCAACGGATAAAAGTTACTCTAGGTATAACAGACTGGATATTCTCTAAGAGCTCACACAGATAGGAAGGTTTGGCACCTTGATGTCGGTTTTCGCCACCTAGAGCTGTAGTGTGTTCCAAGGGTTGGATTGTTTGCCCATTAAAGCGGTAAGTGAGTGGATTCAAAATGTTGTGAGACAATTCAATCCATATCCGATGTAGGCGTTCGGATTTATTTAAATTGACTTTTTTTACTTGTTGCTCTATGAGGGGTTCCCTTGATTGCACATCATTATCATCTTGCAAACATCACCAACAACTATTTAGCATGATATTCAATAATAACGTATAGATGAGTTTTAGTAGCTCTTACATCCTTTACTAAGTTTGAAAATATGGTTGTCACAGGTCGACTATATAACAAATCAAATTTGATCATGTGAAGTAGGCTTAGGTAAAACCTGTCATTTGGCTTTATTTTATTTTTTATTTATAAAATCAGCTTAGTATGGTTCAAAAAGGTTTTGCCAAAAAGGGTATCAATTAAATAGGACTATGGGTATAATCGTGGTAGATTGAATCATGAATTGTCACATGGACATGATTCTCATGATAGAACGTTCCTTTTCAAATCATGGTGATTCGAATGGTTTAATCAATGACAATCATGACTATCTTTCAATTAATTAGGGGATTTTGATTGATGAGAAAAGAAGTGGATGAAGTAGAGGTCATGGTTGCGATGGATTAGGTTGGTGGATAAGGGTGATGTTGACATGACGCTGATGTGGAGATGGTGATGATCAGTTGGGTATTTTTTATACCTTTTTCATTACTCGTTTTTTTTCACTTACAACCCTTTCAGAAAATATTAAAAAATTAATAGGGATGAACAATGTCTTCTCAAATATACAAATTAATAGTAACATTTTTTCTTTTCTTCACTCACAACCATTTTCAAAAAATATTAAAATATCAATAGGGGTAAACAATATCTTCCCAAAATAACAGATTAACCGTAATATTTTCTTCTTTCATTCACAACCAATTTTATATAATATGCAAAATCTATTTACACAAAAATACAGATAAATAATAACGTTTTCCTTCTCTTACACATGAACGTCTATTTTTTATAATAAAACGTTTAGTGTAAAAATGATTTACAACACACGTTAAATTAGAAGAAAATCACAAAACACAATTAACAAGTTACACGTTGACTTTTAGCCAATTTCGAAGTAACCATATTTGAAAATAGTGGATGTGAGATGTTCCAATCATAATTATTAATGTTTGTTAAGAAACTACGATTTAAAGAGTTATATTTTAAACGATAAATGAATAATAAATAAGAGTTCAATGTTACAGAATTTACGATTTAGTGATGAATGCGAAACAAACTATTGGAGATATTTATATAATTCTTTTTACGAAATGATTATTATTTAGTTAGCTGGTAATTTAATTAAAAGTTAATTGAATGGATGATTAATATAATTTATAAGATAAATAATATGATTTTGTTAATGAGATAAATATATGAATTGGTGAAACTATATAATTTATAAGATAAATAATATGATTTTGTTAATGAGATAAATATATGAATTGGTGAAATACTATTTATAAGATAAATGATATTATTTTTATTATGTTTATTAGATAAATATAATTGTAGGTAATAATGTAATAACATAGATAAATGTAAGTGTAGGTAATTTAATTTATTTATTTATTTACTATACAAAAAAAACAATTGAGGAATAGTGCCATACAAAAACCAAAAAAAAATTAGAATACATATAGATGTATACACAAAAAAAATAAAAATAGTGTATTGAGAATTATTTAATTTATTGTTAATATATAATATTCACATAAAATAACTAAAAAAAAGTTATACTCTTTTAAATAACATATTAATTAACATAAATATAAAAATTCCGCAATTGAGAATAGTGCCATACAAAAACCAACATACAAAAACCAATTGAGGAATTGCCATACAAAAAATTAGAGAATAGTGTATTTTTTGACACTATTTCATTGTTCCAATCAGTTTACGATTTTATCTATGCTTTACAATTATGATTCCTTATTTAGTTCAAAAATACGTTTTTGCCCACAGTTCAAAATAAAATACGCTTTTGCCCAACATCTAAAATTAAGATTTTGCCATCGGTTAAAGTTATGATTATCCCCAATTTAAATTATAATTTTGCCCCCAGTTCAAAATTAAATTATAGTTTTGCCCCCAGCTAAAAATTTCTATTTTGCCCTCGGTTCACAATTATAATTTTTTCCTCGTTCATAAAATAATTATGGTTTTGCTCCAGCTTAAAATTACGATTTCACCCTCAGCTCAAATTTACGTTTTTGCCACAGTTTAAAATAAAATGATGTTTTTGCCCCCAAACTCCAAATTACGATTTTACCCTTAGTTGATAATTTTGATTTTGCCTCATTCAAAATAAAATTATGGTTTTGCCCCAGCTTAAATTTATGATTTTGCCTTTAGTTTAAATTTATATTGCGATTTTGCTCCAAGTTCAAAATTACGAATTTGCTCCCAGTTTAAATTTACAGTTTTGCCTCAAAAAATACCACTTTGCCATCAGTTCAAAATTACCGTATTGCCATTGTTTTAGTTTTTTTAGCAAAACTATAAAAGTGTTTTGTTTTAATTGGTTTACTCGATTGAACTTTTTTTCGTGTCAAGGAACCGCCTAACACTCGCTTATTAGTCCTGACAAATTATAGTTTTGTCCTGAACTCAAAATTATAGTCTTGTCATCGTTATAGTTTTTTCTACCAAAATTATAGTAGTGCTTTTCTATTTGGTTGAGAATTATTCGGCTATCGCCCCGTAACACAGATGAGGCAACTAGTTAAACTAAACTAGAATTACATTTCCCATGTTAGGAAACAATAAGAATCGACAATTGGTCAAAACAGGCATGTGTGATTTTTTTTACGTCCAATTTAACTTAATGTATTTAAACACTTGAAAGCAACTTTATGTATTAAAATGGCATGTGATAGAGTGGTTAAGGTATTATAAGCAAATTTGATTATAATACCGTGTATTACACGAGTTGATAAATGTAATGTTTTATGTTAGTAATTAAAGGTTTTGTTTGAAAAATAACTGGGTATAGTGAACCATTGTTATTGGTGAAAAAGAGCGGCAAACTATCGTTATTGGTGAAAAAAAGAGGCAGCCAACCATTGGATGCCATGTGTATTCACTAGGTCCTTTATTATTTTTTAGTTGCTTCGTTTATAATGTTAGTATGTATATATAGTTGAAAGAAAAACTTACTATTAAAATGGTGTGTGTGGTGGAGTGGTTGATTTATGCTAAACCTAATGAAGCGACCCGGGTTCAAAATTGGGGAAGCGCAAAGTTTTGCATTTTTTTGCTTAAAATATTATATTTAATGTCTCTCAACTTTATCCAGTTTATTTTCCTTACCTAAGTTTACGCAACTACTCCTCGACGTTATTTATCGTTCCTAAAGTTTTATAAATGTTTTTTCCTTTGATGATGGTGTTTTTATCTACGTCTCCATGTTATTTTATTAAGATTGTCTTATGAATAGTATGTAAAAGTAAACGAAACAAAAATGTACATGCTATCAAACTGAGAAATGTTCGGTTTAATGCCCCGCAACTTGGGCGGGAAATCCCACTAGTCTAATAACAATGTGAAACGTGAACAATACAAATTCTTGATTGGTCCTTTCACTTCAATTTAAAGGTTGCAATATTGTTGTCTGTGTGCTTCTCGATCTTCTTGATCTATCCTTTCACTTCAGTTTAAGGGTTACTATATTATTGTTTTTTAGTTAAGTCTTTTAGGTTAGCTTATGTTTCTAATCTTAATTTAAATCCTAAGAATTCTTATTTTCATAAACAATTTGCGTATACACCCCTGAACTTTAAAAGATCTGTATGTAGAAGTTTCATAATATTTCTTTTCCTATACGCGATTTAAGTTTCAACACTAAAATTTTAATAAAGTTATCATACGACCCTTAAAATCTAATAACGTTAATTTTTCTTATTTTTTAGCATATATTGTTCCTTTATCTATTTTAGTTGGTAACTTAGTTAAAAGTTAATGAAATAAATGGATGGATGATTAATATAATTTATAAGATAAATAATATAATTTTGTTAATGAGATAAAATATGAATTGGTGAAATGCTATTTATAAGATAAATGATATTATTTTTATGTTTATTAGATAAATATAATTGTAGGTAACTAATGTAATAACAATGTGAAACGCGAACAATACAAATTCTTGATTGGTCCTTTCACTTCAATTTAAAGGTTACAATATTGTTGTCTTTGTACTTCTTGACCGGTCCTTTCACTTCAATTTAAGGTTAATAAACAATTTACGTATATACTCTTAAACTTTAATGGATTTGTCTGTAAAAGTTTCATAATATTTCTTTTTCTATAAGCGATTTAAGTTTCAACCCTAAAACTTAAATAAAGTTATCATACGACCTACGACCTTTGAAGTATAATAACATTAATTTTTCTTATTTTTTAGCATATATTTGTTCCTTTATCTATTTTATAAGTTCAATTTTTTTCACTTTAATTATTATTTATTTTAATTTAATATAATTAAAATTAACTTTAGCCTCGTGTATTTAATTGTGTTGCTTGCTTATTTTTATCGTATTTAGATTAAAGCCTACATGATCTATACTAACCTTTTAATATATCAGTTAACAATTTTAATTACTTTTTATATACCTTATTATAATTGAAGTTATCTTTTAATTCTAGATATATTTACTTAACCGTGTTGATTGCTTATTTTTGTTGTCACTTATATTAAAGTTTGCATGATCTGTAATATATTATCGATATATCATGTAACAAATATATACCTCGTCAACACCCTTCTACGATCCCGTCGTAAAGTGCAAGTTCCAATACCAGTTTATATACAAATACAACTAGTATTTGGTATTATAAATACATGGGGTAATTAACATTAGATGGTATAGTACATTTTGAGACAAAACCCAAAATTACCACTCACCAACCATCACCGGTCTCTTCAACCTCGCTGGCCACCTAGGCTTGGCGCACCTCATCGAAATCCGCTTCCGGCCACCGCACCACTCCGAGCAGCCGCCCAGTAGCCGTCAGGCCCCGCCAGCTTTTGGCTTCACCACAACGCATCGCCGTCATTGGCCATCACAGTTGGCCTTGTTCCGGTTTACCGGAAGACCGGGTTGAACCGGTTTTGGTCAGTTTGACTAGGTTTGGCATGTTTCACCATGAAGGAGTTTACGCATCTACGTGTACGTGTTCGGGTGTTTCGAGTTTGTTTCAAGGAATTGATTCGTGAGCATGTTTTCGTGAATGTGTGTCAACTAGCGTGACTTTCATGGCCTACATCGTGTGGAATCTTAGGTTTTCATCAAAAAGGTATGTTTTTACGAACACCCTTTGGATGTGATAGTAGTTTATACGAATTGTAATTGGATCATTGACATGATTTTAATCGGATTAAAATATGTACACGTTTCCACCGCCAATTAATATGAGAAATTAATTAAATAAACAAAAAAAAGTTTATTGAAATAAAAATTGTACACTATGAATCCCAACAATCTAAATATGACAAATAGGATTCACCATTTGGAATGGCTACATCTTTGTCGGCACATAAACTCATGGCCAAGTACAATAAGGTTCATATATGAGAATTTTGCCACGAGCGGACCCATTAGATCTTTCATCTATCGAGTCACCTACCGTCTATCTCCCAATCGAATTGCTTTTTCCAAGCCGCTGCACACTGGCTAACCTTTAGCCGACAACTACTTCTTAACTAACGGATGTCATGCCACGTCTCTGTCGTCACGTCAGCTACTTACTAGCCGACTAACTTTTGTTAAAAATATTTTTATTGTAGTTATACATTTTTTTGCGGCAACTATTTTATAAATAAAAACAATACCAAGATAAGATCACCTCTCCAATTTTCTCATCCGAGTTATCAATCACCCTATTCTCTACACTATATCTAACCATCCCATCTTTTAGTGTTCGATATCTACTAGTTTCCAACGTCCCGTTTCCAAAACTCCCTAATTTATTCCATTGCTAGTATGATGTAATGAATAGGGTTATAAACGAGCTAGATTGAATCGAACGAAGCCTTGTTCATTTTTATTACACGAGTAGTTCACAAATACATATCAAACATAAATTTTTGTTCGTGTTCATTCGTTCGTTAAGGAATTAATTATGTTCACAAACACAAACAAACATATACCATTTAAAAAACATCATTGTTAATCCCAAACATTAGACATAATCACCTTGTTAACCATTTTATAACATAATTATCCCAAAACAAAGGCATAAGTTAGATGTAATAAGCATACACATAATCATCCTAAAATGATGTTTTAAAAATCTAAGTTTCTAATGATTGAATATAAACTATACTAAACAAACAACCATAAACGGATGTAAGGGAACATATTACCGAACGATCACGAACACAATTGAATGAACACAACCTTTGTTTGTGTCCCTTCATTTAATTAAACGAGCGAAATTCCTTCTCCATGTTCGCTCATTTAATAAATGAACGAACGCAAACAAGCTTTCTGTCGAACGATTCAGACCAATTATTCGTTGAACGTTTGGTTCGTCACAGCCCTAGGAATGGCTAATCCCAAAAACGTTCGACGACCTTCTTGACAACGATGGCTCGTGTTTGTCATCTTTTCTTCAATCGCATGTAACATTGTTGATAAACTGTGATCGAAAGGAGCCTAAATTGATGAAGAGGGTACCATAAAATATTAGGATCTCATTTGTTACCCTGAAATTTAGAAGTCACCGCGTCATTGTATCTTGAAAGTTTGGAATAAGCGATTGTATTCTTTGTTCTTTTCACCTTGATGTGTTCCAGTGGTGATACGATAGCAGTTATGAACTCTAAATTTTCTAAGGTTTAAGTTTTATTTGAACAAGTGAGATCATCATTTTATGGTTTGTAACTAATTTGAAGTTTATTTTAATTTTCAAGGTCTTATAAATCTGCCCTTTTGTTGATTTTATATTTTCTTTTTCATAAAAACCATTTTCATGCATTTTTTTAATCTAATTAGCTGTTCTGTAATTTAATTTCTTTTTAAATTAAACTATAAAATCAAGAATTTTACTTTTCGTTAGTACGAGTATCATATTGCTATATATTTAAAAAATTTTATTTAAAGGTAAAACATCGTAAGCGAAAACTATTATGTTTGTGCACTTATACCATTATATTATATCACAATTATATGGTATAACAACATATTTATACCATATCACGATTATATGGTATAACAACATATTTATACCATGTAAGTAAATTGTATTTTGCCTACATAAATGGACGTAAATACTCTTCGCTCATAGAACCAACAATATACACACTTCACATTTTTATCATTTTCTACGCTTCTTGGACAAAACCCACTTTGTATTGGAACTATCTTCCACACATAAAAAAAGTACTAATCATATAAATTGTTATCATCAAACTAATTTTATTTACATCAATATAGGATCATGCATATCTATAGTATATCATATTAGAACCATGGGGTACCACCTTTTGTAATCCGAACATCTAACTGTCATTTTTTCTATTGTGGAAGCACAACATGTGACGCTTTTCCAAAAATCAAAACAACACCCATATCTGCATAGTGCAACATTATAGTTCTATTTCAAGTAACATAACATCCACTTGACTCAGCTCGGATTTTACATGAACCAGCTAGCAACTCTCATTGCATAAGCCAATATAACGAAAGTGAAGAGAATTTTTTTTAGATAAACTAGTCATCTATGGAACATCTCTACACAAAGTTGTCAAACTTCAAGTAACATGGTCATGATAATCATTGATGTGTGTCTTTGAGAAACCTAAATTCTAGCCATCAAACTTGTAGATCTTCACCTATTTGTCTTTTGCTATTGCTCCCAAGAGAACTCAAGAACCCGACACACCACTTTGTTGGGGATATGTGTGACCCAAGATACACCATATTAACAATAGCATGAGAAGTAAAGGGTGTAAGAACAATAAGAATACAAGGATACAATGTGACTCACACCTAAGGGTAAGGTCAACTTTGGTCCTGAACATTGAACATTATGGTACCAACAACATCCTATTTTGGCCGTTTATATTTTCAAAAGTTATAGCTATAATACTTAATGATAACCAATAACATTACATCGCCTAATTATCTTAAAAGATAGTAAAATCATTATGGAAAGACACTATTTATGGGTTCTATCTTTTAATGGTTGTCATTAAGCATTTATGAAAAAACATAAGGCATTCACTGCAGATTACACCTTTATAGAACACTCAATGACCACTAGCAGGTGACAAAATATAGTAAAATCATCATGGAAAATCAAAAGTAAAAGGTTAAAAATTTTGTACCAGCAAAAGTTTAATGTAAAATTTTTACAAAAAGTACTAAGAGAGTTAAATTAAAAATATAGAAGTGTGAAGAACTATGGATTTAATGCTCAACAAGAACAATACCCTAACCATTTGATTTCATTAACCATTAAATGTACAAACTCGAACAAGAATACGAATTATGAAATACAAAAAACAGATACATGAATACATAAGATAATCTGCTCCATAAGAGTCGTAACATAAAACCCTGATCACAGACTGAAGACGAAGACTAATGCTTTTTTTAACGACAAATGTTACTCTACTCTACATTTACACCAAATATTACGAAATTCTCCCCTTGTCCAGGTTTGAACCTGAGACCTCCCCTCTAAGAGGCATGCGCCTCTATCAAGTAGGCTACCCCACATTGGCTGAAGACTCTAATTCTCGCACACAAGTTGGCACGTTTATATACTCCACACACTTTGACTGAAATCCATGAGCGGTCCCTCAACTTTTCCTTCAAGCTTTCATTTCGTCAAACAAATCCATAAAGTTTCCAGCTTTACACGTTTGACCCTCAACAATAAAAAAACATATAAAACAATCCAAGTAATTATACTTCGAATATAAAAAATAATTGAATTATAAAGAAAGAATATTTTCAACAAAAACTAAATGGAGTAAAACATTAATGACCCTTGATTTCGATTTTGGTTTTCTTGATCAATATTCTACAACTTTGATTTTATGTTAATTGATCGCCAATGGTATTGCTTCCGCCGAAAAAGGTCGTAACCCTCTATAGTTATATTCGTTCCTCTTTACGGAAAGTGTGTGTATATATATATATATTAAGTAAAGAAACGTGAGAAACAAAAATAGTACTTTTTTAATAATCTTGTTTTCAATAATTTTCCTTCAAAGGATGAGTTGACTTTGCATCATATCTGGACATTGTAGGGTTGTCTGTTGTCTTTACCTCACTTTGTAAAAGTTGATTGATATCTTTTCTGAAACACCTCTGACCAGAATATATACTCTCATGCAACATCATACTATACTCCAACATACATGAGGCTTGCCACTTTAATACAAACAAATGCCCGAATTTTATTAAATTATTTTGGTTATATTCTCATCACTTGGCTATAAAATATAGATATGACCTTCACGAATCATAAGAACTTGCCATTTTAGGCTCACAACTTGAGCTAAATGTATGGTTACACGATAAGAGAGAGTTTTGTTTGGTAGCCAAGGATGACTTGCCTGTTTCTTTCTTATTCAAAGGGTATGGTCTTTCTAGACCGATGACTTGAGACTCGTTGATTGAGCTATTATCAGGCAGTCTCCTTGGCTAACCTAACAATCTCTTCTCTCTCATGCCAACCTTGCTCTTCTTTCATCATTTATGTTTACTAGGTAATACACCAATTAGCTATGTTGAAAATGACACGGTTGTTGCCAACTACAGACGTTAAAGGTCAGCGTTTTGGCGTTGTCTTCGGTTAAAACTAATTGGTTTCTTGTATCATAGTCACCGTCATTATTTTGTAGGTCTTTGTCAATGACTTAATGGGGACACGAGAGAAGATTAGTAACAATTGACTGATTTTGTTCGTATGCCCATGGTTAACCAAGGATCGTATATCATATTTATCTTTGCTTGTGTTCGTATCATGTGTTGATTAGTCTAATATTAGGTTTTACCAAATATAAGTACCAAGTCTTTTGTCCAGACCATCTCATGTTATGTTCTCTTATGTTGGTAATCTTATGCAAGGGATTAAAGTGACGGGTTTAGAGAAAAAACTTAATACTTATATTTGGTAAAACCTAATGTGTACATTGTTTATACATATTTTTTAACGGCCCAACTAATTAAATTACCAAATAAGCATCCTGGGATACCCTCAATCGAGTAACTGCATTTCCAACTCCATAACGGTCAAAGTGGATGCATACCCGAGCCACCAGATTTGGGGAAAACCCCCCGAAGGCCCACTGTGCTAAAACCCGGCTTGGTTCGGTTCGAACTGGCGACCTCAAGTGAGGCCTAGTTCTAAACTTCATTGCCACCACTCATTTCCTTCAAAGTGATGCTAGTACGAGTTGAACTTGAGACCTGAAGGAGAGAAAACAAGTGACTAACCACTCGACCAACTTGTTAGGACTACATATTACCGTTAATTACGTTGCCATTCAAATTGAAGATTTTAACAATATACATACAAACATATTTACTTTGGTCTAACTAACGGCGTTCAATTTGTTGGAATGTAATAAATTTAAAGTTAATTGATTGATTTTAGTTCTTTACTTCTGATTTACATAATTCACTAAATAATAGAGAGAACGACAATTGAATGCTGAATGAATTTTTTTAAACGTAAAAGAATTTAATATTTAATTCAAATCGTGAAAGAACACAACTAAACGAGGACACCAACTTGTAAGTCTCCACAAAATTAAAAGAGGAGTCACAAGTTTTTTGGTAGATTTTAGTTTTGCAAATATCGAGTAAAATTTGTTATTTTCTTTTTATATATAGATTATTAGTTTTGCAAATATCGAGTAAAATTTGTTATTTTCTTTAATATATATATAGATTATTAGTTTTGCAAATATAAAGAACATGTGGATATTGTATTGAGTTAAATTTAAAGATGCTACTATTGTTAATAGGAAAAGTTTTCCAACATAAGAACATGTGAATATATTGAGTTAAATTTAAAGATGCTATTAGGGAAAAGTTTTCCAACATAAAAGTTACTAAACATTAATAATATCGTAAGTGTTAAATGAAATAAATATGCTTATAAAACATACACCAGAACGCATTGCTAAGGGAATAAAGTGATATGAAAGAAATTATTTTTGACAGACATTTTTAAACCAAATCATTTTTTGAAGTCTCACACATTTAAGGGAGTCTCAAATCTAGTAGGCCTGAATCCGTCTGAATACACTATAGATCTGCCCATGGTCTAGTGTCAGTTGAATTGCCATAGACACGATATTTCCTTGGGACAACTTGTCACAATCGTGTGTGTTGCTATGTATTCATAAGTATTTGACAACCACCTTGTCTTGTGTGTTGCCTTATTTGTCGTTGACCTTCTTGTAATGTGTGATTTTTATTTGTTTTTCCGTTGTTGCTTTATGGAGGGTTCTCTTGGTTGCATATCAACATTGTCATCTTGCAAGCATCATCAAACACAAACAACTATTTCACATAGGATTCGATCTTATTGTATAGATGAATTTTAGTATATTATATATTCATTATTAAGCTCGACAAGATACCATATCAAATTTGGTTCGTGTCAAAAAGTGATTTGACCAAAGACATCCCAAGTTCATAGAAGTCTTTTTAGAATGTGTTTGGGTTAGCTTATTTCGGAACAACTTATAACTTATTGACTTATAAAAGTCAATAACTTGTTTTTATAGTGTTTGAGTTAGCATATTTAAGTTGTGTTGAAAAGTTAAAAATGATAAGTTAGTATTTGTAACTTATGACTTATATAAGTTAATAAGTTGTTTTTGAGAAGGAATACTAAAAATGGATTCATCCGCAATGTTTTGTTTTTACGAAGGCTAGCGGTAAAGGCGAATGGTGCGGCTGTGGTGGTAATGGTGACGACGAATGATAGGGAGTTGTGGTTGTGACTACATTGTGGTTCAAGTGGTCGTTCGGCGATGACGACTGCAATTGACCGAACATTGTGGACCCATTTAAACATGTTTAAAATTGGTAAAGTTTATGAAGGTAACCTATTGTATTAGTAACTTAAATCTATCCATTAGATTGCATAAGTTCTATAAAACTGACTTATTGTACAATCAAGAGTAAATTGCGAAAATCATCACTTATGTTATACTAGATTGCAAACTGTCTTTTATCTTAAAAAGTACAAAAACGTACTCAATGTTTGTAAACCTTTGCACGTTATGTCCTTTATTCCTAACTCAGTTAATTTTTATTGTTAAATTAGGTAACACAAGGGTATCTTAGTCTTTTTACTCATTTATTTAAACATTTTAATTAACAAAACAAGATATAAACTTAAAAAATATACAACACATATATATGCACCACTCACTCTCTTACTCTCTCTCTCTCTCTCTCTCTCTCTCTCTCTCTCTCTCTCTCTCTCTTCTTTAATATATATATATATATATATATATATATATATATATATAGGATTAGGATTATTTGTGAACAATATCTTCATAGTGAATTGTGTGAACTCATCTTAGCCATTGATTTCATTTTTAAGTGTTAAGGGTAGGATAGTATTTTTATATTAATCTAGATTTAAATCTTTTTTTATTAATAATTGTTTTCGGTTACCAAATCCCTACATTATAGGGATTTAATTTTCTCATCTCTTAACTCTATCTCTCTCTCTCATTTTTAATTATTTATCTATTATTTTAATTATAAGAGATTAAAGGGCCAATGTTTATTTTTAAATAAACTCTTATGTTCTTTTTAAAATTAAATATTAAATCTAATTAAATTATGTTTTTTACATATGTGTATACAAGTCAGTATATACAAGACTTATATACTTGTGTATAATTACATCTTGTTCCCACAGGTCGGTATAAACCAAATTTATACACATGTGTATTATTCAAGTACATATGTGTATAAACTAACAGCTGTGTATCTTGTATAAATTGATAGTTAGCGAGACTGTACACATGTGCATAAACTAACATCCGTGTATCTTGTATAAACTAATACTATCGAGACTGTACACATGTGTGTATACACTAACAACTATGTATCTTGTATATACAGAAATTAGCAAGATCTTAGGAATTTTGATTATATTGTTTAATAAATGCAATTTACAAAAGACGCAAATACCATTCTGTCAATTAATTTAAAGGGAGTTACAACATCATAATTACAATCTTGCCATAGTTTAAAAATCTCTAGATGATATAATCCAATGGCTCGAATTAGTTCACACAGTTCACTCTCAACCTAGTGTTCACTCTAAAACCCTACCCTATTATATTTTATATAATATATATATATATATATATATATAGGATTAGGATTAGGATCATTTGTGAAAAAAATTCTAATAGTGAACTGTGTGAACTGATCTAGACCGTTGATCTATTTATTAGTTGTTAAGGGTGGGATTGTAATTAAACATTATTATATTAATTTTCAATTTTTTTAACAATTTTTATATTAGGTAGTTACATTGTTTCCTAATATATAGATTTTTATCAAATCAAAACATATATTATTAATCTATAATTTAATTTCAACAGTTATGTAAGTTCAATTTTCGAAATATGGGTTATGTTCAAGATTGAATCAGTTACATAGGATCAATTTTTTCGAAAAAGTGGTGAAGATCAAGACTGAAACAGTTGCGTAAGAACAATTTTTCGAAAACTAGGGGTGAAGATCAAGATTGAATCGCAACTTTATCTAACCGTTTCTTAATCCAAACTTATTTTTAATCAAATTTCTAAAACTGCAGAAGATCCAGATTGAATATAAATTGTCGGAACAGATTATTAATCCAAAATTTATTTATAATCAAATCAAAACAAATATTCTATAATCTAGGCTGTATTTTTATGCAGTTATATAATCAAAAAAGTTTCGAGATTTCATAGATTTCTGCCAATTTGTTCGAATAGTTTGTTGAATCCATTATTCTTTTCACCTTCGTTCATATGATTAATATATACATATTTCTTAAACTTTTGTTAATTCCCTGAATTTTTGTCAATTAGTTTTGAACTGTGTTTTTTCTAAGCCGCATATTGTGAACAACTACGAACACAGAACAAATACGAACAATTTGAGACAAATACGAACAAGACAATGGTGAATGATGATGCAGTCAACGATGATAATGACGGTAATGTTTTTGTTACTACGTTGGATCGTCCAGGTGCGTTGTATTTTTTGATTTTCCTCAATTTGGTCGGTTAGAAATGTTATATTTTCTTTATTTAATTGTTGAGTTCTTCGCTTGTTCAGTTCTGTTTGATGTTATGTGGCTACACGATAAGACAGTGTATGTTTGTATAATGTGTTATACGTTGTTGTGTTTGTTGCTATGCTGATGTTGTAAGATTGGTGCAGATTATAACTTATGAGTTTACTTTCCGGTTTTGCATTTTGGGATGTTTAATTCAGTGTAGTAGTTAGAGCGATGTAGAACAGGTACACATGTGTACGTTTGGCTGACTACGCGGGCTGTATATGCCCGACATTAATCATATGCATACATGATGTTCTTCCGTGCGCTGTGTATGATTAAGTTGTTTTATTGAATTGTCAATAATTTTGCAGAACCGTACACATGTGTACTGTTAGGATTTAAGTGTGTTTTTTTATCTGACTGTCACTATTTGTCAAGATGTTTAAAGAACAGTACACACATGTATTTTTAATTCTGATGTATTCGTTGACATGTCATAGTTAAGTACATTTGTGTAATCTATAATGTTTAATATCACAGTATACATGTGTATAAATATTTTTCAGAATGAGTTGCCAGCAATATAATGTTAAAATTTTTATGTGTCTTAACCATTTTGCAGAATCAGTTGCCAGCAATGTATACGAAACGCCTAACGGTACTAGGTACTGGACACCAACCGTCCCTCCCAGATTCAAACCATTTATTAAAGCTAGATTTAGTACTATTGAAGAAGCTATATCTAAGTATGAAGAGTATGCTCAACTGGCCGGGTTTGGAACCCGTCTTGGTACATCACAGAAGGAAAAAATAGGTGACAAAATTGTTACTAATAGGCGTTACGTTTTATGTTCAAGAGCCAACAAACCAAAACGTAAAGATGGTACGGCTGATCAAGCAAATTCAAGTTCACCAAAAATGTAACATCCGTCGAAAAAGGGTTCTCCAAAGCCGCTTCGGTTATTAATCGAATACCCAGTTAAAAATTTTCGTTGCTTATTTAATACTCAAATTAATTTTAAACGATACATAATTAATAAATAAATTAGAATTTAAAATCTATAATTGAAAATTTATAATAAATAAGGAATAAAAAAATAAAAGGAGACGCCGGGTTTCGAACCCGGGTCACCCGGATAACCAAACACACTCTACACCACTACACCACACACCCAACTTAATTCAAATCTAAAACAATTAAATTTTATACACAAACGGACACCGAGTCGGAAATTCAAACTATCAAATCTGTAACCGCCAAACCTGAATCATCTCGGCGACTAACGTTTTTCTTTGCCAGTAACTGAAGGTAACCGATGTTAAACATCCGTTATAACCGAAATCTAACCTTAATTTCATTCAAAAACTTATTGAATTCAATGATTTACAAAAAAACCGAAGAATAATTTAACCATAACCGAAATCGGTGATTTGCCCTATAAATATCGATGCCCCACCTCACTTTCACTCGCTCAAACTCTCAATTATTACCCTCTGTGCAATTTTACTATTTCTGAATTCTCACCGGAAAACATTTTGTCGCCGGAAAACCGAACCCATTTCATTTCTTCTGCTTTACTCTAAAATAAGACTTCTAGAGCTCAGACCGAAAACACCGCACTCACCTCAAACTTCTGGTAGAGCCTCTGTTGCAAGTTGAACTTCGCCGGAATCCTTAGGTACTCGCCGGAATCATCACCGGAGGATTTCAATTCGACTCTGATCGGTATAATCTTTTGATCCATGTCCTTTTATCATTTAATTTACTAAAGTATACTAGATTTCTGATTTAGCAGTCGAGTTCGAATACTGAGAATTAAACAGGAAGAAGATGAAGTTTATATAGTGTATATGTATAAATAAAACCGGTTATAAAACCAGGTTAGACACACAGTCCAGTGGTGGACTGTGTGCAAATTTAAATCAAGGTCTCGGGTTCGACCCTGTTCTTGTTTCGATTCGTCACAATGTTCAAACCTTTTTATAAAACCCAAATATGAAACTTGACAGTAAGTATATAAGAGAAATAAAAATCACTTATCATTCGGGTTAGTCACACAGCCCAGTTAGTCGGGCTGTGTGCAACACAAGGGTATAGTCGCAGGATGAGTCCGTTCGAGTCTGCTGTGCTCCGATCCACTGAAATATCATACTCTTTTTATAAAAACCAAATCCTCAAGCACGTGATAAGTGTATAAATATAATAAAACCGGAATAATAACCGGGTTAGACACACAGTCCAGTGGTGGACTGTGTGCAAAAACATAAAGCACGTCGCGGGATCGAGTCCAGACTCTCACACCGGTTCGATTAGTTTAAAAACCTTTTTAATTAAATAAAATTCTGAATGATCCAAATAGTATATAAATATAATTAAAATCAGAAATATTTCAGGTTAGACACGTAGCTCAGTTGGTAGAGCTGCGTGCACGCGTACGGGAGGTCACGAGTTCGAACCTCACTCAGCGCATAATTAAACACAGTCCAACCGGTAAACGGTCAAACGGTCAAAAAGTCAAAATTTTTATTTTCTTTTTATTTATTTATTTTATTCAAAAATCAATTAAAAACACTTAAAAATAATATTTTTAAAGTTAGAAAATGTCCTTAAACTCACAAAAATAAATCTAAAAATCCTATTAAGATTATGAACTAAAAGTATTAATCTCAAATAAAATCCACTTATTTACCGAACCATTTCGTTATTATTTTAGGTTAGTTTTTCCTCGTCGATCAAATCCTAAAATTTGTGCGCATCCAACGTCATCAAAGAAACGCACCCACTGTGAGTGAATCTTACAACTTCCCCTTTTTATTCACGTTTTTTGGGTGTATCATGTGTCGCTTTAATTATTTCGCTTATTCAAACTCGTGCTATTACCATTATATGATCTAAACTTATAATGTAAATATTGTTATTGAATGTGTGTTTACATTTAGTCAAGTTGCGTGCAAATCAATTCATTAGGCCATCAGTTCCCCGTTGGAGACGGATTGAACATCGCGTGCCTCAAAATCATTCATTAGGCCCATCAGTTCCTCGTGGGAGACGAGTTGAACATCGCGTGCCTCAAAATCATTCATTTGGTGTGTGCGTGTGTATTAATTAATATTATGTGTTTTGTGATTAAACTTACATTTACGTTTATTCATATTTGGTTATGCACAATTTTATTCAAATAACCAACATAACTAATCCTTTCAAATGTTTAAATAAGATTCACTCGCCAACTTTTTGTTGACCCAAAACCCTATTTTTACACATGATACAGGTGGACAGGTTGAAGCAAGGAACACGTAGAAAATTTCCTTAGAAGAAAAATAATGAAGTCTTGATAAATGTATAGAACATGTTGTACTTGTATGTTGATTGTAATGTTCTCCTTTAAAAGGAAATAATAAATATGAAACTTAATAATAAATGTCACGAGCTTTGATGAAAACCCAATCATGCCCCGATCACCATTTCCGCTGCGGGTCGGGGTGTGACAGATTGGTATCAGAGCCTTTGACTATAGGGATATAGGATAGGTTATTAGACCCTTAGAGCCTATACTATAGTTGATTAGATTTTAATTGTTTATGTGGTTACATGCAAACTCATGATGTTTATTTGTTTCGTATTTATTACACACACAAATGCATGCAAACACTTCCACTATCATATTGTGTGATATTTAATGAGTTATACTTATAGTCAAACATAACAAGCTTACATATACATTCATCACGCCTATTTCAATGTTCACATATTCAAGTCATCCTCATATTCCTTTATTCAAGATTTTGTCGCATTTTTTCGTTTTTTCAATCTCATCAAAGTGAGTTCTACGACGGGCATGTAGTAACTGTAAGGGTACAAGTACCGGTAGTCGGAACGTCCTGTCTAGGTTGGCATTCGTATAAATCCAATATAACAGACCAGTTTGCCTACCTGGGGACTAACGATGAGAGTACGAAGGACCTATTAGGCCAAAGCATGCCACACCAAACGTCGATCGAACTAACCCCACTTTGAGGTGTCAACGTGTCCACACCTGGATGCCCTCCGAATATCATACGTTACATACATATTTCTCGATTTTCTCCGGGTTTTAGTGTACGTTACCAGCTAACACATGCGTATGAAAGACCCGGTAATCATGGGGGCCCACATGATTACAAAGGTGAAGTATGGCGGCATGCAAGGCCCAATTACGAGCAAAGCCCAAGACATCCCATGGATGTAGTAAATTTATTATTCTTCATTTATTTTATGAATGTTCATTCCTAAATACGACACATGACCCCTAAAACGTCCAACTCATACTCTTGATACGTATTTCTTGTAGATGTCTTCTAGCCTCTCTCGTAGGAAAATGAAATCAGGAAAATCCCGCGAGCGCATGGCTGCCCAAATCGCTCAACAAATGGCTGCCGTAATACCCAACATCGTAATTCAAGTACAACAGGCCCTTACCGCTAATCCCGTCAACCCAACTAACCAAGAAGATCAAAACATTGTCAACCCTCTCCCAAAAGCCACTAAATGCACCTTCAAACATTTCAAATCCTGCGACCCTCCAAAATACGAAGGGACTGAAGGTGTCACCGCTCTCCTCCATTGGTTTGAAGAGATGGAAAACACTTTTCTCAATTGCGACTGCCCCGATGATCGTAAGGTGCGATATGCTACCGGTCGTTTGTTTGGAGTAGCACTTACATGGTGGAATACAGAGAAGGCCAAAGCGAGGTGCTGAAGATGCTATGACTTTGACTTGGGAAGAGTTGAAGGAAATCATGACAAGACGGTTTGTCCAAGAAGCGAAATCAAGAAATTGGAAGATGAGTTCTATTCTTTGAAACGGAAAGAGGGCGACCACACCACATACAACAAGAGATTCCTTGAGTTAAATCAAATGGTCCCCAACTTGTTAACTCCCCTCTACCATTTGATCGAGCACTACATTCGAGGTCTTCCTTAAAAAATTCAAGACCCTGTAATAAGTACCACACCTGCAACTTTGGAAGCACCAATGGAGTTAGCTACAGAGCTCACCGAAAACCGCATACGGAATAAAGACTTCACGGAGGAGAAGAAGAAGGATAAAGCATCAACCAAAACCTCCAACTCACCCAAACCGAATCCCCTTCTCAAACCACCCCCAAGAGAAAACGAGACGGACAAAATTTCGCTATTACCCAAGGCAATCAACCAGCTTCACAAGCCATACCCCTCCAAGCCATCCCAATCACTCAAGTAGCACCTAACTCTACTTACCCAAATAAGAAACCTTACATTGGACCTCACCCTCAATGCAACACCTGTTTTTAATCACCATCCATCTACCTTACCTTGCCGACTATGTGCGAATTGTGGACGCTATGGTCATTTTAGCAAGGCTTGTCGCGCCTCTCAAAACCAAACCTCACCCCCTACTCAAAACATGATCCAAACATATCAACAACCCCAATACCCCATGTTTCCATATGTTCGAGCTTGTTTTAATTGTGGCGACCCTACCCATTTTAGAAACACATGCCCTCGATTGGTTAACATCATAAACGCCCAAGCTCAAGCAAACCCAGTTAACCAAGTAAATCAAGCAAACCCAGCTCCACCGCCAGCAAGAGGAAGAGCTTACAACATCAACGCCAATCCTGTTGAAGATAAAAACGGCCCAAACGAACCACCCAACTAGTCTTCCTTCACCAAGAATCAAGATTCAACTCCAACCGTTTAGTTTTTATGTTTTCTTTATGTTATCTCAATCTTTACGTCTCCCAGTTATAAATTGGAATTTATGTATCCAAGAATTTTAATGCGAATTGATATTTCAGTTTTGTTTTATACTCATTGATTTAACATTCATATCATCATACATTCGACGTATCTCAATCTCATCATTCAAAGAAGTTGGGTTGTGTCTCACTTTTACATAGACTAACCCCTTCATCATAACAAACGAGAGAGGTACTGTCATCATTCAGTCATGTATCCTTTCAGAATTGAGACTCAAGCCTTGGTTGTTGTGTTTGTTTATGTTTTAGAGTCACATAGAACTGATCATAATTTACTGATAAAGCCAATGAAAATTTGACAAGAATATGGTGGATACGCCGCTGGTACTTCCTATATATAAGTATTCTTGTCAAATGATCAAAAGCATTACCAGGCGGATTATGAGAAGTTCCGTGTAGGTTTTAGTATCGTCATGGTTGAAGTTTTTGTTTATGATATAACCTTATCACGTACCAATTCCCTCAAAACTCTTATGCATGAAATCATGCTTAGTCAATCAACTCTGTTTATCCTTGTTCCGCATTCTTATACTTTAGGCATCAAATAGCGATTCCTGTAGCAGGGTATTCAACCCTTACTAGGAACGTTACCGCCTCAAATAAGATTTAAACTCTCACCCTCTTCTAAGTATGTAATTGTCAAAATCACCTCCCTTTTGAGTCAAACATACCACTACTACTTAAATTTCGGGACGAAATTTCTAAAAGTAGGGGATACTGTAACATCCGTCGAAAAACGGGTTTTCCAAACCCGCTTCGGTTATTAATCGAATACCAAGTTAAAAATTTTCGTTGCTTATTTAATGCTCAAATTAATTTTAAACGATACATAATTAATAAATAAATTAGAATTTAAAATCTATAATTGAAAATTTATAATAAATAAGGAATAAAAAAATAAAAGGAGACGCCGGGTTTCGAACCCGGGTCACCCGGATAACCAAACACACTCTACACCACTACACCACACACCCAACTTAATTCAATTCTAAAACATTTAAATTTTATACACAAACGGACACCGAGTCGAAAATTCAAACTATCGAATCTAACCGCCAAACCTGAATCATCTCGGCGACTAACGTTTTTCTTTGCCAGTAACTGAAGGTAACCGATGTTAAACATCCGTTATAACCGAAATCTAACCTTAATTTCATTCAAAAACTGATCGAATTCAATGATTTACAAAAAAACCGAAGAATGATTTAACCATAACCGAAATCGGTGATTTGCCCTATAAATATCGATGCCCCACCTCACTTTCACTCGCTCAAACTCTCAATCATTACCCTCTGTGCAATTTTACTATTTCTGAATTCTCACCGGAAAACATTTTGTCGCCGGAAAACCGAACCCATTTCATTTCTTCTGCTTTACTCTAAAATAAGACTTCTAGAGCTCAGACCGAAAACACCGCACTCACCTCAAACTTCTGGTAGAGCCTCTGTTGCAAGTTGAACTTCGCCGGAATCCTTAGGTACTCGCCGGAATCATCACCGGAGGATTTCAATTCGACTCTGATCGGTATAATCTTTTGATCCATGTCCTTTTATCATTTAATTTACTAAAGTATACTAGATTTCTGATTTAGCAGTCGAGTTCGAATACTGAGAATTAAACAGGAAGAAGATGAAGTTTATATAGTGTATATGTATAAATAAAACCGGTTATAAAACCAGGTTAGACACACAGTCCAGTGGTGGACTGTGTGCAAATTTAAATCAAGGTCTCGGGTTCGACTCTGTTCTTGTTTCGATTCGTCACAATATTCAAACCTTTTTATAAAACCCAAATATGAAACTTGACAGTAAGTATATAAGAGAAATAAAAATCACTTATCATTCGGGTTAGTCACACAGCCCAGTTGGTCGGGCTGTGTGCAACACAAGGCTATAGTCGCAGGATGAGTCCGGTTCGAGTCTGCTGTGCTCCGATCCACTGAAATATCATACTCTTTTTATAAAAACCAAATCCTGAAGCACGTGATAAGTGTATAAATATAATAAAACCGGAATAATAACCGGGTTAGACACACAGTCCAGTGGTGGACTGTGTGCAAAAACATAAAGCACGTCGCGGGATCGAGTCCAGACTCTCACACCGGTTCGATTAGTTTAAAAACCTTTTTAATTAAATAAAATTCTGAATAATCCAAATAGTATATAAATATAATTAAAATCAGAAATATTTCGCGTTAGACACGTAGCTCAGTTGGTAGAGCTGCGTGCACGCGTACGGGAGGTCACGAGTTCGAACCTCACTCAGCGCATAATTAAACACAGTCCAACCGGTAAACGGTCAAACGGTCAAAAAGTCAAAATTTTTATTTTCTTTTTATTTATTTATTTTATTCAAAAATCAATTAAAAACACTTAAAAATAATATTTTTAAAGTTAGAAAATGTCCTTAAACTCACAAAAATAAATCTAAAAATCCTATTAAGATTATGAACTAAAAGTATTAATCTCAAATAAAATCCACTTATTTACCGAACCATTTCGTTATTATTTTAGGTTAGTTTTTCCTCGTCGATCAAATCCTAAAATTTGTGCGCATCCAACGTCATCAAAGAAACGCACCCACTGTGAGTGAATCTTACAACTTCCTCTTTTTATTCACGTTTTTGGGGTGTTTCATGTGTCGCTTTAATTATTTCGCTTATTCAAACTCGTGCTATTACCATTATATGATCTAAACTTATAATGTAAATATTGTTATTGAATGTGTGTTTACATTTAGTCAAGTTGCGTGCAAATCAATTCATTAGGCCCATCAGTTCCCCGTTGGAGACGGATTGAACATCGCGTGCCTCAAAATCATTCATTAGGCCCATCAGTTCCTCGTGGGAGACGAGTTGAACATCGCGTGCCTCAAAATCATTCATTTGGTGTGTGCGTGTGTATTAATTAATATTATGTGTTTTGTGATTAAACTTACATTTACGTTTATTCATATTTGGTTATGCACAATTTTATTCAAATAACCAACATAACTAATCCTTTCAAATGTTTAAATAAGATTCACTCGCCAACTTTTTGTTGACCCAAAACCCTATTTTTACACATGATACAGGTGGATAGGTTGAAGCAAGGAACACGTAGAAAATTTCCTTAGAAGAAAAATAATGAAGTCTTGATAAATGTATAGAACATGTTGTATTTGTATGTTGATTGTAATGTTCTCCTTTAAAAGGAAATAATAAATATGAAACTTAATAGTAAATGACATGAGCTTTGATGAAAACCCAATCATGCCCCGATCACCATTTCCGCTGCGGGTCGGGGTGTGACAAAAAGACGGTCCAACGTTAAAGTCACAGACTGCAAGGCATGTGTTAAATTTGTGCGTGTAAAAAATTCATATGAGTACGAGATATATGACTTTGTAGAGCAACATAACCATGAATTTACTACACCTGAAAATCTTGATCTATCATTGAAGAGGAGGAAGCTTGACTTTTCTACCCAAGAGTTTATAGCTAAATGCTTAAACGCAAACTTAGGACCTACCAAGTCTCACAAAGTACACGTTGTTTTAAAAGGTGGGCATCATACTGTGCACGGAACCATTGTCGACTACAAAAATTGTGGGCGGGATATCCGAGACTTTATCGGGGATAGGGACGCCCAGATGATAATTGACAAATTCAATGAACGTAGCAAAAACAAGGAAAACTACGCATTTAACACCCACATTGTTGATACCGAACTTCAGTTAATTTTTTGGTGTGATGTGGTATCGAAATCAAACTATGACTCATTTGGCGATGTTATTGCCTTCGATGCGACATATCACACAAATATGTGAGTTGTACATCAAATTTTAAACATATTATTTTTCTTTTAATATACTAATCTAAATGCGTTTTTTGTAAAAACAGGTATGATATGATTTTTGTACCTTTTACTGGGGTCGATCACCACAGGAGGTGTACAATTTTTGGTGCAGGGTTGCTTCATAATGAGACTATCGAGTCTTATATATGGCTACTTCAAAAATTCATTGACGCACACAATGGTAAACAACCACTTCTGGTGCTAACTGATCAAGACTGTGCTATGAAAAAGTTCGAAATCTTTTTGACAAGTCAATACACAGGTTGTGTATGTGGCACATTATTCAAAAACTGCCGGTTAAGGTACTAAATCTCAATCCAAAATTTTTTTTTATTAGTACGTAAGTGTATATTTGTAAAGCAGCATGTCTTGTATATAATTTTGTTCTTTTTTATATTAAATGTAGATCAAGGGGAACGACAGTAGGAATGCTGAAATCAAACAAAAGTTCCACAAGCTCGTTTGGAATGCTTACATTGAACCACAAACTTTTGAGCGTAGATGGCAGAATCTTATCGTTGAATACGGGTTACAGGACCATTCCTGGTTGTCCGAGATGTATTCGATTCGGGCGAATTGGATACCGACATATTTCCGCGAGATACAGATGTGTACTTTAATGAAGACCACTTCCAGGTGTGAGAGTGCAAACCACTTGTTCAAATCCAATTCTAGTCCTCACAACACCTTGATTCAGTTCATGTTGTGTTACGACACATTTGTTGATGGGATACGGAACAAACAGAGGGAATTAACGCATCAAACTAACACCACTAATCCCGAATTCAAAACATCTTGGCCTATTGAACGACATGCAAATGACATATACATGGAGAATTTTTTATGATGTTCAAAAGGAAATTATCAACGGCAAGGAAAATTGTTATATTGCTGAACGATGTGTATCTGAAGGTATAACCAGCTTTGTGATCGCACACCAAGACCACATGAAAGAAGTTATAAACGAGTTCAAGGTTGGTTTTTTACATTTAGTAAACTGTCTTTTTATCATATTAGAATACAAGTGTGCATTATTATACTACACAAATGTGTGCATTATTATCCTACACAAATCTCTTTTACTTATACATCTTGAATCATTATATTACAGGTCACCTTCAACAAAGAAAACGTCTTGGCTTCGTGTGAATGCATGGGTTTTACGAGAAATGGATATATATGTCGTCATGTATTCTGCGTTTTTGGGCACCATAACGTTCATAAGATTCCGGTACGGTATATTCACCCAAGATGGAGGAGAGACGCTTTTCCATCTAGTGTATATAGCGTTGATAATAGATTATCTGTAGATCAGAGTCGAAGTGGAAGAATCTGGCGTAGGATACTTGAGAATATTGAAATGTGTCGAGAGAGAGTTCGTGGTAGGATTGATAAATTACAGGAATTAGATGAGCAAGTACAATTGTTGAAAGATAAGAATTTTAGTGAAGTTCAACCGGATCCGCAACTTAAAAAAAGTTCGTCGTTTACCAGGAAAATCTTGCTCATAACGAACCAGAAGAGGTATCATGTACCGCACCAAAGAAAATATGAAACAAAGGATGTGGTAAGAACAAGCGTCCAATTGGTCCTCGAGAGACAGCAATAAAACAGAGCAAGAAACATAGAAGAAAATGCAACTATTGCGGCAAAAGGGTGAGAACGCATGATAAAAGAAATTGCCATTGAAAAAAGGTAACATCACAAAGGATGATTCGTCTACGGAGGAAGATGGCGAGGGAGACAATGGTGAATCAAACGAGTATGATGACCGCACCGATAGTGGAAGTGAAGCTCAAACGCATGACAGTGAAGACGATGACATTATGAGTTGAATTAAATTATATGATGCATAACAAAATGTATGGATACAATGTAACTGGTACATTTTTTATTGACTTCCAACACATTTTTTTTGGTGTATATGGTACATTTTGGTTACAGTTTCTTCCAACTATATTTTATATTTTATTGGAAATGTGTTTAATAAACATTCAAATACGATGGTGATACACAGTGTACCATTTTCAGCATATTTGAATCCACAGTTTTCATATACAATATAAGTGAACTTCAAATTAAATTCATTTAATTGAACCCAGTCAACAAATAAAAAAACACACATATGTACAGTTCACATAGTACACGTTGTATGTTGAGCGTCTTATTAAAACAAAACATCATTCACTAGATATTTAACAAGTGCTTTATACTATAGAATACCATATTTTTTGTGGAATGATACGTAATTCAATCAAATAAAAACACCACGTACTAACAGGTCACATGTGTATTCTCGATCTGTACACGCAGCACACAGATGTATTCCTGCATATAAATAATAGTATACACACAGTTACCGGTTTTTTTCATGTTTTGTCCATTATTAGCTCAAAACGACTGTATCGCTCAGATACAATTATACTTGTACGTATATTCTAGATAGGTTTTTTTAACATGTATTAATAAGGCAAATACACAAACGTATAAGCCTAACAAATACCATTGGTAATATCCAAGATTGTCATTAGTACATGCCACTGCAATGCTTAATCGCCATTGAGGATTCAATTCATATGTAGCAACCTATTAAATATCAAACATCATGTAACATTTGTAAAAATCGGGTTTTCAAAACCCGCTCCGTTTTGTAATCAAATATCAAGTTATAAAAGTTATGTTGAATATTTATGATTATTTTGATTTAAAACGATACATAATTAATAAATAAACTAAACTATAAAAATTATATTTGATAAAAAGTTAAAACAAATTAAATAAAAGAATTTTGTTGCTGCCGGGACTCGAACCCGGGTCAGCCAAGGACAACCCCAACGACTTAACATACACTAACATCACCACTCCGCCACTTTGTGTTTTCTGTTATCTCTAGGAAATAAATGAAATTTATACACAAACTCGGTTAAAACCGGTTTCGCCAACTGAGAAACTGAAATCGCAAATCAATCGTCTAATCGTTTGATTAATCGTTCATTCACATTTTATAACCGATGAACCGATGCTTGTAATCAATTCAGAAGTGATTGAACATCAATTTTCTTTATTAATCGGTTTTTATAACCGAAATGAATCAAGTCACAATTACTTCAATTCCAGACCTCTCTCGCGACTCAGAAACGTCATAACCATACTCCATTTCATTTTCGTCACATTTTCAAGACCATCAGAACGCTTAAATCAGTTCGCCGGAATTTTCTGCAGATCCCGCCGGAAAACCGTATTCATCCTCAAACGGTAATTTTCTCAATATTATTGCAGTTCAACAATTATTAGACTATTTCTAATTTAAACCTCTCAATTGAAATCGAATTCAGCGCTGTATTCAACTAATTCCAGTTCGCCGGAACTCCCCTGAAAATTTCTATTTCCGTCTGTGAAGCGGTAAGGGTCTTCAAACACATCGTTAACGATTGTTTATCACTTCAATTCCACAATCGACTAATCAAAACAGTCAATTATCTTCTTCAGTTGAAGAGCATAAAAACAGGGACCGACACATCGCCGGAAATCTGAAATAAACCGTTCATCGGTATGTTCACCTTTAATTACCGTCTCTGCCTTTTCATTTAAGCTTTAATAATGTCTGTAAATCGTAAGAACAAGGAACGAGTTAGTAAATCGGTTGACTGTAATTTGAATGAAGAAGACGAAGCTTTATAAGTATATTTAAAACTAGTAAAATGAACGGGTTAGACACACAGTCCAGCGGTGGACTGTGTGCAAAATACATACGCATGTCCCGAGTTCGATTCCTACTATACGCACTCCTTATATAATAAAATGCCTTTTTGTTTAGAACTAAACCGGGTTAACTCAGTTAGTTGTTAAGTATAATAAAAACCGAGGTAATAACCAGGTTAGACACACAGTCCAGCGGTGGACTGTGTGCAACATTAAGCCATACGTCGCGCGTTCGAAACCCGTCACTAGCACCGGTCCGTTGAATTAAAATGTTTTTGAAATTAAAAAGAATTTCGGTTAAACTGAATAAGTGTATAAATATAATTAAAAACAAGATTATTTCGGGTTAGACACGTAGCTCAGTTGGTAGAGCTGCGTGCACGCGTACGGGAGGTCTCGGGTTCGAGCCTCACCCAGCGCAAACCATGTCCTGACCGAACCGGTCAACAAGTCAACAGGTCAACGGTCAACGGTCAACGCAAAATAAACAATTTTTTTTATATATTTTTATTTATTAAATTTAATTTAAAAATCAATTAAAAATATTTAAAATAACATTTTTAAAGATAGAAAATAGCCTTAAACTCACAAAAATATACCTAAAAATTTCATTAAAATCCTTAATAGAATCCACTCATTTAATATATTTTTCCGTATTATTTAGGTTAGTATTTCTCGTTGTTCCACTCATCTAATTCGTGCGCATCTCACCATCTCCAATCCAACGCACCCAATGTGAGTGAATCTTTACAAATTCCCCGTTTTAATCACGTTTTGGGGTGTATCATGTGTCATTTGTATATATATTATAGTTAAACCATTGTGCATACATCATATCATGAACATGTGTATTCAGTTTGTTTATGTTGTATTGTTAGATGCAATTTATTATTTTCAATACATGCAATTTCATAGGCCGCCGCTCCCCATTACATTATGAGCGTTGAGCATGTTCCCCATTTCATTATGAGGTTGAACCTGGCGTGCCCACATACGATCGGCTCCGTTTGATTGAGCCTTGATCGCACAGACATTTTCATTTTCAGTACATGCAATACGATCGGCTCCGTTTCATTGAGCCTTGATCGCACAGTTTCATTTATGTTATTTATAGTATGATGTTGGTATGTTCATGTATGCTGTCATATGTTATTATATGTTATAGTTGTGACTGCTATGTGCTACTGCTTGATTATTTACATTTGCTCATCTATGATTATGCACAATTTTTCATTGATAAACTAACAGGTAATTCCTTAATAAATGTTTATCTAATAAGGTTCACTCGCCAACTTATGTTGACCCAAAAACCCCCATTTTTACACATGATACAGGTGAACCAGCAGTAGCTAGGAACATAGGACTTGGACTAGAAGAATAAAACGATTTAGAGTTGGGATTGTTATGTTGGTTTATTTTTTTTTGTATTGAATGAACATGTTTGGATTTTTGGAAATGTAACTTTGACTTTATTAAATATGAAACATATTAGTAAATGTCATGAGCTTTGGTGATAACCCAACTATGCCCCGACTCTTATTCCGCTGCGGGTCGGGGTGTGACACATCACATCTAACGAATTAAATTGTTTTTGCCCGCAACGATACGCTAATATTCCATAAAAATTGTACCAACTTCGTACACTAACGGAAATAAAATGCTTTTTCAAACTCCTCGGCTTCAGCCAATACACAGTCACGGTGGATGTTCACCCTCGAAGTCACCAATTTAACCGCACATTTCTTTCGTAGCTTTGTCAGGGTTGTCTTCTTCTGTGCATGACCAAGAGGTAATCCACAATCTCATTTTCCTTCGGTAAACCCAAACCATGTTTCCAAGTGCCTCATGACAAACACACCGCAATCAACCGTGTTACCCACACTCTTCCACGGAAAGTCGATATTAGACGGACTCCCTTTTCAATCTGCATAGCTTTTGGATGATTCACCAGTTTCAAATACTTGGTGAAAATGTCCCACTGAAAGCATAATAAAAATCAAAAAAATCCAAATTACTGTTATTGAAAACTAAAGTAAAAAAACCATAAACAAAAAAATAATAATAAAATAAAAATTCTTACAACTTTGTACGCAGTACTTTTCTTAAAAAAGTTTTCGTCATTTATGAGTTGGACCGGGCTTTCATTTGCCGACATATTATCAATCACCGTAACTGCGGGCCTTACAAGATCAAAGCTAACAATGAAAAAATGTCCATGATCAAGAATGGGGAAGCTTACTACGCAATAGGTTGACAAACTCATTAACGATGTCTTCTTATCCACAACGAGAAACAACTAACTTCTAAACTTTTATACTCGATCAACATCTCCATACGCTTTATTATTCAGCGTATCCTCAGTCTGCAACACGTAGTAAATAATCTCAAAACAACAATCAGCATATAATTTAATTTTTCAAATAAAATATTTAATATTTTTATTTCAATTGCGAATCACTTACAAAACAGTCTATGTGGCAACACAAACGCGGCTTCAATCCTCTCTCTTGATCTACACCTCCAAAAACATTTTCCCCGGCGAGTCTTTGACTTTCTTCATGGTTTAGTATTGATGCGAATCAATTTATAACCGCACTATTCACCCACTGGCTTGGTTGAAGGTCTTTCATTTGAAAATGGTAAAGACCAACTCCCGTTTCGGTTTCAAACACAAGCGCCTGATAAAAAGGTCATAGACTTCTTTGTTTATATGTTCAGCACACAATCTGCTTACTTTACATTTATTGTACCTTATTCGGTACACATACCGTTTCAGAATTATTTGTTTTATATATTTTTTCAGTACAATTTCTGAACTTTCCAATAAAAACTGAATCTAAAAACATAACAACTGACGGTCACCATAGTTTACATGTGTACTGTTTTCTATACACATATGGTTCAAATATTATACCGCATACAACACCAATATGGTTACATACATCTTACATGTACATTTTTTGTTCAGCACACTTGGGTCACATGTATTTGTAGATATTCAGTACACATTCTGATTAATTTTACTTTTATTGTACCTTATTTTAGTGCACATAAAGTTATACACTTCTTAGTTTTCCATTTGTTTTTAGTACACTGAGCTGACCGAAAAAAGTATTAAATATATAACCAACTAATCCTGGTCATGCCAGTATACACATGTGTACCAAAAAAACCAATAACCTATTTTGACTAATGTACTTAAACCAGAAAAATTCCTAACAATGTGTTATGCGGTTAACCTTATCCTAATTTATCACAAATATTACTAAACATAGGTTAATTTTACGTCAGATAATTTAGATTTACTTACGCATTTGTAGCTTCGACCTCTGCCGCTTCTGTTGCATCCCTTGATTTGTTCGCGTCATCGTCTACCCTTTTTTTCTTAGCTTTCGCCATCCTGCGTATGACATTAAAAACACAAGCATGCTTTCAAACTATAATAAGGACAATATTAAAAAACATTATTGATTAAAAATTAGAATAGGAAAACTAAACAATTTTAGAAGTAATTATAACGTACGTATTGTCGCCAGCAGTAGTAGACAGGTATTTCCATAACATACTTTCCCTCTTGCTTAACCGGCTATTCACACTCACTGCTTTTGTCAAAAATGGCGATTGCACATATTTCGAACCAACCTTCTTTCTTTTGCCTTTACCGGCAGATACAACATCTTCCCTAACACGTGTTTCGTCCTCAACATGGGTTTGCACGTTCTCTTGGTTTTCAAACTCGTCCTGTGTCATGCCAAGGCTGAATGTAGGTATATCATCTAGCCTTTGGGTGTCATACGCCCCTGAAATGATATCCTCAATTACCTCTGCAGACTTCATAAAAAGCTGAGTTGTCAGAGAAGCAAAATGTGTTGGTATAGGAGTATCCCTATGCATTTTTGTGCCACTTGGACTCTTTGCTTTCCCTATCCGGTCAGCCACACCTGAAACTTCTTAATATTAAAGAATTTATTAACGTTCCAAGTAACTTCCCATGTCGTATTTTAAAAAAATTACAGTTTTCATTTACCAGTTTCTTTCATCATTGACTTGTAAAACCATCTTTTCCTTCTGAGGTATCAACAGCTGACTTGTTAAAAAATTCCTTATACCTCGAAAGAATTGGTATAACAGACACATGTGATGGGTATCGTGTCGTATGATCCTTTATTACAGCCTCCAATTTCATTTTATACATCTCAATTTCATCAAACATTGATACAATCATTCCACTACTCTCCTACGGGTTCAAAAAAGAAAAAAAAGTCAGCTGAAACAACCAAATAATGGAATAAAATAACATGAAAAAATAAAATAAATGGAATAATTATACATTTAATACCAATTGGTGCAACAAAATTGTAATTATAGGATAACATTTAATATACCTCTGCAAACGACCAATCTTGCGGACCCTTTTCTACCCCATCACGATTCTTTGGTTTGTCACCCACCCTTTCTCCAATCACTTCCTCATCATCTTCAACATCATATAAATCCCTCAATTCTCCAAGCCCAAATCCGCCATTTTTAATCTCTTAATTCTTCCGTTGGTTCATTAAATCAATTGTCCAACATTTAAGTGGCTCTTCACGTCGTTCATGATTGAATCCGGGACATTCGGTCGCATCCAAATACAATAGCTAATACAATTAAAAAGTTAATTAGTTACATTTTATAGAATAGCTACTACAGTACACATGTGCATTCACATTAGCTAATACAGTAGCTAATACAGTACACATATGCACTCACAGTAGCTAATACAGTACACATGTACATTCACATGTGCATTCACATAAGGAAACACATGTGCATACACTGTTAGAATATGTAAAAAGGTTTCTTAAACATACCACAAGATAGGTAAGCGGTCCCCGAAAATACACATTTGTATCACATCTTACCCAATCATCTTTGCATTTTTTTACAGCATCAACCACGAACTAACACCAATCGTGTTGATTGAAACTCTTTTTATGATTAAACAAGTCCAACATGTTGTACATCACGCTACCATTTTTGGTGCATCCGATCATCGTCGATATAAAGAGCAACACAAAATCCAGAATGAACATATCTCTGTCTTCATAGGAATCTTCCCTAATCTTATCAACAATATTTTTAAAACTAAACGGTATCTTATCAAACCTAGCCAACCATTTCCCTTTCATTGGATGACCATTTTCATCTATATTTTTTTATACCTTTATGTCTCCTGCAGATACCCCAAGTATTTTCCGGACTGAATCTTTATCAACCACGATATGCCTGTCACACCCTCAATTTCCACTTGCGGAGTTTTACCGCGAGGCATGTGAACAAACCAGAATCTGAAACACTAGTACGTCGAACGACTCTATATGATTTGATAATACGTTTTCTAAAATCATTTGTCGTTGATTTTATATTGTCTTGATTAGTTACCAATATTTAGCGGAAGCATTAGTTTTTAAAGTTGAGCGGAAGCATAAAATAAGTAGTGAAGCGGACGCCAACACAAACGCCAAAACAAATGAAAAACCCCAAAACAATATTTGTAAATGAGACTCGATAAAAGATGTCTTGTTCAATGCATGTGAGTGCACCTAGAGCTCCTAGCGTCCTGAGAAACATGTAAAGAAACAAGTGTCAACATTAAAGATGAGTGAGTTCACAGGTTTTCATAAATTCGTTCGTTCGGTTATGAGTTTGTTTCCCCCGTTATCCCTAACCCGGGATAACGATTTAGTCCATTATTCCCAACCCGGAATAATAATGATGTTGGTTCCATTATTCCAAACCCGGAATAATAAGTTGTTGTTTCCATTATTCCAAACCCGGAATAATAAGTTGTTGTTTCCATTATCCTCAACCCGGGATAATAAGTTGTTGTTTCCATTATCCTCAACCCGGGATAATATAGTTGATTCGTAATTAAGTTCAATGTTAACATATATAGGAAGCTAGCCTAAAGTTATGTCACGTAAGAGTTCGCGATCGAAGCTGACTGTTGTGCCTCCGTGTTGCCAGGCCTATCACTGACCATGGCGAAGTTAGGCCAAATTATTCACCCGTTGACCATACCCGGTCGGCTAGCGCGACTAGCTCGGATGGGGCTTGTCGGGCCCAGTAGTACTACTTATAATTCCCCCGCTATTAAAACCCAATACTAACGATCCGAGAGATTGACGAGGACTTAAGTGATATAGCTACTTAGTGACCATAACATTACATTAACATCAACTTAGTTACCGAATAGTTATGTGGCGTTAATTTCGTATAACGTAAAGAGATTGAGTTTGAAGAGTGTATACATGTTTCTCCACCTGTTGTTTAAAAACCGGATAAAGTTAGGGACCGTGAACTCACCTTTTGTTGCTCGGTTAGTGTAGCAAAGAAGTCGTAAAGGATGGGACCGCTAATTGCGTCCTAACAAACCAATTGATTTCACGTCAGTGTGTGAACACACCAATACAAATTCTACACGTAATTTACGCACAAAGTGATACATACAACAAAATATTTAACACTCAAACATGCATGCAAGTATCCTCATGTGAACCTAGTGATCAAAATAACTTATCATGAACATAATTCAATCCATGCAACAATTTGGTGCACACAATCACAAGTTATCAAATTTCAGCTTAACACTCATAATTCAGCTGTTTTCTAGGATTTTTATAAAATAGTTCCAAAGTTCCAAAAATTCCAATATTTTTACAGCATGTGCCATTTATACTGTAGAAATTTATATAAATTTTCCAAGTCCTAAATCTTTACCATTTAACCATAAATATTAATATACTAGGCTGCAGTCAGATTTGTCGCTTTCTGACTGCAGTCCACGGAAGAATTTATTTAAAAATCACTGATCGTCCAATTAACAAAATTCCAGTTGGTGTTACCCGGAAATTTCCATACCTAGTTTCTGTACAAAATTCATGACTCGATTCCCTACTGATAATAAAATCCAACTCGAAAAACAACTAACAAAATTTCAGGATTTTCACAGCTTTAGTTACTGAACTTATTTGGCCATTTAAAAATATCAAACGACTTCAGAAAATTATGAATCTAGCGCCATTAGATTCGTTATTCAAATCTCTACGTTCTAGACATCATAAAATCCGTTTTTCAACAACTAATGACCGAGTTACAGCCAGATGAAGTCGGCTGTAACTATTACTCAGCAAACTGTTTCAGCATATTGTTACCATAAACTCGCATAAACCGTTCATATGATTAACCTAGGCGATCAAGAACCGGTTTCCTAATCATAGATCAATACATATAACATATCCATGCAAACCCTAACCAACATCTCTAGTTTTTACAAACAAACACAGCCTATACTTTTCAGATTTCAAACAAACATTACTTGCAACCTAGCCTTAACAATCCGAAAACAACACAATCGTTTCATTCAATCATTCAATCCGAAAACAACAAAATCAAAACACATGTATTCCGAATATGATCTTGTAACATATGATAAATTCTAATCTTTTAACGATAAGGTAAACGAACCGTGCGTAAGATAAGGAAAATGGCGAGGGCTGCTGCGACCGGAAGAAAAGAAAGGGCTGATCTCGCGACCGAATGGAGTGTAACAAGGGCTGATCAGATCAAGGTGATGAAGGCAGAGGTTGCTCGCGATCAATGGGAGTGCAAAGGGGCTGTTTGCGGTCGAGGGAATGGAATGATTTGCTGCCGTCGGCTGTTAGCTCTTAGGGTTTTGTGTTTGTGAGGGATGCATGCATGGTTAGTATATATAGGCGCAAAAGAGATAAGGGTTACGGTTTGGCTTGAGCTCGTGGCCGAGGAACTTGGGTTGGTTCGGTTTGGGTTTGAACACAATGAGTTTGCGGTTTGGGCTTGATCTCGGCCGAGAGTGATTTGGGTTGTTCGCGGATATGGTCTTGGGTTTTGGATAAAAAGCATGGCCGAAGAGACTTGGGTTTAAAGTTTAAAACTTGGTTAACTCCTAGAGTCACAAGGAGTTTGAGATTGGTTCGTGTCGCGGTTCGGTTCGTGTACATATTTGCCATGATTATTTTATAACAAACACAATCACATAATCGCACATCACGTATTCACTAACTCGTACACGTTTAATACATAGCATATAATTCACTCGACAAGTATTACGTTTAAGTTGTCCGAAAAACCCAGGATGTCACAATGCCTATCTCCCAAATTAATCCTCATATTCGACGTATCTAACCTATCTACCACAAAATATCCTATCTGAGCCGAAACCTCACTAACCTCCAAACCCAACAACTTTCCAAAACCTAAATCCCTAACCATCTCCTTCTGCCATGCTTTCATAATATAATAGCTTCATAAAGTTTATTTGGTGAGGTCCTAACCCTAATCGATGGCAGACCACTTCGATGTTTCGATCGTTTGGTGCGCGGTAACTTGTCCTTTTTTTGTGATATCCATCTTTCGGTAGTTAAAAAGTTCATCTGCAAACATTTATGAACCATAAATTATTATAGTAAAATAAGAATATTACTGGATATTGATTACAACAGGAAATGTTAACTTACAAACTACAACAAATTTTGTCTCAAAAATTACCTAAGTCTTCTTCATCGTCATCCTTCACGGAACAATCCTTGTCCCCCTTAAACCTTTTGTATCAATCGTCTCAATCCTACGAATGATAAACATCACAAAAGTAAAAAAATGGTACACAACTTCATTGTACAATATGTATAATTGTGAAACAAAAACCTACCTTCATCTTCAACGGTTTCTTGATTGACTGCAATTTTACGACGTGCTTTTCGATGTTTAGGTGAATTACCTTCTTTACGTGCATCATATCCTGCTAAAACATTTCATTGAACATGAGGTTAAAATTCTATTTTAGTAATACAGTTTCACCAAAAAAATGATACATGTCTACTGGAAATCATAACATACTATAGGAAATACCAACTACTACTTTTTGATAGTAAACATACCTGTTTCTTCTTTACCTACATGCTCTTCCGTCTTCTGAACCCTTTTGCGCTTTGCAATATTAAACTGACCACCTTTAACATCTACACCAAACCATATTAATTATTTTATGAAATAAATTGGTCCAGTACACTTTATTTATAATAAATTAACCAATCAAACCTTCTTCGTCGTTCCGGAAAGGGACTTGAAACCGTGTGCAATTTTTCCTTATAATTTTTTTTGTTGCTTTACTTTTCTTCCTACCTTTCATTCCCACACGATTCCCACTATGATCACTATTACTCAGAGTTTTTTCCCTCTCATTCGTGTCTTGTTTACCACTGGAACTTTTCAAATTTGACAATCATCTTCAACTGCACCAACAAGAATTTAAGAACAATATAAAAAAACATTGATACACGTGTGACAGTGAACAACTATAAACATCACTTGTATGCATTTTGCGGACTTTAGGGCTCACCTTCACCCGGTCCGGTTTGGGACTTATGCTTCCTAGCATAATAAAACAAAAATAAAAAAAACAAACCAATCATAACCGAATTATAATGCGTTGTCCGGTAAATACTCAATACAATTGGATATTTGTTTTCTTTTTAATTTATACTATTCAAAAACAACATATCCAAATTCTATTTACCTTCCGCGTCTTTATCGGAAATCGTTTCATCGTCAGATAATTCAATTGGGTCATCAATTGTGTTACTGAACCTACTCGCTCTCATACAAGCTATTCTTTCGCTTTTAGTACCTTCAAGACTCAATGAGTAATATTCAATAAAATTATATACAAACTCATAAACATATATAGGTACACATAAAACTAGTAGATTAAAAACTTACGCTTCTTCATTTTGGTATCAGTTCTTTGGTATCGTCTGCATAACAAACATCACACATAACAGCTTATTAATCTAATCTTTTTACGATTATTATATTACAACTAAAAAAATAATAAAGACCCTAAACAATATTCAGGAGTGGTCCTAGCAGTGTTTACTATATTAAAATACTACATAACATCAGCAAGTAATTCAAGATTCAATAAAAAGACTCTTAAACATATAATAGAATTAAACATCATCAAATTTGTCAACATACACTAAAAACACTCACAAGTATACTCTACACATGTGTACTTATTGACAGCAAAAATTACATTCACAGAATAAAACTCCCTGTTTTACTACTTAATAATCCTATTTCGCAAATACCAGAATTATACAACTTCATGGTGGGCAAAGTACACCAAACACTCAAAATGCAGCTGAATCAAAAAACAATAACAACATACACATGTGTACCTCAGAGTTACTCGTGAATGCTTCACTACTCATACATCAGAAATCAGTTATATACAAAAAAAAACAACTCTTTTGGGATTAAGCATTACTTTACATTACTATACAATTCTCTACAGCAAAGCACAATCGTCGACGGACCAGAATCGTATACCTTTTATTAGTTTTTTAAGTAACCTAACAATGGAATGTGAATAAAAGAGTACATCGACTACATTATCCTTATATCGGACTACGATTTTAACAAACTGAATACAATTTTAATGAACAGACTAGAGCGTACCTCTGTCCTTAAAGCTCTGTTAGGGTTAGTTCTTCAAATACACTGCCACCAGAACAACGATCGTTAGGTTCCTTTCTTCAAATTTATGCCGCCCCTAATCTTCGATTTCTTGATTTTGTGGGATGGATACGCGGTCAATGAAGGGTTAGGGGGAAGTGATTGTGTTTCCAAACAGAATAATGCGCCTTTTTGGGGGGTGATCTTCAATAAATTTCAAAATCTCTACCGTATGAAACCGTTCGGTTTCCAAATAATAAATGTATTTTTTATTTTTTAAATTACTGATTTACCCTTTATCTTTAAATTTCAAATTAAAAACATATTATCTTAATTACAATCATGCCACCACTTAATATTCCAAGATGATTAAATTCAACGGCCCAGATTAGTTCGTAAAGTTCACTCTAATATACTTGTTCACTCTTGATCCCTACCCTATATATATATATAGGGGAAGGTTCATTTGAGTTAATGTGAGAAAAAAAAGAAGAAAGGACATAATGGTAAAACATTAAATAGTTTATAACATCTCTCATTAATTATGTTATCTCTCATTAATAAAGCAAAAGGATTTTATCCTACACATTTCAAAATTTATCCTACATATGTCTTACATTTACGGGAATTTACCCTACACACATGTAAATTTATCCTCCACATTTCAAAATTTATCCTACACATACTAAAATTTATCCTACATGTATAAATTGTCTTAAACCATAAATTATTTTATCTTGAAAGAGTATATGAAAAAAATGAGTTACAAGTTTATAAATTAGTTAATTAATGACAATTATAAATTACATATATGACCTTTTCATAACATTAAATAACACGTTAAATGAAGTAAATGGAGATTTTCTATTAGTTTAAAAGTTATATTTTTTATTCTTACAAAAATTTTCTTCTCATTTGAACTCTCCACTATATATATATATATATATATATGAAGAGAGAGAGGTTGGTTATCGTACAATATTCCTAAACGTACAATGTGTACGAGATAAAATTACGCACGTTATAAAACTCAAAAACCCTAATCACGCATGTACAAAATCAGAAATCACGCAAAGGGTAAAAACCTAATTACGCATATTATAATTTCATCATGTTACGTTAAGCAAAATTGTAAATACACTTTCACTATATATATATACACACATATATATATCCTCTCTCTTTACTTATCTCTTCCTTACATCATCTGCAACCACAACTCCGATCTAAATGGCTTAATCACTGCCACCCTTAGCCACCACTCCCAACTCAACCATCAGTAATGACGTCCACCCTCATGCATAGGTAACTCTGGCCACTCATTCTCTCTCTCTCTCTCTCTCTCTTTCACACGCACACACATACTCTTTCTCTCTCTCGAGTCCGTAATCGCATACCTACAGATCAGTGGTGGTTAAGATAGATCTCATAGTCGTGGCCTTTATAAAACAGATCGGTGGTGATCAGTGGTGGACGTGGCGGTTACGGGCTCGGATGCACGGAAACGCCTATGAGGTGTCGTCTCCCGTCCCGGGGACTGCTAGGGGACGGAAACGGCACGGGGACGGCCGGGAAACGTCCCCGGCTTGTTGGAGACGGCCTGGAAACACGCTGCGGATGGGGACGGGGTTTGGGGACGTGCAGGAAACGTTTCCCTGAAGTTTCGGTTTATTTTTTTGGTTTTTATACTGATTAAAGTTCTAACAGTGAAGTTTATTGATGCTTTGACCCATCAGCAGAAGAGAAGAAGGTATTGTGAGTGTTACATGATTCTCCGGTGGTGGGTGACGGTAGTTCAATGAGGGTGCTGGCCGCTGCTGTTATGTCGGGAACCCTGTTATGTTGGAAAGATGAAGACGATATCCCCTTATTTTTTAGGTGGGCCTTTTCATGTTGTTTTGTGGCCCATAAAAGATCCATTATAACAAATGTGAAAATAATTTAAACTAATTTTTTATTTGATTTAATATTAAAAATATATAAATCCTTTTGTTTTGTTATTGTTTATATTTTAATTAATAACTTTAATACGTTCTACTTATTATGTTGTTTGGATCCATTTTTTAATATAAACTTTCATTAAAAAACTCAAAAGTATCAATCGGTAAAAGGGTCTAGCTTACATTAACAAATGTGAAAATAATTTAAACTAATTTTTTATTTGATTTAATATTAAAAATATATAAATCCTTTTGTTTTGTTATTGTTTATATTTTAATTAATAACTTTAATACGTTCTACTTATTATGTTGTTTGGATCCATTTTTTAATATAAACTTTCATTAAAAAACTCAAAAGTATCAATCGGTAAAAGGGTCTAGCTTACATTAACAAATGTGAAAATAATTTAAACTAATTTTTTTATTTGATTTAATATTAAAAATATATAAATCCTTTTGTTTTGTTATTGTTTATATTTTAATTAATAACTTTAATACGTTCTACTTATTATGTTGTTTGGATCCATTTTTTAATATAAACTTTCATTAAAAAACTCAAAAGTATCAATCGGTAAAAGGGTCTAGCTTACATTATCTTTTATATATATTTATTTTTTATATGTTTTTATTCCCGTACCCGTCCCGTCCCCGCTTCTTAAATTTTTTAGTTTTGCCGTTTCCCGTGCCCGTCCCCGTACCCGTACCCCGTTCCCGTACCCGTCCCAGTGCATCATAGGTTACGGGTGGCTGAAGTGGTTGTGGCCTTTAGACAGCAGATCAGTAGCGAGGTGTTTGATCGGTGGTGGATGTGGTTTTTATGTTTTCTTGAACAGTCGAGGGGTTTTTTTTATTGTGGGTTTGATTGAATTAGGTGCAACTCAGGTTTTGATTATTAGATATGTTGTAAAGATTGTAAATGGAATTGGGTTTTTGATATTTTTGGATTTGAGTTTGGTAGGGTGTGTGTACAATGATGTTAGGTGTTTCTGATTTGAGTTTTGCAATTGGGTGTGTCCGCCATCTGGTGGTGGTGGCAGGTGAGTGGCGGTGCTGGTGGCGGCAAGTGGTGGTGGCCGATGAGGTAGGTGGTGATGCTGATGGGCGATAGATTATTATATATTGTAGTATTTAAAGGTAAGATGATCAAAATACCGGGTTTATTTAGTTAAATTTAATCATAAAAACTATGTGAGTTATAGTTAAGTAGAAGAGCAAAATTATATATTTCATAACATTGCAGAAATATTATATTGCATCGGTCCATTTTTCTGAAACAAGAAAAATCCACACGGTGTTATTTTATTAATTAACCAAGAGTATTATTATGTGTATGTTAATCTATAAAGAAAAATAAATAAATAACACGATCACGATATATCTTAAATATGTAATATGGTGCATGTGAACGTTAATCTATAGAGAAAAAAACAAATAACATGGTATCTCTTAAATATATAATATGTTGTATGTGAATGTTAATCTATAAAGAAAAATAAACAAATAACACAATCATGATATATCTTAAATAAATAATATGGTGTTAAAATAAAGAAAAGGTCGGTCACAAAAATGTAAATAAGTGAAAGTTTAATGCATTTTGATGATTATATGTTATCAACTATACTCTCTCGTAACAACTATACATATTCCGAATCTATTACTAATAATACTTTGGTGTAATTTGTTACATACACATAATGTCTTAATTAAATATCACATACATATTCCGAATCTATTACTGATAATACTTTGGTGTAATTTAAAACATACACATAATGTCTTAATTAAACATTACACTAGATGTGCTACTAAGGATACTTTAGTGTAACGATTATCGATTAATGTATACGTCACTACGATTATAGTGCTACCAATTATATTATATGAATTGTTTATTAAATTACGTGTGTTAGCAATTATATTTTAGTGTAATCATTGTTGCATACATTATATGTCTTATGCATAATACTTTACCGTAATTATTGTCGCATACACTGAATATCATTAATAGTATAGTGTATACATCAGTGACCACACTACATGTATTGCGGGTTATACTCACTGCATATTTTGATGCTCATACTACATGTAATTAATGATTATACTTGCATGCAGGGTCGTCCCCGAGAATGATAAATAAAAATATCGGGTCTCGTGGGAGACAAAAATTGAACCCCCCTCCCTATAATATAATGTCACACCTCGACCCGCAGCGGAATTAAAAGTCGGGGCATAATTGGGTTATCACCAAAGCTCATGACATTTACTAATAAGTTTCATATTTAAATTGAAATTAAAACTTCAAATATTCAAACACCACGAGTCATACAAACACAAATAAAATCAAACATTGTTCAGAACATAATAATTTTATTAATCTTCTAAGGCCATTTCTATGTGTTTCTCTCTTCAGCTTGTTCACCTGTATCATGCGTAAAACAAAGATTTGAGTCAACAAAAGTTGGCGAGTGAATCTAAATTTAACAATTAAACGGTTTAATATATTGGTTGTTTCAACAAAAGTGTGCATGGACCATATATGAATTTATGTATATGTAATTAAATCAGAACCCACATAATATCACCAATGAACATATGAACATGATGCATGAAGAACTTGAGATCAAGGCTCAATCAAACGGAGCCGGTCTAATGAGTCACCTGATGCTCAACTCGTATCCACGAGTAACTGATGGGCCTTAAATGAATGGTTGCACTGAAATGATAAAATGTAATCACATATAACCACAACAAACAAATATACACATTAGATCACATAATGGTAGCAGCACATGTATTTGTATAAATAAAAGAATAAATTACGACACATGATACACCCCAAAACATGAATAAAAAGGGAATTTGTAAGGATCACTCACAGTGGGTGCGTTCCTGAATTGATGAAGGGTGCGCACGAATTGAGGATTATTGACAAGGAAATCTAACCTAAATAATAACGCGAAAATTCGATAAATATATAAAAATATAATATTTTGATTTATTACTTTTTGTTAGTGTTTGGGTAAATTTTATGATTTTTATTGTGATTTTTATACCTAATATCAACTTTGTTTTTAAGGGTTTTATTTGATTTAAACTAATAATTACAAAAAAAATAATAAATAATAATAAAAAAATTTATAACCTTGTCAGACCTGACAAGGTGAATTCTGACCGGTTTTCTTGTGAATTAGGATGCGTGTGATGGGATTCGAACTCGAGACCTCTCGTACGTGTGCACGCAGCTCTTCCAACTGAGCTACGTGTCTAACTCGTTTAAGTTCTGATTTTTATTATACTTATATATTACTTAAGCCTTTCCAGAAATCATTTATTTTAAAAAGGTTTTTAAAATGATTGAACCGTTGCTTCTATCCCGGCTCGAACTCACACCCATGACTTCACATGCACCCAGCCCTACCAATTGGGCTGGGTGTCTAACCCAAAGGAATCCTGTTTTTAATTACATTTATATTCTTATTTACTGAAATCAGAAATTAGCTTATTAAAAAGGATTTTAAAATCCTTGGACCCGGAGTACACACAGAGATTCGAACCGGCGATCTGAAGTTGTCTTGCACCCAGCCCTACCAATTGGGCTGGGTGTCTAACCCGGTTATCATTGAATTTATAATATACTAATACGCTATAACACTTCATTCTTCTTCATTTGTCCAAAACCAGAACTTGTTTGAACCTTACGTAATTCTCTACTTGATGACATACATACATATATATAATATATATATATATATATATATATAGCAGTTACTGACATAAATCCAGTAACAGAAATTTAATGAGGGCCAAGTAATTTACCGACAGTTGTTGGTTACGAGAATCCGGCGAGAGTTTCCGGTGAGGGATTCCGGTGATGACAGGAGGATCGAACAGAGAGTTTTGAGAGTCGTTCTAAGTGAATAAGCGAGTTGGGATCATCTGACAGAAGGTATTTATAGGCTTCCAAGGTCACGACTTGATTTGTATTTCAAAATCGGAAATCAAGGACAAGAATCTGCATAACGGCTTGAGATTAAATGATTTTGATTGCGATTTTGGTTAATGATTGGCATTTATATCCGTTCATTGAAGAATCGAAACGGATAAACAAGGTTTTATGGTTGAATCAGGGCGGTTACTTTCTTGAATCTCGCAGATGACTTGCATGGCACAAATATATATATTTTTGATTCCATTACTTCACAAAAAGTGTGGGTAGTCTGGTGGTGTTTCAGTGTGTGCTTCAGTGGGGTGAACCCGGGTTCGATCCTAGTTTAACCCTTTTATTTATATATATATATATATGTATATATATTTAAATATTACTTCTAATTACTTATAATAAATTTTGATTAAAATTTCTAACATTAATTAAGATAATTAATACTAATAAATTACGAACCGAATACTTGATTAATACACGGTGCGGGTCTTCGGAACCCGATTTGTACAAATGTTACATATAAACTTATCAATTATATGTCCAAAAATATAATACAGCGATAACTGATTAATTATTAAAAAATAATCAAAACAATAGCAGTGTAACAAAATGATCTAACTAACTTGCTTAAGCAAAACATCATCTTCATCCAAAAAAACACCCGCAGGAGATCTACATTATCTTCATCAACATTAATCATAATCCATATTAGAATTAGAACTTTGAGGTAGCTTTAAAAAAACTTGAGTATATGACCTTTGTCAGCCTTTGCTTTTTCTTCCTTTAGCTTCTTCTTTTTATGTTTTTAACTATGGATAGGTAAATGTATTTGGAATTAGAGAAATAATTTCTAGAAAAAAAAACTCAAAGTCTAAAACATGTAAGTTTCATCTTTCAAAAGTTCAAATATCAAGTTCTAATCAAAATTAGTACACAACCAAACCATAAGTTTGAACATCTAATTCTAAATCTACACATCAACGTTTTAACTTTCAGTATTTCAAGCATTCAAATCACATAATCAAACATGGAAGAAACCATTATTTATTAAGCAACATCAAAAATAAAAAATTTTAATTCGAATTCAGAATTCCAAACCTCATCAGTGATTGTGAAGCAAAAATACAAACCCTTAAGGCTTAACCCTAAGTAGAATTTTACATTTAAATTTGTTGTAGGTTGGTATCGAATCTGAAATGTCGATCGTTGTAAACAAGAATTCAAGATTGTTATCGATCATTGATGTGGTGAATTGATGATGCTGTTCATTGTTCGTCCAATCATCCCCTAAAAGAACCGAAACGACGACGATGCTGTTGTTTTTTTAGTGCCCCACAACCCAACGAATGATCATTTTTGTGAGTTTAAATTTTGAGTCCTTGGGTAGATCTGGACCTGTTGAAGAATTTGGTAAGTAAATACGTTTTTCTTTATGGCCTTTTATTATAGATAATATAAAACTTATAAAAACTTTTCAAGTCCTCTGAAAATTTGCGCCTCAGATCGTCGCGCGTTTTTGGTTTGTTCTCGATTGATTTTAACCTAATATTCTTGTAATTGGGTATATATGTGTGAGGAATAGTAGTTGATCTACGTACATATCCAATTTAAATCCAATTGTCTCTCTTTTCAATTTCGATTTTGCCTTCGATCAAATTTATGGATCCTTTTCCCCTTCAAATTTGTTGTAGATTAATATTTAAAAATAAATTAGGAAAAATCACTAAATTTTGTTTTATAATTGTTTATTCTAAGTCACATTAGAAAAAAAATCACTAAATTGTAACAATCTTGTTATAATAAATGGTTTTAAAGAATGTTACGTGTCACTATATTATCACACTCTCACATTTATCTTTTACATTAATTTTAATTCAAATATTAATTTTTAATTCTTACGATATATGAATATACATGTTAAATCTTTATATTATTTTTATCTCTATCCCTATCTCTTCTTTATCTCTATCTCTAATAAATAAAAATTTTAAGGGATACATGATACAATCCTATGCAACCTTAATTTTTGTTTTCCATCTAAACCATATACCCATTTAACTTTCTATACCTAATAAATAAAAATCTTAGGGGATACATGACACAATTTTATGCAACTTTAATTTTTTATTTTTCGCCTATATTGTACACGCTTTTGACTTACAGGGGATTCCTTACCCGTTTCAAATTTACGCAATTACTTTTACAAGATTACATTTAATACATTCTTCATTTTGTTTTCATCAACCTCGCACGTTTAAATAATTTACCATTTTATGATAAAATTTTGATTGATCGTTATTTTTTTCCTATTTTTCTATATATAAGAGTTGTGATTCTCATTTTCCTATCATGATCACACATATCTAGAATTATAAAAATAAAACCAAGTTTTACTGCCAATGTGGGGCTAACCCACTTGGTAGAGGCATTGCCTCTTAGAGTAGAGGTCCCAAGTTCAAACATGGGTATAGGCGATTAGTTTAGGATTATTGGTCTAATAGAGTAGAACAAGTGCTGCCATTCAAAAAAGAACCACATTATATTAAAGAAAATCGTGTAATACACGAGATTCTAACTTATCATAATGGATTTCTTATATTTGTGTGAGTGGATTAGTTATGTTATAAGGAATGATTGTGAGTAAAGGAGAGAGAAAATATTACTGTTCATCTGTAAATATACAAGACCACTTTTCATCCCTAATAAATTTTTTAATATTTTTAAAAGTGGTTGTAAGTGAAGAAGAGAGAAAATGTAATGATAAAGGTATAAAAAATATTATTTAATTAAACAGAAGAGTGAAAAAAGTGGTGATTTTTTGTGTAATTATATGGAATAAGAAAAATTCATTAATATTCTTATTGCCTTATATTTAAATCACTTAATTCTAAAACTTTTAGTATTTATAAAAGAATTTCACAAGATGAAACTTAGAGAATTTAAGATTTTTTTATTGATATTAATAAAACAATTGAAAAATATTAAGTTAGAGGTTCTTTAAATAGAACCTTAACCTGAAACTCTAATTAGAGAAAATACACAACTGCAAAGAAACCTGAAACCCTGGCCATATATTTTTCTCTCCCTCTCCCTTGTGCGATGCCGACCACTGCGCCGCCAACAACCACTGCATCGCCACCCTTTTGCCGCACGCCGTTGTCATCTCTCCATCTCACGTTCGGTGATTCAAATTCGATTAGTTCCGTGCATGGAATCTCGTGGTGTTTAAGCAATTATGATCAGGCTTACTTGCTGAGTTGTTTGTTGCATCCATTGTACGAGTTTTGGGTTTACGTAAAGGTACAACTCTAAACCCGCTATCGTTATGTTTACATAGTTATCTGAGTAGACTGTAATTGGATCACTGATGGAATAAGTTTATCGGTGTTTGTGATTATTCACGTTTCCGCATCTGATTAATAATAAAGTGTTATTTTTATTATTATAATAAAAGATTGGATTTTATAAAATTAAAACGGATACCTAGGATTCCCTACATGTTGTTGGGTGAAATCGTCTATTTGTGTTTATCTGGGATTCTTATCAAAATCACATCTTCGTGGCTGTGGAATTTGTTGAAGACGATACCATGGTTGTGGAATTTTGGGGGAGACCCGATGAAGATGAATTCTTAAATAAAATATAATAAATAATAATAATAATAATAATACTAAAGACAATAATACCCCTAACAATCAACATAATATACACCAGTCAGGTAATGCTCAACTAACCCCTTCCGTTAATAGAGACTCAATTGTTGAAATTTTGCAATCACTGAGACTTAATTGTTGAAATTAAAAAACTAAGGGCTCCTACATGCAATCTAGTGTAAATCACAAATACTCGGATACTAGTTTACTCTTTTAGCTATTATATTTTAGTAGTATGGATATTTTTTGTTATTTTATAAGGACTTAACCTGAAAAACTAACATCCATTCAATCGGGCATCTAAGTGACAACTGATAATATTATATAGAACAAGCATATAATTTAAAAATATGGGTATGATTTAGGTTTAATTGACAAACCTATTAAAGTTAAACGTTGATATGATGTAACTCCTCTTAAAGTCAATAATTCAAGCCTCGTTAAGAACGGATTTAGAGTAAACTACCATTTTGGTCCCTGTGGTTTGTACAGTTTTGTCACTTTAGTCCAAAACTTACATTTTGGTACCTGTGGTTTCAGTTTTGTGCCATTTTAGTCCAAAAGTGATTCATGTTAGATTTCTCAAAAAATCACCTGCTATTTTGTCCTTTTCCTCAGGGGCAAAATGGTCTTTTGCCACTTTATAATAAATACCGCCTCACCTCCTTCCTCACCCCTCAAACCCTACCAGACCTTTATTTTTTGAGAAACCGTCCCACCTGCGACTACTGTTGTGGCACCGGCCTCTGGTGGTGCGCCACCAGTTTCCTCGCCGGACCACCGCCTCCCACCCCCCAATCTGCAAACCCTAAAAACCCCAATCTGCAAACCCTAAACCACCATCGCTGCACCACCTCCTCCCTTCATGCTTTCCACCATCATTTCCAGTTCTCATTAGCTTCCATAAGCAAACGTCATCCTCCGGCGACTTGTCAAGCTTTGCAACAGCCGCATCACATGGCGATTCCGGCGAAGGAAGCTAAGCTATGGGGGGGACGGTTCGACGGCGGAGAAGGTTGCGGTGCCGGTGGTGAGAAGGGGAGAGGAGGTGGCGGTGGTGATGTTGGGCAACGGAGGTGGGAGGTGTTCGGGTTTAGGTGGTGGTGTGCCGGGTTTGATGCGGTGGGTGGGAGGTGTTCAACAAATTGATGCGGTGGGTGTGAGGTGTTCGGGTTCAGGTGGTGGTGTGCCGGTGGTGGGAATGGTGGAAAGGGGGGGATAAGCAGGAATGTTGATGGTGGTGAGGGGTTTTTATTATTTTTAATTAATAATTAGTTATAATAAAATGAAAATGACAAAAATACCTCTGAGGAAAAGGACAAAACAGGGGGTTCAATTTGGAGAATCTGGTCAGATTTCACTTTTGGACTAAAATGGCAACAAAAACGAAACCACATGGCCCTAGATGCAAAAAATTTGAGATTTGGATTAAAAAGATAAAACTGACCAAACCTCAGGGACCCAAATGGCAGTTTACTTTCATAAAAATAATTTAGAAAGGTTAAATTGGTACAATCACATAACCATCGGACCACTTGTAAAGGGTCCTTCCAAAATAAACAAGCAAAGCAGACTGAAATCAAAAGGGAAAGAACGACCCAAGGGTTTCTACGGGTTCGTGGATACTCTCTTCATCAATCGCTTTTAATCTTTATTTACTGCTGCAAATACTTTGTTTGCCGTTCTCTTTAAATATTTACGTTTCCCTTTTTTTTATAGGGTTAGTGATTAATTTCAATGATTTGCGGGATTGTGTTTATGAAATGGGTCTTGCCCTTACTGTGGATTGTGTTTGTGAATTTTTAACAATACTGAATTTTCTTTTTGCTCATTGTGTTCTGATACAACAATGAGTAGTTTTGAGAGTGTTTGAGATAGCTTATCTGAATTAATGGTATATCTAAGGGGCTGTTTGGCAGCTTAATGATTCCATTAAGAGGCTTCCTCTGAATCAGTCAACATTAAGTGTGTTTGTTCATCAGAAGGACACCTCTGAATTAGGTCGCAAGCCTCTTACCCATCAAGTTTCAAAATGATGCTCAATGAAAATTTTACCCCCTTGTTCCTTATCCTGTGTTCATAACCCTCACCCGAGTAAGGGCGGACCCAAGCTTTGGCTTGGGTGGGCGCCCGCCTCGAAAAAAAGTGTTAGTGTATTTCGAGGTAAAAATCCTCACCGCACCTCTTAAAAATTTGGTCGAACCTTCGTTCGCACCCCCAGAAAATAATTCCTGGGTCCGCTACTGCACCCGACCACTCATGCACCACCTCCTCAACCCACCACCACCAACCGCCACATCGTCGTAGTCTTACTGGCTCAGCACTTACCTGGTTCAGAGTCTCTTACCTAGTCAAACCTTTTGATGGATCAGCACTTACTGGCGTAGAGGTTGCTAAATAGCCCCTAAATTGTATTTCTGTAAGAACCGTGGTTAGCATGCGACAAAAATCCAAGTATGGTTGAGAAAAACTCAGCAACACGTATTAGGGTGTCTTTTTGAGACTGATTGTATTCTTTATTTGGCTTGCATCTGTCAAATGATTGTTGCTCTATAACTGTGAGTTTGTTATAATAAAGGGTTCTGTTTTTACTATCCTTGATCCATCCGTAGTCCTATATTTCATTATGGCGTATTTACCCTTTTAAAACACACGTAAATAGTTACTTATAGTAGCACTTTTCACATAATAAATGAGCATTGCAGGATTGTAGAATTTCATCCCTATAAGGTATCATGTTTACCACAGCAGTAAAGTATCTTGGTTCAAAATCGAAACAGCAATGAAAGCATTAGAGCCCAGATTTCGACCCGAGCAGAATCAAACCATCACATGGGCTATTTTTGAAATCCTAAAGGAACATGGTCCTCTCAACGTCGCTCAAACATGGGAACGCGTTCAGGTGACTTTAGTTTTTGTCTGTTCAGTATGCAGCAAAGTTTGATCTTATTTCTGAAATAACCAGGATTATGAACATGTTGCAGGAAGTTGGTGTGAAAGATTTGACCAGCAAAACACAGATGAAGACTGTATTGAGATGGATGAAACAGAGGCAGAAACTTAAGCAGATATGCAATCATGTGGGTCCTAACAAGCAGTTCCTCTGCACAACCTGGTTCACCAAACCACCAACTGTCACTCACTCAAGATCCACTGGGGTCAAATCATCTTCAACTTAGGTCAACTTCAACTACAACTGCTGTATTTGATGTCATTAGATCTGTTACTTCATGTTCTTGGCAAATTTTGATCATGCAAAAACAATTAGAGACATCAGTTTGACATTTGTTTCGTGCGAGTTGTAATTGGATGTGATATCGTTTGAATTTGACAAAATAAAAGTCAAAATGGATTTGGTTTTAGCGAAACACAAAACAACTATAAATGAGTGTCCTGATTACAGACTCATGAACATAAAACATTAAAACTCATGGAGATGACAATAATGTTCACTATACTGTTTTCCAATATACAAAATCCCTTTTCAAATTTCAACACATGTTTAAATTATTGTCGGGCATTAGCAGTGTGCAATACATCTTTTAAAACAGCAGCAATTCTATCGGCCATGTGTCGTTCTAGAAACATCTGTTTGACCCGCTCGTACCCTCTTTTTCCCATGGTCAGCCGCTTTTCAACATGTGTAGCGAGTTTCACTATGTTCGTGGCGAGCGGACTCACCCCTTCTTTCCCTGCAGAATGCAGAAACCCGGTTGACCCGTTCACCACAATCTCTGCAGTACCTCCTGCTGATGTTCCCTGCAAATAAAAAAAAACATAAAAAGTCAAATTTGTGTGAATAATATGGCGCAAATGTAAACTGTCAAAACACATAAAATGTATACCAGTACAGGAAGCTGAAACGCCATAGCTTCGATTGTTATCCTTCCAAAACATTCTCCTCGACCCTAAAACAATACATGTAATAGCTATCTGAGTCAACTGTTTTGACTTTTAATATACCGATTAATCATCAAAGGTCAAAAGATGGGAACTTTATGGTACCTGAGAGTTTTGGACTAGAACATCGATTGCGGCTAGATACGGGGCTACGGTAAGAGTTTTATTCACGAAATGAACCCGATGCTGGATCTTTTTCTGTGCTACAAAATCCCTAAGTTCTGTTTCAAATTTTGTCTGCACACTCATATCACTCCCTACAATTACTGCATGTATTGATGGCACTTGTAGCTTTTTCTCTTTTATCAGTTGTAAGCTCTCGTAAAATGACCGTAAAAATAAATCTTGACCTTTTCCCCGCGACACACCTGCACATCATGATCATGCATTTGAATAATTTTTATTTTTTATATTTCTTTAAAAAAAAACTATGATCATGTTAATGTGAAGTTAACTTACTATTTATAGCAGCAAATAGTATGTCATCATTCCTTACTCCAAGTGACTCCCTAACATGCTCTCTCAAAACCCTTTTGGCCACATTATCTTCAGCAACATCCATAAGTTCTTTACTGTTACCAAGGTGAACAACATACGTCTTCGGCATTTTAATTCTGCAGATTAAAAGATAACATTTTTCACAATTTTGTAGCTAAAAGGAGGGATTAAATCAGTATATAGAGTAAAAAAATTATACTTTAAGCGTTCTTGAGTCCTGTTCTCCCAATATTCTGCTGTTACATGAGAATCAATCATAGAGCCAGCAACATAGGGCAGGTGTTTAACATAATCTAACTTGAAATAATGGCCACGCATTTCATGAATCCACCATAAGACCTTCGGCAGTACTCGCGGAACATTTTTGGCTAAAACGGCATCAAGCCATTTTCCAGCAACAGCAGTGTTTAAAATCACCAAATCAGCTTTTAGAGCTGTGTTTATAGCCTCTTGACCTTTAGCAGAGACAACCTAAAATACAGTTAAGATTATCAGAAGGCAAGCAGAAAACGTACAGTGGCATTCAAGTAAATACCATCAAACCGCATCCCAAATATTACAACTTTATAACCATGTGATGAAAAATGTACCTGCACTCCACGGTCCAACATCTTGTTCTCCAAATTGTATACAACTTCATCTGTTCCAGACGGTTTTTGATTCGTTATCCAACAAACTTCAGCACCGACACCACGTAGTAAAAACGCTAGTTCCATCAAAAGCAATGGACCACCTAGAGAATAAAACGAAGCGATTATTTGCGGTACCGACAACTTACTTGTATAGTTGTATCCATAATATTCCCATTAATTCAGAAGCAAATAGATCACTAAGAATATTTTCCCCTTACTTTCATAAGCAGAAAATATGTAAACATTGACAGTAAATTGTTTCTTAACAGTATTACAGAGCAATTACAGTGTCATAACCGACATAAAGTAACTGTTTATGCAGCTTGTTACTAAAGTCCCCATATGTGGTTAATGTGATTGTTCTAAAATAGTAAAATTTCAACCATAGATTCTAATATTCTATAGGCAAGCAAAACAACTAATTTAGATCTAACAATGTGAACTAAATATTACCAGAAAGAGAGAGTTCATGCGAAACAAGAAGAACGAGTTTAGACTTCATGAAACTGAGTGGACTCGGAGTCGTAACCACTCCGATCTGAGACGACGTCGTCTCCTTCACCTTCTCCGGCTTCTGGATCCGATTACCTACATCAAAATGCTGGCGATCACAGGACGAATCATAGGCAGCCCTAATTATAAACGCAACGGCCGTAGAAACCGACAGCATAGCTAACAGTAACAACAGCCACCGTTTCTTGTGGAACAAGAATGTTGAAAATCCTGTTGACGGTTTCGCCATAGCTAGGGTTACGAATGCTGGCACGGATTTAGATTGTTAAAGCGTGGTCATTGATTTAGGGTTTGTGAAAGTTAAGTTATGTGTGGGTTATAGGGATAGTGATGGATTGGTGGTTGTGAATGATGGAGGTTGATGATGATTTGAAGTTTGAAGTTACGTAAAAGTGAGATTGAATCTGGAATTAGAGTGAGTTTGATTTGATTTGAGAGAGAGATTAGAGAAGATACGGGGGAGCAGGAGTGTCTGAAAGTGTGAGGTTTTGTTAACCAGGTTTCTCGTTAGTGTAAAATGACCTTTGATTTGGCCACTTCACTTAAAATAAGAGAAAACCAAGTTATTCATATATAGACAACTTTTTTTTTTTTAACGACAAACAAATTTCATATCATCATCAAATATTTAAAATTACATAAGCTAGCAAGTTATTAGATCCAACCTCTATTTACTCACCCGGTATTGCTTAGTTTAGAGACCATTAAAACATAGTACTAAATAACATTAAAAATCATCCATTTAGCGTTCTCAAGATAGCCTTTCTCTCTCTTCTCTCTATATATATATATATATATAAGGAGAGGGATAGAAAGATAACTTATATTAATTAAGAAAACTAAGAACCTAAATGAATGAACCTTTTTGCCATGTGTTACACATTTTTGCAGACTATGTTATGTATAACAACCAGAGGCTGCCATATGTTACGTGTGACAGCTTTTGTAGACTTTCAACTTTTTTAAAAAAGTAAAAACTGTTACGTAACATGTGGCAGCCTCTGGTTGTTAAACGTAACATGTTTGCAAAAAAAAGTTTCACGTAGTAAAGGAAAGTCCATTCATTTGGATTTATTTTTTTTAACTAGTATGATATTTCTTCCAATAACCGTGAGAACGAATGGAAAAACTAATTTTTTTTCAATACAAACTTCACATATAATTAAGATACAACATAAAAAAAATTACAACATCAAATAATTCATTTATCCTCTCAAAATCATGCGTATTAGATTTTTTACACATGAGTAAATATAACAAAGTTATACATGTGTAAATGGCAAACTTACACATGTGTAAATTTTCTTTATTTACGAATTCACTAAATTTAAAGGTGTAAATTATATTTTTAACATTGTATTCGAATAATAATGATTAGTGTAAAAAAAAAATTTTAATTTATATTGTTTTTGACTAAATTCTCATGGTTTTTTATTCGTTCTCACAATATTTAGTGTTCTCAATTAAACCTTCCCCTATATACATAGATGGATTTGATCCAAGAGTGCATTTCGGTTTCATAATCGGGTTCGGGTCTTTTGGGTCGTGTTCTTCGGATAACCAATCCATGTTAGATCTAGTAATTTGGTTTTCGGGTTAGTTGGATTGGGTGAATTTGGGTTGGTGATATTCGGCTACCTAATCCGGATGGTAAATCCGAGAACGAATCGTTGTTTGGTTAAAGTAATTCAGGTTCAAGTATAAGGTTATTTGGTTACGATTTCATCGGGTTTTCTCTGGTTTGGGTTTCGGTACTGGTTTCGATTCCCGCAAGTGGTTAATTTGTATTGTCTCTTTCAAATTTGATTTCGCCACTGCCTTACGCATTGTTGTTTGTCTTGTAAATGAAAAGTACTTGGTGTGTTTTGGCTAGCATGAACCTTCGACCTATTTTAATCCATCTTTGTAGCTGACCCTTTTTTTTTGCTTAAACCCTCCATTTTGTTGTGAAACAACGGTCTATTAGCAACTAATATATATGTATATAAACATGAGAGCTAGACTATGAAATCACGTAGAGAATATAACATGGAGAATTCTTATTCATTCATCTAACATCATATACAAATGCCATTATATATAGACACTCACATTAGTACAATAGTAAATAAGAGAAAGGGATTATACATGTGGAAAGTCACTACATAATGGATGCATTCATAGATAGGGGTTATACATGTGGAAAGTCACTACATAATGGATGATTCATAACACTCCCCCTTGACTATCCACATGATGGAATATTATTCTTTAATACGCTTAATGATGTTGCCTCATTAAAAACCTTGCAAGGAAAACCCAATGGACAAAACCTCAGCTAAGGGAAAAAGAGTGCAACGCGTATTGATCTCCCCTGATACTTCCGGATCAAGTACGTTGTCTCAAAAAAAACCTTACTAAGAAAATCCAATTGGATAAAACTTAGTGAAGGGTAAAGAGTGCAATTTATGTGAAACTCCCCCTCAATATAATATGTATCATTTCAAGTAACAAGTGCCAATCTTCTATGAAAGTTGTTGAAAAACTTTTGTAGTGAGTGATTTGTCGCTTGATGTGCAATCTATTAATGAACTTGATGTATGATCTTCATGTAAAACTTTAATTATCTCCTCTTCTAAGTAGATACCATAAGATCCATGAATGTGTTTTGTTATAATCCCTGCATTTACAAAACTAACCAAACTTGTTGATGAGTTAGTAAAATATGAACCCATACCTTTCGTACCTTAAGGGTGTAGAAAATAAATGTTTTACTCATTACACTATCTTCCATCGTACATGAGTTAAATCTTGCCAATGAATTTAATGGTATGTGTTCGTGTATAGCTAGCAAGATATACTAATACAATTTGTATTGAATTATGGTACTTCATGACCAAGGATCCTTGCTTCTTTGATTAGAAGATGATAAAAATCATTTTTATCTATATCAAATATTGAACATCATTAAATGTACTTACACCAAAAGCTTTGTCCCTATTAAAATGTCCAACATTTTCTAGATGATATTATGATTGATAAATTATAATATAAATGTATGTCCTATGTATCGAGCCATAAATTTGCAATATTGTATTTCATTTGCAATTTCTTGCTTAAATGTTTAAGCTCATTTTTTCTCTTCGGGAGATTCAATGACATCATCAACATATATTGCAATAATTGTAAACCTCATATCGTTCTTTTAATGAAAACAAATGGACCAACTTCACCATATGTATTTCTCGTTTTCGAGCTCACTAGTGAGTCAATTATATCATATTTGACTCGACTATTTTAGTCCACACATATTTTGTCAACTGCATATAGTATGTTCTTGAGGTTTTGACATCAATGCTTCTAGCATTATCAATCCATGAGGGAATTTGTTCCATCTTATCCATGTATGCATGTGCTTTCACTCTTCAGGAGTTTTGCTTTATAAATTTGCCTATTTAACACATAGATATCTATATCATGTAAAGTGTCATGAACACTTGCTTTTATCTCCAAAATTCATATTGTACCATGCGTGTACACTATTTATTGAGATATCACAATCACTGGGTACAAGTTTTCAATGTATGTTTATTAGTGCACAAGAATTACATCGTTAAGATGTTTTGGTTCACCTTTAAAGAACTCAATTGCTTTAAGAAACTCATAGGAGTTCAATCGTATTCAAAAATGAATTTGTATACAACGATCATATTGTTCTCGAGAACTTACTTTATATGAATTATATAATTTAAATCCTTCAAGGACTTGCATGTAAACTTTAGTATCTAAATGATACATAACATTTATAAGACGCATATCAATTCTCTCTTTATATTACTAGACTAATTAAATACTGGAAACTTTTGCATCCACCACTGGAGAATACGTCTCCTCATAATTAATCATAGGTCTTTGTGAAATCCTTGTGCATCAATTGTTGATCCACATAAAGACCTAATTATATTAAATATATTTTACAACTTTTTTATGGACTACTGGCCCGTAAGCTTTCCATTTCAATAGAGAATTCAACTCTGCCTCATTTGCGTCATTCCATTTTGGCCAATCATTTCTTTGTATTTATTCATAGGCAGATTTTAAATCTTGATCCTCATCATTTCATCTTTTCAAGCGCTATATATACAAAAGTATAATGACGTCGATTTTGTTCCGATTCCACACTTCTAGACATGATATAATTTACTAGGAGCTCTTTATTTTCAGGTACCTGAGGTTCTTCCAGAACCATCATGTCTAATGTCTTTTCAAGAAACCCTTTTTTACTATAACCTCAACTTGACCATCTTTTTCATTGCTTGCTCCAATTTTTCGAGGAATTTTTATTTTCTTGGAATCGACTAGTCTACCACGCTTCAGGCGTGCAATAGACTCATTAATATATGGTTGCCCTACTAAGACAATTAACTTAATTGGAGCATTAGCAGTTGACTGCGTGACTTACTTAGTCACTGTATTTAGGTCAGTGAACATGTCTGGTGATTGATTCTTTAATCTAGGTAACGAATTATCTTTTGAACTTCTTGTTCACACAATTTAGTTTGAGGATCAATGACAATTCATGCATACACATTCCTTTTTCAACTGCCATTAATCTCCCCCTAATGTTGAAAATGTTAATTTACTTAAAGTAAGATTTAACGAGCCATAAATAAATTTCTCGTTAATTGCTCTAAGTATGTAATCATAAATAGTATTTTCACCCAACATTATTTGAGTTTCAATCTTTGTGCGTTGTGGTGGATCAATTCCAATGTATACCGCACAATAAAAGTTTGATGGGAAATATTTGGTTCCTGACCAAAACCAACTATAATGGGGAGAAACTTTTATAACATGTTGGCTTGATGTGAAATAATGTTATTACATGTAAAATCACATGTGCTCAAATATGAACTTTTGCTCTCTTGATTATTGGCTTTGCAATTAATTTGTAGACATTTGATCATCATCTTCAATAAAAGCAATTTGTGTCTTAAACATTTAGAAAGTTCAATACTTATTCCAATAATTATTAGTAACATGGATACTAAATTCAATGTTATAACCACCATAAATATGATAATATGGAATAATATGCTTGCTATCTCATTAGCTAAGCTACACACAACTTCAAGTTGTAAATTTGATGACCATTTAGACGATGCATCAATTTAAAAACACTAAACGGTATCATGTTTGGATATATACATCCTTCATTCATTCCATAATATTTTAGGGATTTATACCATTAATTGGCAAATAAATAATTTCCCTTAAGAGCAAACATATATGCTATCAACTAGAAGAATCTTCAAGTTCTTCATTATGTTTCACATCATCATTGACTCGTTGTGGTCTAAAGTCACGCCAACATATAATTAAGATCCATAAACTTATGGTTTATGATATTGTATATGTATTACTTGCACGTATGTAATACAAAACATAAGATATGAAAGAATGTATTATAACTTCAAAGTTCAAACCATCGTGTTATGTAATCACTAGTTTACCACTTTTGGAGGTCGATCTCATCATGACTATCATTATAATACTAATATTCAATCTCATTATTAGCTTGGCTATCTTATAATTTCTGATAGTTTAATCTCTTATTAACATGATGATTGTTGCACTTTTAATGGTCAATCTCATTATTAATATGATCATCATTACAATTTTCTCAATGATGCCAATGATCAATATATATTCACTTCATGAATCTGAGTAAAACCATACAATTTTACGGTTTTCCATTATTTTCTCGAACATATATACAATTGCTTCAAACCGTTTATACCCTTTAAATGATATTGCTACTTCTGGAGTATATTTGAGGTTTGACAAACAAAATTGTTTTTATCCGATTTCCCTTATAAATAAACTTCTCTTCGAATAACATCAATTGAGAAGTAATTATATGTCCGAGTCATATAATATTTCTTTTATACTTGATAACGAGATACAAGGAGTATGACACTTTTGGTGTCAAATCGAAGCATATTTCTACTTTTTCATGAGAATGAAAATAAACCACAACTTTTGTTTAGTCGTTCTATTCGGTATTATCGATGCAAAGAAGTGATAGCATATAGAATACAAGGTATATATAGCAACAAATCATACAATACATGACCTTATATTAAAAACAACTTATGATGGGCCTTTATAAAATAAGAAACTTTTTTATCACTAATAAGCAAACACATATAATTTATGTAATAACTTATTATGGTATAACCAAACATAATATCTTATATATTTTGAACACTTACTTTAAAACTTAAACATATATCTCTTTCAAGTTCTCAGATCATTTATTACTTGTATTTGAAAATTTTAATACTAATGAATTACATAACATACTCATTTTTTTCTTCTCAAATATTGATATTTAAACAACTGATGACATATATAAGCAATCTATACATTGTACATATGAAGCAATAGCAATACTCACTATTTTATATTAGCAATAGTAATAGTTAATATGCAAATAAATTGTTAACATTATGACATGGCATAATGAATGCATTAGATGTACCGACATCGCTAGAAAATGTTTCTCTAAAAATAACTAATGATATCTAGCAATATTAATCTATTATATGAATTTCTTATATGAAAAATTTGTTATAGCATTAACCTTAGTATAAGTACCAAACGATATTTGCATAATCATGCTATAACAATAATAATATATTGCATTATAAGTTGTATAGTTTATTTAAAACTAAATCAATTGATGTTTATAATCAGAGGATTAATATCCATTGAGCACTATTCACATAACTCATTTATATCTAATTATGTAAAAGTCTTTTGACATGTATGTATTAACAATGACTAATGAAAATAATTAATTACAGAATTCATATCCATTTAAATTATAAACTATATAAAATGAAAATCTAGTACATACATCATGTATATATTACCACCAATACAAGCATATATACCTAATACAATTGTATTGTTTAGTCCATAAATATTAAGTTCCATACTTTTTATATTGAATACTGAATTTAATTGTTTTTCATGAATTCTAAAAGCACATATAATATTCTAGATTGTAAATTAACTTCCTCAAATCAAAATAATTCAACAATTTTATTTACAACTTAACAAGGTTAATAAAGAAGCATAAATATATGATTATGGTGGCTCATAGAATATGTAGATGGGCATCACTAGATTGAAGAGACCAAACAACATATATTATAATTAAATTAACTAATTAAATGATAATCCAGTCAATTTAGAATAATAGAAGGGATCATTTGTAAAAGAGAAAAATAAAATAAATATTCGTAATATGTCGTCGTCAACGAAAACTTTAGTTATTCAATTAACAATGAGTATTAGAAAAAAGATGAATTAGTCATGTGTAACGTCATAATTTATAATGTAACATCTAATCCGGATGAATACCAACATGCTAATATATATATAATAACTTCTAAAATCAAATGAAAAAAATAATAGATAAGAGTTCAATCATGAGACTACATTCTAGAATTTATAGTAATGATCAGTTTAAGTTTATATATGTAGATTAATAAGTGTCACCAGTAAAATTGATGTGTCATCATCAAATATAATATGAATAATCATACGAAGAATCATACCTTTATTAGTAGAGATAGTTGCATAATTATTGGGTTGCTTTCTCAACGTGCGAGATTGAGTTATGCTAGAAAACAATGCACATCAAAGGCAAGGAAAAAGGGATACCAAGGGTGGCAAAACACATAGAGCACGTTCGTGCTGATAACGTGTTGTGAAACAACGGTCTATTAGCAACTAATATATATGTATATAAACATGAGAGCTAGACTATGAAATCATGTAGAGAATATAACATGGAAAATTCTTATTATTCATCTAACATCATATACAAATGCCATTATTATATGCACTCACATTAGTACAATAGTAAATAAGGGAAATGGGTTGATACATGTGGAAAGTCACTACATAATGGTGCATTATAACAAATTTATTATTATTTATTATTATTTTGTATAAAGAATATTGTAGTAGAGTAGGAGAAGAGATGTGCGAAATTTTAAAAGAACTGTACAAGTTTATATCGTGTAAAAATGAGGTTTATTTTTATTTGTTTAAAAGTCTAATTGTCACAAGACTGTTGCCAACGGTCATATTGCCTCTATCTCGCCTGAACTTGTGAAACATTTGTGACATCATGATCACTTGGGTGCGGCCGTGTTCTAGTAAATGTGCTGAACCTATGACCTAGCACCGAGTGGCCCATCCCCTTGGAAAACAATTTATACTCTTTTTGTAATTAAATAGTCTCAGAAAATCGTTATTGAAAATGCTACTTCTTTTAAGTATGATAAATAGATTAGTAACAAGCTTACTTGTAATCTACAATAATTTTTAAAGACCAACAAAAGTCTGATTATCCGGGAAACTCAATGGTACAAGGTCATCTATGTCAATGAACGCAAGTGACGCGTCCTCTACCATTTCAAAGTTAACTCATCGTACAAAGGCTCACTGTAATATAAAACTCCTAGCTCAGCCTAAAACACTTCTGTTCGAGACCAGACTCAAACTTTTAACCTCCACGTTGAAAGCTGATGATCGTATGAATGCACTAGAAGTTAATCTAACGTATTATTCAATTATAATTTGAAGTTTTGCTCAAGTCTTAGATGACTTGAAATCTTGAATTCTGCATCCACTTTTGTCGTGTATGGCTTAAATTAATTTTATATAGTTAATTAAAGCGACAATTTGAAATCAAAATAAACTTCTAGAAACGAACTGAGGTATTTTATAAGGGAAGCTAAGCATTCACAATGGAATTCAGCGAGTTGATTATATTATAAGAAATAATTATTAGTGGTTTTGAGTGATTATGAATGAAAGAGAGCAAAAATATTACTGTTAATCTGTAAATATACGAGTACATTTTCACCCTTTATAATTTTTTTAAATATTTTTAAAAGTGGTTGTGAGTGAAAAAGAGAAAAAAATGTAATAATAAAGATATAATAAATATTATTTAATTGAAACGAAAGAGAGAAAAAGTAGTTATTTTTAGTATAGTTATATGAATAGGGAAAATGAATTCAACGTGAATGCTCTAAACACATTATTTTGTAGGTAAAACTAGTTGATGCCTCGCCTGCAATGCGGGATGGTAGGCCAAATGTTTTTCAACCAATTAAATAAATACTATCATAGTTTTGCCAAAAAAAACTAAAATGATGGCAAGACCGTAGTTTTGAGCTCGGGGTAAGAATGTAATTTGTTAGGACTAATGAGCGAGTGTTAGGCAATTCCTTGACACGAATAAAAAATTAAGTCGAGTCAACCAATTAAAACAAAACATTTTATAGTTTTGCTAAAAAAAACTAAAAACGATGGTAATACTGTAATTTTGAACTGAGGACAAAATTGTATTTTTGACTAGGGGGTAAAATCATAATTTGTCAAAAGCTAAAGCGATTACAACACGGTAATTTTGAGAAGGGACAAATTCATAATTTTAAACTGAAGGTAAAATCCTAACATATTCAGGCCAATGGGGGAGTGCCATGTAGTGGCCTGACACTATTCCTCCATACATCTTTTAAGAAAAACTAAAATGTTCGTGATATCGTAATTTTTAACTGGGGCAAAATTGTAATTTTTAGCTAGGGTAAAATCGTAATTTATCCAAAAGATAAAGCGATGACAATACTGTAATTTGTAACTAGGGGTAAAATCGTAACTTTAAACAAGGGGAAAATTCGTAATTTTGAAATAGGGGTAAAATCGTAAAATATTCGGACCAATATGTGAAGTGTCAGACAGTGTCTGCCACTATTCCCCTCCATTGATTTTGTATGTATATAAAATGTTATAATAACAGAAAACACATTCTCTATATATATATTTTTTTTATAAATCATAGTTGATGTTAACAAATGAACATATCATCACCCCTAGGTTAGTAAAAAAAATACGTTGAGAGGCTAATGTTTTTAATTCAAATGAACATGTTGATTTTTTTACGGTAAGCGAACATGTTGATAACCTAAAAGTTCTATAAACTTAGGAACCATAAATAACTATACATTCACGTTAAAAAGTTGTTATCTGACATTTTTAATACAAACTAATAAAATGTTTAAATTTAGGGTAAAAATATCTAAATATATATGATTTTATAAGGTTGTATCTAATTATTTTTAGGGCAAACTAATTTTTTATTTGGGCAAAACTTTAATTAATTTTTTAAATGGGGTATCTGATTATTTTTAATTACAAACTAAAAAATAGATTTAAATTTTGGTAATAATCAATAGGGCTCGGTTCAAATGAAAAACTACGAGTTGTGAGAACCGTGAGAATTTTTTCTTCATGCGCGAGTTGGGCCAAAATTTTTTTGCACAAACGTAGATGAAAATATTATAAACACATCTTTAAAAAGTAAAAAAAAAATTGTTAAGTCGGTAGTTTTGACTGATGCAAGTTTTTTTACCGCTGTTGTAAATTTTGTACGAAGATAAATATTTTTATACGCCTCATGTAAATGTGAATATGCGGCTTTTTCAATTTTTTTCTAAACAAGTGATTTTTTTATTACTTTTGAGAAAACAAATTTCGGAAAAACCTTTTGGATGACTTAGTTCTTACGATTCTCATAACTCAAGGTGGTTCTACTTTAACTCATCGCATAATCAATATATATTTAAAAGCTTACAAAATTTTATTTTTATTTTTTCTTTTTGAAAAAAAAACAAGACAAATCCATTCAAAACCAACTATCGCAGCAAGATGTGACCAATACGTTAAACTATCAAAATATATTTCACTTTTTAAAGGATGTTAAATGAGTCCTGGTGGCGCCTTGGCACATCATAAAGAGTGTTATATGCATTTGCATGGCCTTTCTCTCGGAAATAATCACATTTGTTTTCAAAAAGCTTTGTTGAAGGGTCATATTACCTAAAATAATTATTACTTAAAAATTTATATAAATATAACCTTTTCACCTCACTTTTTAAAAACCCATACTCTCTACTACCATCCTCTCTCTTTATTTTATAAAAAAAAGTCTAGTTTTTTTATACCACGCTTTCTACCATGTATCCCTACAACCGCGGTTTCGTTCCTTCGTGTTCTAGTGCGAACACGAACCAAACGACCAATCTTAGCCAACCCGTTTCTCCGGTTCCAACTCGACCCACCCCCTACAGATCCGGGTTTGTCTATTACAATTAAAACCAATCCGACTTCATGAATCTATTGAACCAACCCCTCTCATGGGACCCAAATCTATACGGTTGAAACCCGAATCACAACATGGGAGGTTTCAGGTCGTCTCAACGCCATTCCGCGACTTGTCCCGGATAGACAAATGGAGCCGCAACCGGTAGAAGAGCAGGCACAAAAGAACAAAACCACACGCAACCATAAAAAGAAAGTGGTAAACGAGGCACAAACGGAAAAAAAACGTGCAACCATAGGATGATAAAGAGGAGTACGCATTAACTTGATCTTGGCTAGATGTGTCGAGGACCCCGAAATTGGTAATATTTTTTAGACTTTTTTTAAGGCTTTTGTTGTTACAAGTTAGTATTAATTTTTGTATCTTTTTTTAGCAGACAACCAAAATAAACATGTTTTTTTGGAGATAATCCGAGAACTATTTTTCATGGGTAGAGGGGAGAACTACCGGCTACCGGATTCAATATCGGGCAAGTGGACCGATATCAACAAAAAGTCCACAAATTTTCAATCAATTCACCAACGAGTAAAAAACAGATAGAAAAGTGACCATAACAACGAGGACATTAAGCGGGCCGCCTTAATAGAATATCAAGCCGCTCAAGGGAATTTCCCCTACTTGAAGTGTTGGCAAATTCTTCGTAATAGTTCAAAATGGGCCAACGTCCCTACCACGGTAGAAACTTCTTCGGATCAGTTGACAAATTAAAGATAATTTCCCGTAAGTGTTGGCTATAACAGTGGGAGAGGCTCTCCTTTGGGACTAATTTCAAGCTTCAAGATGGAGTATTTCCCCACGTAAATCCCGAATTAACAAACACACACAAGGACAGGTGAGAAAAAAAGTTGATATGATATTTAGGAAAATTGACAAAATTTTGGTGAATAGCCTACATCCTAAACTAAAGTCAAGAAACATTAATATTCCATTAATAGTTACAAGTCTAACATCCTACTCATCTTCACGTGCAATATGTTTATATGAACAGCGGCGAAGCTTCATATTTTCCACCGAGGGCGAAATTATTTGACCTAAAAATTTCTACAAACCGAGATCGAAACAAACATACCTAATAATATCTATACGAAAACTACATATTCTCTACTACGGAGGAGCGAAAAGTTCAGGAGTTCGACCACCCATCCCACCCTTTAAAAACTTCGCCCTGCATATGACCCAAATCTGACACATTCCCAACGGGTGTGAAATTAGTTTTTGAAGATTTAATCAGTTTGAAGAGATATAAAATTAGATGATAACTGCCCTATTACCCGTCTATTATAAAAATATTAATAAGCTATACAATTTAAAAATAAAAATTAGTGTGTTGAAGTTATTAAAACTTGATAATTATTAGGCTAAGGGGTATGGGGGTATGGGATAAGTAATTGATTGTCACCTAGGATGGTGGATGATATGTTACACCACCTCCCTTAGGTCTTAGGGAATCACCATGGATTAAACCATGATAACCATGCACCTCACTTCCTTAATTAGTTAGATATATGCTACATCTTATCCTTCTCAGACCCTATATTGGCTTTGCTATTGGTGAGATTTGCTGAGTATGATGATATTTTACACAAAATAAATTTTAAAAAGAGTTAAATGTCAAAATGGTCCCGAGTTTAGGTCACTTTTGTCAACTCAGTCAAAAAATGAAATCTTTTGTATCGGGGTCCTTGGAGTTTCATTTTTGTTGTCATTTTCATCCAACCGGCAAAATGGGTTAGAATTTTCTGTTAACTTCTCCTTTTTTTGTCGTTTTCCTCTTTAAATGAAGGGTTTAATCGTCATTTTGTGTCATAATATTTTTTAATTAAATAAGGAAAACAACAAAAATGAGAGAAGTTAAAAGAAAATTCTAACCCAATTTGCCAATTAGATGAAAATACAACAAAAATGAAACCTTAGGGACCCAAATATAAAATGTTTTATTTTTGACTGAAGGGATAAAAGTGACCTGAACTCAGGGACCATTCTAGCATTTTACTTTTTTAAGAAAAAAATGGATGATAGTTTAGGTCATGACCGCACCTTATAGGATGATGAATTTGAATGATTGATAAGAGTGTAGTGACATGACACTAACATAAAATGTAATAGTGGTCTTGAGGATCGTAATTACATCAGCTAGAGCCTTAAAACTAGAAAACTTTTATAGTGTAGTTGAATATTCTGTATATCAAATCAGTTGTGAATGTGAGTTTATGATCAAATTTCAGGCAAACTAGAATAATGGGTACATTACAGGCAATGGGCATCCCAACAGTACTTTTTAACTACTCGATAACTACAAACCTGATGAACAATGTATGATTGCTACATTACAATTATGAGATCGAGTATGAAATATGATTTTGAAAGGTTCTGAGATGTGGTTACCAAAAACTTGTCTCATACCTTAAACATTACCATCTACTAAATAAGGTTTCACCTAAATCTAAATCAGATAGAAGACGTTTTATACGCATCTACCACTTAATAAATGAATACAGAGTTTGATACGTGTCATAAACATATTTGCCTCACCATTTTTCCGCTCAATTCCCTCCATGACCTTAATAAAGATATATTTTATAAAGTAGGTAACAATTACTTAATCCTATTTTAATATTTAACCCACTTTTTACTTATTTTTTGATATAATAAATTAACCATTAATTATGATTTTTGGTTATATATAAACTCTGATTTTTGGTTATATATAAACTCTTAACTTATAATTTTGTAATAACTATTTATTAATTAAATCCACGTAAATTTATTAATAAGAATAAACTAATTTATGGCATACCAATAGAATAATTTCATTTACTTTAAATAAAAGTTATATTAGGGATATTGGATTTAAATAACGCAAACTTTCATCAATTAGCCGATACCAGTCCCAACTTTCGATTTGTACATCAGCACTCCCAACTTTCAACTTATTAGTCGATAACATTCCCATCTAACTGAACCTAACCCAGTTAGTTTTTGCTGATGTGGCACCTTTTGCTGACGTGGCGATGATTTTGATGTGGCCGCCTATGTGGCATTTTTCGATGACGTGGTAGCTGATGTTGCAGGTGACATGGCATCTTTGATGACGTGGTAGCTGACATCAGCTAACTGGGTTTGGGTGAAGTTACTTAGGGAGTGTTATCGGCCAATAAGTTGAAAGTTGGGAGTACTGGTGTACAAATCGAAAGTTAGGAGTGTTATTGGGCCAATTGGTGAAAGTTGGGGTTATTTAAATCCAACATCCCTTAAAGATACACAGTAATAAAAATAACATTATTTTATACATTATTATATGTAATGTGATACACGTTATGGACCATGAAGTAAGTTTGGTTCACCGGAAACTCATTGTTTTGTTTTTACCTGACAAGTTGCTCGCCCAGACAAAACACATTTTGATAGAGAAGGTTTTTCACTCTTATAAAGAAGGCTTCATTCTCCTTCTCAACCGATTTAGAATTACACTTATAAACCAATCAATAGTATGATGCGGTTGTAAAACCATTAAAAATAGTTGATCAAATTGAAACGACCATATACGAGCACTAGATTGGGCGTAGACAGCACCCTTTATGTCTAATGTCATGACCACACATGCTTTCACCGTTTGCTAGACGTTGTACATCATCATTGTGATCAGATGAGCAATTGATAGTTACAATGAGAACCAATGATAAGCATCGATGGATCTTATGATCTAAAATTTATGATATGTTTCGATCATTATATATTAATAAACCGCCACTAATACACACCGATCTCTTATTGTATATTTTAAAAATATACATATTTATTTTAGATTTCCAAATTACTTTATCATATGCTCACCGATCATCGTTACCTAACCTCAATTATCATCTCCTCGTTTGTTTTCATTTTATTTCAACGACAAGGTAACATGCATAGGCAGTAACAAAGGGCAAAAAAAACATGTAACATCATGGGAACTAGAACTACAGCATATAGTAACCTTTTAAGTTTGTTATTAGAAAGCTTACTTTGTAACAGTTACTTGTAAGAAAGTACATCAATATATGTACAAACTCTTCATTCTTATGATGCCCCAACTCATAAACAAGCAATTAGAAGGTGCCATGATCACATGGTGGAATGTAATACAAAAAGGATAAGTTCAAACGAAAACAAATCAATCTATGCTTCTTTTTTGCCGTGGATCGACCCTAACTGTAACATCCGTAAAAAAAAACGAATTTCAAAACCCGCTCCGTTTAAAAATCAAATATTTATTCGAAATTCGTCGCATATTTATTTAGTTGTATTATTTAAGACGAAAATAATAATAATAATAATAATAATAATAATAATAATAATAATAATAATAATAATAATAATAATAATAATAATTAATAGAGTAATTTAGATTCAATGTAAAAAAAAATTAAAACAAAAAAATGGAGGAAGCCGGGTTTCGAACTCGGGTTCCCTCACATATTAGCACCTCTCAACACCACTGAGCTGCATGATTCCTATGTTCATAAACCCGAAGCAAAATAAACTAATTCGCAACTTAGAACCTGCAAATTTTGAATTTCCGACAGATCTGTAACCGCTTGAATAGATCAAATCAAAGCTCAATAAATGCAATCACGTTATGATCGTTAAATGTAACCGTTGTTTCTGTTTTGTACCGGAAATTTAAATCCAATGATTAGTAACCGAAGAGAATCATTGAATCTTGAAACTTCAACTCGAAACCGAAACCGACAATTGATTACTGCTCACCCTATAAATACCTATCAAACCCATTCATCCCTGCGCACACACTCACTCAATCACCTAAAAACTCCTGTGAAGTCTTGCTCTGTGTTGGTCTGTCGGAGTATTTTCGCTAACTCGCCGGAATTCGTAACCGGAGTCGTCATACGTTCGGTAAATTGGTATTCACCCAAAACTTCTCGTAATTATTTGTTCTTTGTTCATTAATAATTGAATCAAACCAGAATAAAGGGTTATCAGTCGACTTTCAGTTATAGGTTTAAGAGTGAAGAAGATGAAGCTGAGATAAGGGTTTTATATAATTAAAATCGTGTTATATACGGGTCAGACACCCAGCCCAACTGGTTGGGCTGGGTGCAAAACAAACTAAGGTCGCGGGTTCGAGTCGAATTCTTCACACTGGTTCAAAGGATTTTAAATTCTTTTTAAAATAAATGATTTCTGAATAATCTAAATAGTGTATAAATATAATAAAATCAGAGAATCTTACGGGTTAGACACGTAGCTCAGTTGGTAGAGCTGCGTGCACGTATACGGGAGGTCACGAGTTCGAACCTCACACGCTGCCTATAATAAACGAGTCTGACCGGTCGTTGACCAGTTAACCCTGAGAAAAAAAAGGGGTAATTTTTTTTATAATTAAAATCCTTTTTATTTTTAAAAATTAGTTAAACATACTTAAAAATAAGGTTTTAAAGCCTACAAAATTTATATAAATTCCACAAAAATAACCTAAAAATCTAATAAAAAGCATTAATTAAAAATATTAACTTTTATTTATTTATCGAATTGTTACGTTATTATTTAGGTTAGTTTACTTCGTCGGCTAAATCTTAATTCGTGCGTACTCTTCATCAACCAAGGCAACGCACCCAGTGTGAGTGAATTCTTACAAATTCCCCTTTTTATTCATGTTTTGGGGTGTATCATGTGTCGCTTTATTTATTTTCGTTTATTCAAACTTGTGCTATTACCATTATATGATCTAAACTTGTGACGTAAATATTGTTTGTTGTGATGTGTTTACATTTTGTCAAGTTGCGTGCAAATCATTCATTAGGCCCATCAGTTCCTCGTGGGGGACGAGTTGAACATCCCGTGCCTCATTAGATCGGCTTTGTTTGATTGAGCCTTGATCTCATTGTTCATCATTTGGTGTGTGCGTGTGCATTAATTGATATTATGTGTATTGTGATCAAATTTACATTTACGTTTACTCATATGTGGTTATGCACCTTTTTATAAACAATATATTAAATTCGTTCAAATGTTTTTCATAAAATTCACTCGCCAACTTTTGTTGACACAAAACCCTATTTTTACACATGATACAGGTGGACAGGTTGAAGCAAGGAACACATAGGAAATTACCTTAGAAGAAAAATAAAGAAGTCATGAAAAATGTATTTGAACATGTTGTGCTTGTATGTTTATTGTAACTTCTTCTTTAAAGAGAAATAATAAATATGAAACTTTATAGTAAATGTCATGAGCTTTGATGAAAACCCAATCATGCCCCGACTACCATTTCCGCTGCGGGTCAGGGTGTGACAGATTGGTAGCATAGCTTTTGACTATAGGGATATAGGATAGGTTATTAGACCCTTAGAGCCTATACTATAGTTGATTAGATTTAATTTGTTTATGTGGTTACATGCAAACTCATGATGTTTATTTGTTTCGTATTTATTACACACACAAATGCATGCAAACACTTCCACTATCATTTTGTGTGATACTTAATGAGTTATACTTGTTGTCAAACATAACATGCTTACATATACATTCATCACGCATATTTCAATGTTCCCATATTCAAATCATCCTCATATTTCCTTTATTCAAGATTTTGTGGCATTTTTCGTTTTTTCAAATCTCATCAAAGTGAGTTCTACGACGGGCATGTAGTAACTGGAAGGGTACAAGTACCGGTAGTCGAAACGTCCTGTCTAGGTTGGCATTCGTATAAATCCAATATAACGGACCAGTTTGCCTACCTGGGGACTAACGATGAGAGTACGAAGGACCTATTAGGCCAAAGCATGCCACACCAAACGTCGTTCGAACTAACCCTACTTTGAGTTGTCATTGTGTCCATACCAGGACACCCTCCGACCTTATACTTTGCTGTCATGTTTTACGATTTTCATTCGGATGTCGCAAGTGTTAACAGGCCAACACCAATATGAACCCTACCAGATCCCAGTAGTCATGGGGGCCCACATGACTACCAAGGCCAAGTAAGGGGACATATGGGAGCCCAAACATGAGCAAAGCCCAAGACATCCTATGGATGTAGCAAATTTATTTTCTTCATTTGTTTTGTAAATGTTCATTTCTAAATACGACACATGACACCTAAAACGTCAAACTCATACTCTCGATACGTATTCCTTGTAGATGTCTTCTAGTCACTCTCGTAGAGGTAGGAGATCAGGAAAATCCCGCGAGCGCATGGCTGCCCAAATCGCTCAACAAATGGCCGCCGTAATCCCCAACATCGTAGTTCAAGTTCAACAAGCCCTTACCGCTAATCTCATCAACCCAATCAACCAAGAAGACCAAAACGTTGTCAACCCTCCCCCAAATACCACTAAATGCACCTTCAAGCATTTCAAATCCTGCGATCCTCCAAAAGACGAAGGGACTGAAGGTGTCACCGCTCTCCTCCATTGGTTTGAGGAGATGGAAAACACTTTTCTCAATTGCGACTGCCCTGATGATCGCAAGGTGCGGTATGCTACCGGTCGTTTGTTCGGAGTAGCACTTACATGGTGGAATACAGAGAAGGGCAAGCGAGGTGCTGAGGATGCTATGACCTTGACTTGGGAAGAGTTGAGGGAGATCATGACCAGACGTTTCTGTCCAAGAAGCGAAATCAATAAATTGGAAGATGAGTTCTACTCTTTGAAACAAAAGGAGAGCGACCACACCACATACAACAAGAGATTCCTTGAGTTGAATCAGATGGTCCCCAACTTGTTCACTCCCCTCTACCGTTTGATCGAGCACTACATTCGAGGTCTCCCTTCAAAAATTCAAGACCCTGTTATAAGTACCACACCTGCAACTTTGGAAGCAGCAATAGAGTTAGCTACAGAGCTTACCGAAAACCGCATACGGAATAAAGACTTCAAGGAGGAGAAGAAGAAGGATAAAGCATCAACCGAAACCTCAAACTCAACCCAGACCGAATCCTCTTCTCAACCCACTCCTAAGAGAAAACGAGATGGGCAAAATTTCGCTGTCACCCAAGGCAACCAAGCAGCTCCACAAGCCGTACCCCTCCAAGCTATCCCAATCACTCAAGTAGCACCCAACTCTATTTACCCAAATAAGAAACCTTACATTGGACCTCACCCTCAATGCAACACCTGTTTTTATCACCACCCATCTACCGTACCTTGTCGACTGTGTGCTAATTGTGGGCGTTATGGTCATTTGAGCAGAACTTGTCGCACCCCTCAAAACCAAGCTTCACCCCTACCCAAAATATGATCCAATCATATCAACAACCTCAATACCCCATAGTTCCATATGTCCGAGCTTGTTTTAATTGTGGCGACCCTACCCATTTTAGAAACACGTGCCCTCGATTGGTTAACATCATAAATGCCCAAGCTCAAGCAAACCCAGTTAACCAAGCAAATCAAGCAAACCTAGCACTACCACCAGCAAGAGGAAGAGCTTACAACATCAACGCCAATCCTGTTGAAGATAATAACGGCCCAAACGAACAACCCAACTAGCCTTCCTCACCAAGAGTCAAGACTCAACTCCAACCGTCTAGTTTTAATGTTTTCTTTATATTATCTCAATCTTTACGTATCTCAGTTATAAATTGGGAATTTGTGTATCCAAGAATTTTAATGTGAATTGATATTACAGTTTTGTTTTATATCTTTACTCATTGATTTAACTTTCATATCATCAAACATCACGACGTATCTCGATCTCATCATTTAAAGAAGTTGGGTTGTGTCTCACTTTTTCATAGACTGACCCTTTCATCATAACAAACGAGAGAGGTACTGTCGTCATTCAGTCATGTATTCTTTCAGATTTGAGACTCAAGCTTTGGCTGTTGTGTTTGTTTATGTTTTAGAGTCACATAGAACTAATCATAACTTACTGACAAAGCCAATGAAAATTTGACAAGAATATGGTGGATACGCCGCTGGTACTTCCTATATATAAGTATTCTTGTCAAAAGATCGGAAGTATTGTCAGGCGGTTATGAGAGGTTCCGTGTAGGTTTTAATATTGTTATGGTTGAAGTTTTATTTTTTTGTGATATAACCTTATCTTTTCAAACGTATCAATTCTTTCAAAACTCTTATGCATGAAATCATACCTAGTCAATCAACTCTGTTTATCCATGTTCCGCATTTTTATACTTTAGGCATCAAAAAGCGATTCTTGTAGCAGGGTATTCAACCCTTACTAGGAACGTTACCGCCTCAAATAAAATTTAAACTTTCACCCTTTTCTGAATATGTAATTGTCAAATAAAAGCACCCCCCCTTCAAGTCAAATATACCACTACTTAAATTTCGAGACGAAATTTCTAAAAGTAGGGGATACTGTAACATCCGTTAAAAAAACGGGTTTCAAAACCCGCTCCGTTTAAAAATCAAATATTTATTCGAAGTTCGTCGCATATTTATTTAGTTGTATTATTTAAGACGAAAATAATAATAATAATAATAATAATAATAATAATAATAATAATAATAATAATAATATAATAATAATAATAATAATAATTAATAGAGTAATTTAGATTCAATGTAAAAAAAATTAAAACAAAAAAATGGAGGAAGCCGGGTTTCGAACCCGGGTTCCCTCACATATTAGCACCTCTCAACACCACTGAGCTGCATGATTCCTATGTTCATAAACCCGAAGCGAAATAAACTAATTCGCAACTTAGAACCTGCAAATTTTGAATTTCCGGCAGATCTGTAACCGCTTGAATAGATCAAATCAAAGCTCAATAAACGCAATCACGTTATGATCGTTAAATGTAACCGTTATTTCTGTTTTGTACCGGAAATTTAAATCCAATGATTAGTAACCGAAGAGAATCATTGAATCTTGAAACTTCAACTCGAAACCGAAACCGACAATTGATTACTGCTCACCCTATAAATACCTATCAAACCCATTCATCCCTGCGCACACACTCACTCAATCACCTAAAAACTCCTGTGAAGTCTTGCTCTGTGTTGGTCTGTCGGAGTATTTTCGCTAACTCGCCGGAATTCGTAACCGGAGTCGTCATACGTTCGGTAAATCGGTATTCACCCAAAACTTCTCGTAATTATTTGTTCTTTGTTCATTAATAATTGAATCAAACCAGAATAAAGGGTTATCAGTCGACTTTCAGTTCTGGGTTTAAGAGTGAAGAAGATGAAGCTGAGATAAGGGTTTTATATAATTAAAATCGTGTTATATAAGGGTCAGACACCCAGCCCAACTGGTTGGGCTGGGTGCAAAACAAACTAAGGTCGCGGGTTCGAGTCGAATTCTTCACACTGGTTCAAAGGATTTTAAATTCTTTTTAAAATAAATGATTTCTGAATAATCTAAATAGTGTATAAATATAATAAAATCAGAGAATCTTACGGGTTAGATACGTAGCTCAGTTGGTAGAGCTGCGTGCACGTATACGAGAGGTCACGAGTTCGAACCTCACACGCTGCCTATAATAAACGAGTCTGACCGGTCGTTGACCAGTCAACCCTGAGAAAAAAAAGGGGTAATTTTTTTTTATAATTAAAATCCTTTTTATTTTTAAAAATTAGTTAAACATACTTAAAAATAAGGTTTTAAAGCCTACAAAATTTATATAAATTCCACAAAAATAACCTAAAAATCTAATAAAAAGCATTAATTAAAAATATTAACTTTTATTTATTTATCGAATCGTTACGTTATTATTTAGGTTAGTTTACTTCGTCGGCTAAATCTTAAATTCGTGCGTACTCTTCATCAACCAAGGCAACGCACCCAGTGTGAGTGAATTCTTACAAATTCCCCTTTTTATTCATGTTTTGGGGTGTATCATGTGTCGCTTTATTTATTTTCGTTTATTCAAACTTGTGCTATTACCATTATATGATCTAAACTTGTGACGTAAATATTGTTTGTTGTGATGTGTTTACATTTTGTCAAGTTGCGTGCAAATCATTCATTAGGCCCATCAGTTCCTCGTGGGGGACGAGTTGAACATCCCGTGCCTCATTAGATCGGCTCTGTTTGATTGAGCCTTGATCTCATTGTTCATCATTTGGTGTGTGCGTGTGCATTAATTGATATTATGTGTATTGTGATCAAATTTACATTTACGTTTACTCATATGTGGTTATGCACCTTTTTATAAACAATATATTAAATTCGTTCAAATGTTTTTCATAAACTCGCCAACTTTTGTTGACCCAAAACCCTATTTTTACACATGATACAGGTGGAAAGGTTGAAGCAAAGAACACATAGGAAATTACCTTAGAAGAAAAATAAAGAAGTCATGAAAAATGTATTTGAACATGTTGTGCTTGTATGTTTATTGTAACTTCTTCTTTAAAGAGAAATAATAAATATGAAACTTTATAGTAAATGTCATGAGCTTTGATGAAAACCCAATCATGCCCCGACTACCATTTCCACTGCGGGTCAGAGTGTGACACTAACCCTAACCGGTGGTTTGGTTGGTATGAGTTGAGTCGCTATTGGTTGGATTCTCCGGTTTGTGACCATTTGCGGTTGAGTTGGTTATGACTATATAACTATTGTTAATGTTTTTTTAGATTATAAGATTTTAAGTTGAGAACTCTAAAAAATATATACAGTTTTCTGGTGTTATATTATTCATATTTTTGTTTGGTAACAAAATAAAATACATTCCCATCTAAAACATCTCTTCACAATTTTGTTTTTTTTTCTTTTCTTTTCAAAAAATTATCATATTAACTTTATTCTTTAAATATAAAAACATAATAATATACTATATAGTTTATGTAATACACACGTATGATCCGGTTTTGAGTCTGAGAAGTAAACCAATAAACATGATGTTATCCACTTTTGATTCTGATAAGTAAAAACCAAGTATAGTTGGTTCGGTGGATACTTTTTCAATTAAAATTTCAAGGATTAAGTGAATAATGTACATGTCCCACTGCATTATGTACATATGACAACATTTTTTTTTAAATTTGAGAAGGAATTACCTAATGATTGAGTGAACATTTGTGTAATAGTTGACCTAATTCTAGAATAATACAAGCCTGACCTGTTTCAGCTACTCCATATTCAAGTGAAAAGACCAAACACACCCTATACATTTTTTATTTATAGTATGTTAGCCTATATTAAAGGGTCATTAAACTTTAAATAAATCATTGTTATTCATACTAATTAGAAGTCAAAACACAACCCCTCCATTGTGTATAAATATGTGCCAAATTCTGAAATCACTACTCATTAGTCAGAACACAACCCCTCATTGACTACATTAACCATATCACACAATCACAAAAATGGCTCACTCGCCAACCATGACCATGGTGTTCATAGCTCTCCTGGCTCAAACCACCCTTTGCTTCTCTAAGATCACCAATGGAGGTTACCTCTATCCGCAATTCTATGATCGGTCTTGCCCACAAGTCACCAACATAGTTCGCTCCATCGTTGCAAAAGCCGTTACACAAGACCAACGCATGGCTGCATCGTTGCTCAGACTCCATTTCCATGATTGCTTTGTTAAGGTTCGTTAACTACAACCTCTTCAAACATCAATTTTTAATTATTTTGAGCTTATATATTATGATATATGAACTGACCATATGTTATTTATCTAGGGATGTGATGCATCAATATTGTTAGACAGTGGCGGCGCCAGGAATGTAATTAGCGAGAAAGGGTCCATTCCAAATAGCAACTCAGCTCGTGGATTTGAAGTCATCGACGAGATTAAAGCTGCAGTGGAGACGGCCTGTCCACAGACCGTCTCCTGTGCAGATATCCTGGCTCTAGCAGCCAGAGACTCTACAGTTTTGGTACCGTATCCTATCAATCTTAAAAAATTTAATACATCATACACTATACTTTATCAACCAAAAAAGTTGACTAACGGTTTATCTTGTATACACAGAGTGGCGGCCCGAGTTGGGAAGTCCCGGTTGGAAGAAGGGACTCACTAGGAGCAAGCTTGCATGGGTCTAACCACAACATTCCCGCTCCAAACAACACTTTCCAAACCATCCTCACCAAGTTCAAGATCCAAGGTCTTGATATTGTCGATCTTGTAGCGCTTTCAGGAAGTCACACTATTGGAAATGCTAGGTGCACCAGCTTCAAGCAAAGGCTGTATGGAAGAACAGGCAATGAGCATACCGATAAACTGTTTGCTGCACAGTTGCGCATGAACTGCCCGCAATCAGGTGGTGACCAGAACTTGTTCTTTCTGGACAATGTGACCCCTATGAAGTTTGATAATGGGTACTACAAGAACTTGATGGAGTCAAAGGGGTTTTGAGTTCGGATCAAATCTTGTTTAAGGAAAATCAGGAATCTGTGGAGCTTGTGAAGGAATATGCTGCAAATCAAGACATGTTTTTCCAACAGTTTGCTAAATCAATGGTTAAGATGGGGAATATTAGTCCATTGACAGGATTCAAAGGACAGATCAGAAGAAGTTGTAGGAATGTCGACGGTTAAAACTCGTTTATTACTTGTTTAAATGGAGGGAACTTGTTATATTCTGTTTATATAGTTAAATCCTATTATAGATCTGTCTTCCGATAAAAAATCGAAGTAACGTTACATAGTATATCGAAACGAATATCATGTAATATCTTCATCATTGCTATATAAAGTTTTTGTTGGTTATTTTTATTTGATTTGTCTGTATGATATAACACCATGTTTTGAGAGAATATATAAAATTATCCTTGATAAAATTACATGATGTTAATAAAAAGAACAAAAATGCAAAAACAAATGTGGCTGCTGGGATTCGAGCCCAGGTCTCCACGGCCACAACGTGGAATTCTTACCACTAAACTACAGCCACATACGTGGTATATTTCTGCCTGATAAACCATAAAACACAACACAAGGATTCTCAAATGATTATTAGATAGTTACTAGTTGTGTTTATTTAACATTGAAAACCAACCAAATTGTTGAAACCGAAATAAGTCTTCCAGTTTGAGATTTATATGGTTCAGCTTTGATAGTTTATCATTTCGGCCAACAGTTTATTACTTGAAACGAGTCATGTAAACTGAACCATCCGTTTAACCTTTATTTTGTTTATTTAATTTTTGAAATACATTGTAATGTCATTTCCATTAAGTGTAGATAGCGCTTGAGATTGATTGAATAAGATCATTAACAAGATCACCGGTTGAAATTATGTATGGCAGTAGAATATGAACATATATCAAGATCACTGATGAAATACATGTCATGTTTGTTCAGCTCTGTAGAATGAGTTTATATTTGATTCCATAATCTAAACTTATAACTAATTAAAACAAAGTACAATCGACGCTTACAACCATAAATCCAGGAAACAAAAACCTTGACAAATTAGACAATATAATCATCAAATCAAGGCACATCAATGCTGTGTTTTTCATTCAGAGTCTGAATCCTGATTTGAAGAGAACCGAACCGTCCTGCGTCTACTTTCATCATATTCAGCTTCTTCATCATCTTCCTTTTTCTTCTCATCAATTATACCTGCACAACAAATATGATAATCAACAAGACACCAAAACCAGTCAAAAGTATTTTTGAGGAGAAAAAATATGTTACCTTTCTTTATCAACAAAGCTTCTAGCCTCCTGGTGCTAAAATCGTCTTTTCCACCAAGATCTTGAAACCCAACCAACCTATATCCTGCAATTCCTTTTCTGAGAACAATAATTGCATTTTAGACCCTGCCGAAAATCAATTACTCAAACGAATAGTATTGTTATGAACTGACCTGAATAAGATGACACATGGCAGTGTTTTGATTCCTAGTTTGGTGACAAAGAACGGGGAATTCTGCACGACAGTTGAAAATCCTAATACCATACTGCAGGTTAAGTTACATATATGCAAAATAAAACTTTCATGCAGAAATAGACCTCTGCGTCTATTTTTATAAACTTGGCATCTAGATGGTTTGGTGCAAGAGCCTTTAAATGCTTGTCCATTATCCTACAAAATATATTAAAATTATTATCATGAAGAAATCATAAAGTAGAAATTTTTATTGTGTGACAACTTCAAGGGACATATCCAAGATCAAATACGATTATTTTGGTATCTGTATGAAACAGTAAAAGATACTTACTTGCAGCGATAGAACTCGCGATGATAGAAGTGACAGATCACCTTTTCACTACCGGTGACTTCACCCAAAAAGTCTCCTTCGGATATCTCTCTGTACTCCCCGTGTCCTTTTTTAGTCAAAGATTGTCTCTTCTCAGCTTCTCTCTTTTGCAATCAAAGATCAAAACATAAACAACATTTTAATTTCAATTGATATTTGCAATTTCATAAGCTGTGGTTTGGGTCCCACAGGTTAGCAGGATACTGGTGGGGCCGTGAGTTTTCCCTAACGGGATGTCATGATTTTAAGAAAGAGTCAAACAACAACCTTAAGAGCTGCAATCCTATCCGCATGTAACTTTTCCAGCTCGGGGTCCTGCGCCATTTAAGTAGATAAAAATGAAATTTTTGATCAAGAAACATACGACATACGTAGAAAAAGGAATTTAAAACTTACATCCATCAACTCATCTAGATCAACCTCCTCATTAATCGAGGACAATGCTTGTGCTTTTTCTTGAGCTAATAATTCCTATAACAATCACATAGATAATTAAGATATTCTTAACAAAGATAAAAATACAAATTGTTAAACTGACAATTATAAAAAGAAAATAGAAATAAATTCTAAATAATTCATCGTTAATGTGTTTTGAAATTGAGAAAAATCAAACAGGCATAATCATAAACTGGGCAAAAGCCTAACAGATATTACAGTAAATTCTAAAAATGAAAACCAAAATCATAAATTTATTACAAACCCTAATCCAAAAAGATAAGAATAAAAAGATACCTTCTGATAATCACGAGCAGCTGCAGCCATAACATTTCCATATGCTAAAGTTTGCAGAGTCGATTTCACCGAATCCGGATTCATCTTTACGCACTGTAATTACTTCTATTCTTCTATCTGTACAAACCCTAAATTGTAATTTCTATCAGATAACAAATTGGAAATAAAATTAAAGATTATGCAGGTATTTTCACAAGACGATAAAATTACAGAATGTATAAGAAAATGAAATGGATTTGAAGTATAATCTTACCGGGGATCTCAGATTTGGAGTGATTGAAAATCGAATGAGTTTCAAATATCAAACCTGTGAATTTGGTTGTTCTTTTCTCTAAGACCCTGTACTATTTGAATATGGCACGTCGTATCCAAACATTTGAATAAAAAAATTTAGGATTTTGCTAATTCAGGGCAGGGGTGTTTATATTTTGAAGTTGTTTAAGTGAATGTGAATCGGTTGATTTAGTTGTTTAATGCTTTGTTTTGCGATTCAGCTTTGATAGTTTTATGATTTAATAGTTTAGCTAACAGTCACCAAGTCTAAATCCAGGGGATATATTTTTGAGGGAATGGTCTCGTCAAATAATAGTTAATCCTTAATCTTTCTTCCGCAATGAACCGATGGCAATCTGCAAAACCAAATACCGTGAGACTCGTTAAAAGAAGGAGATGTTAGGGGTTCTCCTTGTAACCAACATCCGGCGTGGGAATAAGTATCGTTTAAGAAGATAAAACGAGTGTTTGTTAAGAGTGTGAGAGTGAGAGAGCCGATCCTTAAATTCGTGGTTGAAGGCTGGTATTTATAGCCAAAGGGTGTGGAGAAGGAGAAGGGCTGATGGGCCTTGGGTCGAACGTCTCCAGCAACTAATATCTCATTTGTCTCGTCTGACACGATCGTTAGGGTTTGCAGAGTATGGAGACGTTGGCGCACGGTAATTGGAGCCACGTGGCCTGGCAGTTGTCCTTGTTGTCGAGTCTGTCATCAGTTGTGCGTGGAGATCATGGAGCGATTGGCCTAATTGGTTCCACGTCATTGTCCAGTTGTACCTTTTGTCTCATGCACGATTGGCCATCGTGGGAATTTTCTGTGAGAGTCTGATGCAAGCTGATTGGCTGCAGCTCCTGCTGCCTGTACCATTTGTACTTGTATTAGCTGTCGTTGTGTTGGGTGCGCCATGAAGGGCTCGCACATCCGTCTGATGACCATCAAGAAATATTCTACTTTGGGTATGACTTATGACTTCTCGCACAGAATTTGAGACTCTACCTTTTCAAATTTGAAATTTTGAAACTGATTATATAAACAAATTACCGTGTAATATTTATATGTTGTTTTTACTTTATTGTACATTCTTATTGAATCAATCTTTTGTTTTTCATTTGATAAAGTTTGATAAGATATTTAAAAATATAAATAAATTAAAAAGATTCAAATTAACAAAACCAAACCATTAGGCGAGTCCAGCCAATTAAATAACCCAATTGGTTTGAATTATGCTTTTGTTAATCCATAATTAGCGGTTCAACCCATTGTTTTTGGTTAAAATCTTTAGCAAACAAATCTCTCTTTTACAAACTCTTTATGTTTATGTTCTGTATGATAGATTATACACGTTCACCCTCGATACATCACATATAAATCACTCAATACATCATATATTGATTGTATACGTTCACACTCGATACATCATATATGTATACTGACTTGATTGTTAAAGAGTGTCCGAGGGACTTCAGCCTGAGGACCATCTAACGGATTGTTGATGTTTACATACTTCATTCCGGTTTGAAAGAACAAGAACGACACAACACCACCACTGAGATTCCTACACACACCAGAACGGTCTCCTTACACCGCTACAGAGTCCCAACTCCAGCTACGTTGGTTTTTCTAGCGAATACTTATCAGTTTGACACAAGTATCATCATACCCTTTTGAACCAACAAACATTTGATGAGGGCAAATAAACCCTTGCTTATTACAACTTTCAAAGTTAAACATACATACAAACAAACAGAAGTAATAATACATCACAGTAAAGTTATCGCCTTGTATTGTTGAACTGTCCCTTTGATAGCTTGTTCAACGGGCAATCTTTCCACACTTGATGCACCATAAAACCCATGAACTCCATTAGTGTTCTTCAATACAAACTCCGCTTCCATTGGACCAGATATAGGACCTCCATGGCAAAGCACAATCACATCCGGATTGATCTTATGAGCAGCATCCGCAATAGCTTGTACGCGAGTTACACTTTGTTCTAATGTCACAGCAGTCTTTGCTCCAATTGAACCGGATGTCGTCAGCCCCATATGCGCTACAATGATATCTGCACCCGCTTTTGTCATTTCAACGGCTTCGTCTTCATTGAAAGCATATGGTGTTGTTAATAGCCCCATTTTATGAGCTTTGTTTATCATCTCTACCTCCAAACTGAAAGCACATAAATCAAATAATATAATTAACTTATTACCTATTGACGATTTCTTTTCTAATGTACGGGCAAAAGAGTGTTTGCAGGTCATATGAGATTTCTTAACCAGCCCGATAATAAATAATAGGAGTAAAATGCCATTTTCCGTGGATCCAAAATGTTTGAAATCTTATCATTTTCATCCGACTCGTTAACTCCATCCATTTTTCTCCGTTAAATGAGGGGCCTTTCCCTCTTTTCAGACATTTTTATTAAAATAAAAACACTATAAGAAATAAAGATCCACCTTTGTTGACTTTCTCCCCAACAAAACCCTTAAATCACCACAAAAATTGTCTAAAAGACGAAAATACCCCTAACATAACGTTAAAAAATGGATGGAGTTAACGAGTCAAACGTAAATGGCAAGATTTCAAACCTTTTGGGTCTTAATGTGGAAAAACAAACCTCTGGAAGAAAGTCGCAAAAGCAGCCAAACCCCAGGTACGAAAATGATATTTTACTCAAAAAAATAAAATAATAACAATATAAAAATTGTGAGAAACACCTACCCGTATCCCATCCCAGTTTCTTCGAGATTTTGCCTGAAATTGCCATCGAACAAGCCAACGGTTGGGAAGTTTTGGACCCCACAAAATCCAATCGATTCCAACTGTTTTAAAAAGTGATCCATTCGGCGAAAAGGGTCGGTCCCACATACTCCAGCAAGAACGGCTACTTCTTTCACTACCTACGCATTCCACACATCAGAATACTAGAAAATAGAAAATAAAAAAAAAGATCTTAAGTACACTTACTGGCAGTATCTCATTAGCCATTTCAACCACAATAGCATTTGCATCAGCAAACGGTAACAACCCCGCTAACGAACCTCTCCCCGCCATCCTAAACCGCCCTGAGTTGTACAGTACAATCAGATCAACGCCACCAGCTTCCTCAAATTTGGCGGATATCCGGTCCCTGCACCAGCCCCTATTATCGGTTTCCCTTGTCTTATCTGGTCTCTCAACATCTCTAGCACGCCTTGAGTTCTTTGTAATGTTTCTGTTTTATAACAAATAATCAATCAGCAAGATTAGTAACTTAATGCGAGTTTATTATAACATACACGTGTTAAATATTAACACTAACCAGGTTTTGCATCAGGGAAGTTGGTTAAGTTGTAAGGAATTGTTTGGTAAGTCTTGCTGGGTGTACTTGAAGCATCGGGTTCAACATCCCTCGATTTCTGTGTAGAAATGTTTGGTATTTTATGTATTTCCAAGAATGAATCGACTAACGCCTTTGCAAACTCGGTGTCATTGATGTGATATTGATAAACCTTCACCTAATTTATTGAAGATTACAAGTTAATCTAAGATCCCTATAAATGGTAACGACAGTTTGATTGATAACAAGACTAACCTTCCTATCATCTGTAGTCTCGATGAGTCTTTTTAATTCTTCTATAAGAGTACCCGTAGCATTTGTATCGTAAAAAGGCTTTCCAGGTGCATCTAGAGCAGAAATGCCTATTTCTGGTAGGCAAACGCGTATCTTTGATGATGATTTGTTTAACTTTTTAGCTATAAACGCAGCAAATTTCTTGTTTTCCTCAACCGTTGTTCGCATTAACGATACCTGTAAATTATGAAGCTATTTTTGTTAGTAAAAGATAATTATCTATGCAAAAAAAAACTAATGGTTAGAGGTGTGATAACCTGTTCATTGTGCTCAAATATTTTTCTCTGCTGAAATTCGGCAGGTATTGTATTTTTGGCACCGAAATTCACCATGTCTAAAGCTCCCACACTGAGCACAAAAGGAATTTTCTTTTCTATCATTGCATCAAAGCGCGATTCATCACAAGCCATAACACCTCCAACTATGTGATCAGCAACCTCGGTTGTTGTAATGTCCAAAACACCCTTCCGAACGTAAACAATTACAACATTAATCACCCTACAACACAATTCCAAACTTCCAATAAAAATTCAATCATCAAATTCAAAACGTACCTGTATAAAACCTCCTCTAACAAGATCCTCCATAGCTCTACCACCTACTCCAGTCGCATGAAAAACCAGAGTTTCATAACCTTTTTTATTCAATCTTTCTTTTACCGCATTTACACAAGGCGTCGTAACCCCAAACATGGTTAAACCAACTGTACATTTTTCATTACCGGAATTTACAGATTCTTTTAAACTCATGAGTCGTCCAGAAACCATCCCAGAAAAGGCCGCACCGGCATTAGACAAAATCACCCTGCTCACGTTATTAACCCCACATATATCCACAACTGATGGAAACAAAACCAAATCCGACGTTCCGATATAAGGTTCAGTTTGACCACTGGCTACAGTTGATATGATGATCTTGGGTACACCAAGGGGCAAAGATTTAAAAGCAGGTGATAAGATAGATGTGCCTCCACTACCGCCTAGCCCGATAACGCCAGCAATGACACCGCGTTCGTGTGCTTTCTTAATGTAAAGAGTGAGTGCTTTATTCATGACTCCAAGAGCCTCACCTCTAGCTTCTGGCATTTGAATATCTGGTTTATTTTCAGACTCAGAGTACATAGACAGAAGTTCTTTTCTTGACACAAACTTGAAATCTTTAAAGCTGTTTATCTCATTTGATCCAACCGACACATCTACAACTACAACTTGCACCTGTAATAACCGATATACCCACAATAAAGATCACATTTTTATATAGACCAACATAACAAAATTACAAACTGGTAGCAAAGAAGCACTAAAGATCACATTTTGATATAAACCACATCACAAAATAATAAAATCGGAAGCAAAGAAGCACTAAAGATCACATTTTGATATAAACCAACATCACAAAATCATAAATTGGTAGCAAAGAAGCATTAAAGATCACATTTTCATATATACCCACATCACAAAATCATAAATTGGTAGCAAAGAAGCACTAAAGATCACATTTTGATATAAACGCACGTCACAAAATAAAAAATAGGTAGCAAAGAAGCACTAAAGATCATAGTTTGATATAAACCCACATCACAAAATCATAAATTGGTAGCAAAGAAGCACAAATGAGTTCAATCTAAAGTAAAATCTAACCCCCACATCACAGTTGTAACAAATCATTAAGCTAATTAGAATATGACAAACACCAATAGATTAGTTAAAGAATGTACCTTTGAGGAGGAAGATGAAGGGGAAAAGGTTGTGAGATTGGATCGAACTGATTCGGAGAGAAATAGCAACTCTTCATGCTTTGTATCTGCAGTCGCAACGCAGAAAACTTGAAGAAAATCTTTGAGATTTCCCATGATGTGAAGTTGAGATAGTGGGAATTGAGGGTTGTGAATGAAATTCAACACAGAGCAGTTGTGGGGTTAGGAAAGTTAACCAGAATTGTAGGTGTGATTTCAAGAATCAGTGCAGATGAGCCGAGTGGTTGCAACAGCAGTCGGTGAAAGCCAACTCTGTACCCACTACAGTTACAATTACTATACATGTGAGAGTGCTTGGGATTTGGAAAGATCTGGAATGTGCATTCTTTGTGATAGGTTATGACGCATAATAAATAAAGTTAAATACTTACCTAATAGATTTCTACTCTTTAGTTTTTTATAATTTAAAATTGAGTTATTATATTATTTTCTTTTACTTTATGAAAAGCTTCTTTTACGACCACATAAATTAGAACACTCTTCAAATACTTCTTACCTGATTGCGTAAATATGTCTTGATAAGCTTTATTTTACAAAAAAAGAATATCTTAATGGTTGCGGTTACAACAAGTAAAAAAACAGTACCTTTAATATCCGATAAACCAAAGGAAAAGTATTATATTTTCTAGTTTCCACCATTACACGAACAAGGTTACACATTACATCCAATTTTGCAAATGTATCATAGAGTATGATCAAATACAAACCACATTTTGTCTAAAAACTAAAAACTGTAGTAACCATTTAAAAAATTGTCATTTTGCATCTTACAAATTATAGAGAAGGAGTGAAATAGTAACCTAAATAATATCAATTATATTGAATTCCTTAAAATTATGTTAACAAATCAGTTCTTTTTTGGACCTCCTTTTGTTTTCAATGTGCTAAAATAATTTTCCACGAAAAAATGTTATATAATTCACATGTATGCTAAAAACAATTATCTTGTTTAATTTATATGTGCTAATATAATTTAAAAGTGCTAGTTTTATGTATATGTTGTTTTAATTATAGTTGTCAAATGTACAAGGCGCAAAGGGTGAGGCTTGGGCCTCAGTGCATGGTGCTTAAAAAGCGTGAGCTTTTTTAGTCGAGTCGTTTAGTATAAAAATACAGTTTTTAGGCATTTTAGACATGTTTTTGGCTTCTTAAGGGCTAGTTTAAGTTGTTTTTGGTTGTTTCCTCGCTTTTTAATGGTTCTTATAATTATTTCACACATGTTTAAACATGTTCAAATGTTTCTTGACAAGAATTTCGTTGGAATTTGACCTGAAAATGTGCTAATGGCTTGAAAGTGGGGCTTCTGAAGCGAAGCGAGAAGGCTGGGATGGGCCTGAAAAGTGGGCCTGGGTGCACGCCTAGATGAGCCTTGACAACAGAGGTTTTAGTATATTCTAATTTAACTTTTTTAAGTGTTAGTATATGTTCTCAGGATAAATATGGTTTGTAACGTAACCATCCCCATGTATCATCTTCCATTAAAGTGTGATAAAAGACCGTAAGGTCACCTCAAAGACACCCTTTTTCTTCTTTACTAAAATCATTCGGATACATCCTAGAAAATACCACTATTTTAGATATGTCATACTTAGAAAACGAATCACAAGGATTTAAACCAGACATACTTTCTATCAAACAAGTTGGACCAATATTATCATTTTCTTGTTTATCATTATCAATATTTGAACTTGGATCAATATCATCATTTTCTTTGCATACCATTAGGCTCATTTTGCAATATTCAAACTTGGACCGATATCATCATTTTCTTGGAATTTTCTTTTAAAAAGATCGCTAATAAGAACTTGTTTAGAATGTGATTTCATATTCCAAGTTCCAAGTACTCTATTTTTAAAAGAAACAAAACGTAAACTATACTCAATTGCACATAAAGTCATAAACCCTAAGTCTCTAATCAATGGCACATGATGACATAAACCTTAGAAATCTAAAATCAATTCCACATAAACCCTAAAACAATTGCACATAAACCCACATTAATTCCACATAAAATTATAAACCATTAATGATTCAATGTAACCCATAAACACTTGCAATTTGCATATTATCAATTAGAATTTAGAACTAGATTTTGCACATACCTTCTTTATAATGGAGACATGAGATTGGAGATTTTGAGGTGTTCGACAATCGACAGTGGGTCAGTGGGAAACGAAGTTGCGACATTCGACAATTTGAAGTGGGAGGCGGAGAGCGGAGGTGGGAGGCAACCTGAGGTTAGGTCACTGACTTGATGATGTTGCGTGTTTGTGTGTTGTTGTTGTTAATCCGTTTCAAAATCAAACCCAAATCATTTGGGCTCTTAAGTTTTAACCAACCATGTGGGCGGTTGTGTTTTAATTATGTGGGCTATTGAGTTTTAATTATAGTGGTCTTTTAACCATTTATTATTGGGCTTTTAATCATAAAGTAAAGGGGTAACTTTGTAGAATAGTAACAAAGTTTTAAAAGTATTCTAATTAGGTCACTCAAGTTTCAAAAGTGTTCTAATCAGGTCACTCAACATTCATTTTTTATTAAAATTAAGGGTTTTTTCATCCATTTCATAGGTAAGCGAGGTGACTGTGAATTTTTGTCTTTTTTTCCCCTTCATTTGATGCTAACGTCCAGTGATGACGTGGATTTTAACTTGTTTTTTAAATTTTTAATGTAATTAAAGTGTTTCTATTTTTAATAAATAAAATTTAATATATTAATATAATCCGACCCTAGCATCTTATGCTCCATTTTTCTCTTGAGACGTGGAAAAAAGGACATGACTCGATTTGAATGTTAAGTTATCTAATTGGCACAAAAACGATACGAGTGACCTAATTAGAACACTTTTGAAACTTGGTTACTATTCTGTGACATTTTCCCTAAAGTAAATCAAAGACTCACATGACAGTTGTAACAAAACATTAAGCTAATTCGATTACAACAAACATCAAACAATTAGTTAAAGAATATACCTTTGAGGAGGAAGAATAAGGGGAAAAGGTTGTGAGATTGGATCAGACTGATATGGAGAGAAATAACAGCTCTTCATGCTTTGTATCTACAGTTACAATGCATAAAACTTGAAAAAATCTTTGAGATTTCCCATGATGTGAAGTTGAGATAGTGGAATTGAGGGCTTGTGAATTCAACACAGGGCAGTTGCGCGACAACCCGGGATGTTTACTGTTTATTTACTACTCCGCAAGGCATGACACTATAATAGGAAGCTTATTACTCCACTGTTCGTGAGGTGGCTTACGCTCAATTTTGCTCTTATTCCGATTCTTAGATCTTACAACACTTTACTCAAGTCAATTTTGGGGAAGGAAATTCTTTCAACATGGGAATAATGTAACAACCCGATCAATCAGGTTAGCGCTTGCTCACGACTTCCACGCTAGTCTTGTCACACGATATTTGACGGGTTGTTACATTATCCCCATGTTGAAAGAATTTTCGTCCCGAAATTGACTTGAGTAAAGTGTTGTAAGATCTCAGAATCGGAATAAGAGCAAAATTGAGCGTAAGCCACCTCACGAACAGTGGAGTAATAAGCTTTCTATTATAGTGCCATGCCTTGCGGAGTAGTAAATAAACAGTAAACATCCCGGATTGTCGCAGTATCCCCCTGTTTAGGAAATTTCGTCCCGAAGTTTAGTTAGCACCATCTGTGCTGCGTGTTTTAAAGAGTTGGGGGTACTTAACTTTCATCTAGTCCTCTCGTCCCCACGTGAACTCTGGTCCACGCCGAGAGTTCCAACGAACCTTGACGATTGGAATTTTACTATGCCTTCGTATTTTGACCTCACGGTCCATGATTTCGATTGGTTCTTCCACGAACCTCAGTTGTTCATCCACTTGGATCTCATCCAATGGCACAATTAAGTTTTCATCTGACAAACTCTTTTTTAGATTTGAGACATGAAACACGTTATGAACCCCACTGAGTTCATCAGGAAGGTTTAATTGATAAGCCACTGGACCAATCCTCTTCGTGATTTCAAATGGTCCAATGTAGCGCGGATTTAGCTTTCCCCGTTTCCCCAAATGGATAACACCCTTCCAGGGTGAGACTTTGAGTAGAACCCTATCGTCTACTTGGAACTCCAGAGGTTTACGTCGTTGGTCAGCATAGCTCTTTTGACGGTCACGAGCTGCTGCCATTCGATTTCTAATTTGAACAATCTTCTCTGTTGCTTCAAGTACCAGTTCAGGTCCAGTTAGCTGACTATCACCGACTTCCGCCCAACAAACAGGTGATCGACATTTTCTTCCGTACAGTGCCTCAAAAGGTGCTGCTTGTATGCTGGTGTGGTAGCTATTGTTATACGAGAATTCTACCAATGGTAGACGAGTTTCCCAGCTATTTTCGAAGTCAAATACACACGCTCGAAGCATGTCTTCGAGTGTTTGAATCAGTGCGTTCACTCTGGCCATATGTTTGGGGATGATAGGCCATGCTCATATCCAAGCGCGTGCCCAATGCTTTTTGTAATGATTGCCAGAAATGTGAAGTTAATCGAGCATCTCGATTCGATATGATTGAAGTCGGTACCCCATGCCGGGATACCACTTCCTTGATGTATAGCTGAGTTAGTTTCTCCATTTTGTCTGTTTCCTTAATCGCAAGGAAATGAGCTGATTCCGTTAGACGATCTACGATCACCCAGATGGTATCGTATCCGCCTCGTGTTCTGGGTAGTTTAGTTATGAAATCCATGGAGATCTGTTCCCACTTCCACATTGGGATCTCCGGTTGCTGTAGTAACCCTGAAGGCTTTTGATATTCAACTTTCACCTTCACACATGTTAGGCATTTGTTGACATAAATTGCGATTTCAGCCTTCATGTTGGGCCACCAATAAGTTGTTTTCAGATCATCTTGTCTGATCCTGGATGAACCGAGTACCTTGATTTGTGAGCTTCGTCCATTATGAGTTCCCTCAAGTTTCCGTAGAGAGGTACCCATACCCGATTAAGAAAGTAACGGGTTCCATTTGATTTGGTTTCCCAATCACACTCCATCTTGCGTAATTTCTCAGCTTTCAGATTTTCTGGTTTAACTGCCTCCAACTGAGCGTTGCGAATTTGTTCGGGTAAGTTAGAGTGTATCGTGAGTAGTAAGGACCAAACCCGTCGGTGCTTCTCATGTTCCTTTCTACTGAGGGCGTCGGCTACCACATTAGCCTTTCCCGGATGATACTGGATGGCACATTCATAGTCATTTAAAAGTTCGAGCCAGCGACGTTGCCGCATGTTCAACTCTTTTTGATAAAAAATGTGTTGAAGGCTTTTGTGGTCGGTGTAAATGGTACACTTGGTTCCATAAAGATAGTGCCTCCAAATTTTTAGAGCGAATACCACAGCTCCTAACTCTAAGTCGTGAGTGGTGTAGTTTTTCTCGTGTATTTTCAGCTGCCGGGATGCATACGCAATGACCTTATCGCGTTGCATGAGTACCACATCCAAGTACCTGAATGGAAGCGTCGCAATACACCACGAAGTCTTCAGTTCCCTCAGGTAGGGACAAAATAGGTGCACTACAAAGCTTCTGCTTCAGCAACTGAAATGCTGCTTCCTGCTTATCACCCCAAATATACTTGGTGCCTTTCTGAGTCAGGGAGGTGAGTGGTTGAGCGATTTTTGAGAATCCCTCAATAAAACAACGATAATAGCCTGCCAAACCTAGAAACTGTCTTATTTCCGTTGGAGTCTTCGGTGCTTCCCAGTTCTTGATAGCCTCTATTTTAGCTGGATCAACATGAATACCATGCTCGTTCACTATATGCCCTAGAAACTGAACCTCGCGAATCCAGAAATCGCATTTGGAGAACTTGGCATATAGCTTTTCCCGTTGCAGTAATTCCAATAGTAGACGCAGATGCTCTTCGTGCTCCTCCTTGCTCTTCGAGTAAATTAGTATGTCATCAATGAACACGATGAAAAACTTGTCAAGATACGGTTTACACACGTGGTTCATGAGATCCATGAATACGGCGGGTGCATTAGTGAGACCAAATGGCATGACCAAGAATTCATAATGGCCATACCGAGTGCGGAATGCGGTTTTTGAGATGTCTTCCTCTCTAACGCGGAGCTGATGATAACCTGACCTTAGGTCAATCTTGGAATAATAACTTGATCCCTGAAGTTGATCGAAAAGATCATCAATGCGCCGCAATGGATATCGATACTTGATGGTAACCTTGTTAAGTTCCCAGTAGTCGATACACATACGAAAAGTTCCATCCTTTTTCTTAACAAAAAGTACCGGAGCTCCACACGGGGATGAGCTAGGACGTATAAAACCTTTATCCAATAGCTCCTGCAGTTGAGTGGATAGTTCTTGTAGTTCAGACGGCGCTAGACGGTAAGGTGCCCTGGCGATTGGAGCCGCGTGGTTTGCCAATTGGATTTTGAATTTACTTGCCTATGAGGAGGAAGACCAGGAAAATCTTCAGGAAAAACATCAGAGAAGTCGCATATGATTGGAATGTCCTTGATTTTTCTCTCGCCCGTCGACGATTCTGTGATAAGAGCAAGAATGGCGACTGATTTTTTCTTAGTATTTTGCGCCTGCATAAAGGAAATGATATCTGTGACGACACCGCTTCTATCACCCTGAATGGACAGAGTTTCGCTACTAGGAAGAGGAATGCGAACAACCTTTTCGCGACAAATTATTTCGGCCCGATTTTTGGACAACCAGTCCATACCAACCACTACATCGAAACTACACAGCGTAGTTGGCATTAGGTTTATGTCAAAAGTGTTACCAACGAGAGAGAGCTAACACCCTTCGAGAATGTGGGTTACTTCTACTGTTTACCATCAACTAACTCTATAGTGTAGTTCGTTTCTAACGGCACTGGGGCAATATCTAACCGTTTCCTAAATGACACTGATATGAAACTTCTATCGGCACCGGAATCAAATATCATATTTGCAAAATAGTTATTCAAAGGAAATTTGCCAGAAACAACATTTGAGTTAAGTCGCGCCTCACCTTTGCCAAGCGTGAATGCACGACCTTTAGCCCCGCTGCCACTACCCGCGTTCCCAGGTATTGCCCTGATCCTAGTTTCCAGCACTACTACCCCTGTTTAATTGTGGGCAATCCTTCTTAAAGTGATTTGTGCTATCACACTGAAAGCACGACCTTCTAACCCCTGACTGGTGAGGTTGGGACTGATTACTATTTGATCTCTGCTGAATATTCACACGACACTCCTTAGCAGAGTGGCCTATCCGGCTGCATCTTTGGCATGAGTTGCATTGACCAGTGTGATATCGAGAGCATTTGTTGCAGAAGGGCTTTTTGCCCGCATAACCACCCTGACCCTGGGTGTTGTTGTTGGAGTTACCAAACTGCTGATTATTAAAGTTGCGGTTGCTGTTGTTGAACCGTTTCTGGGAGCTCTGTTGGTTTTGACCCGATAATGCTGGCTTTGAGGAATTGCTTTCCCATTTTCTCTTTTTGTCAGATGTGCCCGAAGATGAACCCTTCTTCGGTAGCCTTCCCTGTTCAATGGCCTTATCTGTTAACTTGTGTGCCAGACGCACAGCCTGCTGAACGGTGACCGGATTACTGGACATCACCATTCCCTGGATTTCAGGGGCCAAACCCTTCAGGTATAACTCCACCTGTTTGTGCATCGGCCTAGCCATGTCGGGGCACAGAGAGACCAAATCATAGTGCTTTCTGGTGTAGGCCTCGATTTCCGATCCTTGCATTTCAAGCACCCACAACTCCTGTTCTAACTGATGAATTCGATCCCGACGACAGTACTCTTCCCGAATAAGTTCCTTAAACGCATCCCATCCCATGGCGTTTGCTGCCTCTAGACCCTGAAGTTGAACTCTTGCGTTCCACCAGCTCAAAGCACCGTCTTCCAAAGTGGAGGCGGCATACTTAACTTGGTTCTCAGGTAGGCAGTTGCACATAGCGAAAACAGATTCTGATTTTTCCAACCAGCGGACCAAACTGATAGGTCCTTCTTCCCCGGTGAACTTAGTGGTCTTAGCATCCAGAACATCTTGTAGGGATTTACTCCCATACCTGACAGATTAAATTCACAAGATTAACCTTAGGTAATTATGTGGGATAAATACTGATTGCATCGGTAGTTTAGATTGTATGAATTTAGAAGAGATTTGAAATTTACCGCCGCCCTGCGGATTTTGAGCTTGAACATTCACGTTGTTCTGATTATGAGTAGCCATGGCCTCGGCGACGTGCTGCTGGATGAGCGTAGTCAGCTCAGTCTGTGTCATGGTAATGTTGCCTTGACCGTCACGTCTAGGTCGTCCTGCAATTCTGTTTTAGCACCAAAAGAAAGAACACACAAGGTTACATCACACATTTAGCACGTAGTTCAACAATTTCATTGCACATATAAATTTTAAGTAACCACACATTATATAAACTGATATTTAATCGTGGTTGTCTCATGTGTTTCCCATAGTTTAGCGTTCCGAAACTAAGTTAAACATACAAGAGAATTGTAAGTTTTAAGGATTTAGGGTATGCCTCAGAATTTGCTAGATTATGTTGAAATAGTGCAGGGATCAAAAGGATACGCGAGAATGGATTAGAGTTGAGATAGGAACTAGGGGCGTCGTCATCAGGAGCGTTTTACACGCTGCAATTGCTGCTTAGGGTTTTGTCTGGCCTGCTTGTCAATACTCTGGATCATAATAGAGCTGAATCGCGAACGTATACAATAGTTTGAGAGTTTTAAATAACACCATGGAAGTAATTCAAAACGTGAAAGTAATATAAATATCCAAAATAAGCTGCATAATGTCAGGATATAGAGTCATGCTGAAACGAATAAATAAATAAATAAATAATATAAAAACGAAACGAGGTGTTTAAATAGATTGTCTGATAAGTTGAAATAAACGGAAATAGAATAATTAGATAACAAGTCTTCAGTCATCGATCTCGCCATCCCCCATGTTCACATCTTCATTAGCCGCTGCCTCTGCAGGTGCCTCCTCTGGTTCCTCCTCCGGGTCCTCTTCCTCCATTGCCTGGTTATTCTGCTCCATGGCTATGATGCGATTCTCTGCCATCTCTGTTCGTTCAGTGAGGTCAATAACCTGATGTGTCAGTGCTACCACCATCTCTTGGAGGTTATCGGCCCGAGTGTTGCTGGCCTGAAGCGATCCCTTAAGTTGGTTCACCTCCTTCTTCAGTTCCATGTTGCTCTCAATCAAGTCAGTGATAGCTCCTGCCGCCTCCCGCATATTGCGAACTTCCCTGGTCATCTTAGCTACAAACCCTGCGAAAGCTTCCTCAAGCGGAAACTTAGTCGGTGGAAGTTCACCTACGACAGGCCGATCGATGCCCGGGTACTCCTCGAGTGTCTTGGGTGGGACCTCTTCCTCAGTGATGATCTCCTTAATAATTCGGGGATACCAGCTCCAATCCCCGTTGTAGTATCGATCGCGTACTACAAAAGGTTCGTACTTCATTTCCTCTTTTAGTGCCTCAGCACGAACTTGTCCCGCTAAGTAAGGAGTAAGTTGGGACGAATCGGGTGCGTCCGACCCGTCGCTAGATCCGTGAGAGCTAGAGCTAGAGTTAAGTTAGACATTCCTGTTAAATATAGATGTAACATAAGTATGTATCATAGAATCACATTACAAATAGGGCAACATACAAATCATATAGTTGTGATGTGTCGTGTTCGTGACTATAGTCTAGGTCTGAATGCAACCTAATTCTCTATAGCCAATGAGTTCTGATACCAATCTGTCACACCCTCAAATTCCACTTGCGGGGTTTTACCGCGAGGCGCGTGACAAACCAGGATCATCGACACCTGACCATACAGACTTACCTCTACATGAATAAAACCGGTTTTGTCGTTGGATTAAATAAAAATGCGGAAGCGTAACAAAGTTTGTAAATATAATTTGTAGCGCCAACACAAACACAAAACCAACATAGTGAATTGTAAATAATGCAAACTTTAAAAATAGTTTAGAATGTTCATGCGGGACTTCCTACTCGTGCTCGTGAATCCTTAGCCACCTAAGAAAACATATAAAGAAACAAGTGTCAACATAATTGATGAGTGAGTTCATAGGTTTTAGTTTGTTTTGGTTATTCCCCAAACAGCCACTAGTTCAAACCCGAACCAGGGTGTAATAAATGTTTCCCAATGATTCTATCCCGAATCAGAAATGTATAAGTTACCCTTGATCCAATCCCGTATCAAGAACCCCAAATTGATTATCAAGTTCATGTTATATTTGTAGGTAGCTAGCCTAGGTTATGTCACCAAAGAATTCGAACCGAAGCTAACGTTGTTGCCCCTGAAGGTGTCAGGCTATCACCAAGCATGACTATGTTAGGCAAATTCAAAACCCGTTAGACCTTCACCGGTCTGGCTAGCACGACTAGCTCGGGTGGGGCTTGTTGGGCCCAGTAGTACTACCATAAACTTCCTCGCTAAAGATCCACTACTAACGGCTTGTAAAGTTAAAAGGGGACTTAAAGTGATATGCTACTTTGTGACTAAAACCGTATAACATAACTTATATCAATTTAGATTTTATATGCATGTTACTAAACCGTAACACGTTGTCGTAAGTTTATTGAATTAGCGCTACTATACCATAGCGGGCACATGTTTTCTCCCCCTGTATTTAAAACCATTTAAAAGTAGGGGCCGTGAGCTCACCTTCGTATTGCTCGATAAGTATAAGATTTAAATGTATGCAAGCTAGGACGATCACCCACGCCCTATTATAGTTACCATGGTTTATTAGTGATGGTTTAAGTAAATCATGGAAGTTCTACACGGATCTAGCAACTAGCACGCAAACAATAAATCACATAGCACTTCCATCATATGGTTTCATACTCGTTTACGATAAGATATATGATAGTTATAAAATCAACTAGTAAGCACAGATACTCATACCCATTAATTTCAATTAGTCGAACCATCAGAACAGATTTATTGCAAAACAACTTCTAGATTCTATCCCTTGTAGTTCATTTCCAAATCATTAATTAAATTTAATATAAAACGTATGGACATATTTCATGGTAACAACAACTTTAACCTTTAAAAAAAATTAATAATAGTACCATGTATGTATGACACTATTGGTGCTCAATATTACTTCCATCTAAGACATCCTATCATGCATTCCTACCTAAACAATCCATACATATTGCTCACATATACATACACGCATTCACTTCATAATTTTCCACACCTTTGTTCCATACATATACTTTAACAGTCACGCATGCAGGTCACCATTTCAACTTTCCAATTTGCAAGCTTTCATGTTACTACAATCATCCATAATTAGTCTAGCATGTTTCACAAAAAAAAACATACATAATCTCATATCCTTGCGAGTCTATAATAAGCACGCATATTCGCACGAGTTCGCGTTCCTAGCCCGGGGTCGAACCGGAACTCGTTCCCATACATCTCTGCTTACACAGTTATATAACCACATGTTACACGGATACGGGTACGGGTTTTTATGGCTTTAAAACGGAATCGAGTCGGAACTTTAGGTACACAGTCATATGCATGAACTTCATAATCGACATTTAATATCTCTACCAATATAATACATGACATCATACTTCACACTTTCATGTTAATACTAATCTATAGACACGTATACAATCACAATCATCTGCATGTACCCGATAGTGTCAACCTGGTTCGTGTCACACAACTCCATGTAACCCACGGTTACATGCAAATTTTGTGGGTGGGTGATTTCTCATATATCCCACCCACAAAAATTGCGGCCGCCACATCTTTGGTGTAAAGGTATACTTATGGGTGGGTGATTTCTCATATATCCCACCTACAAAAATATACATTTTTGTGCATGTAATGTATTATATAATATATATATATATGTATATAGTATGTAAATGTAACCGTGGGTTACATGGAGTTGTGTGACACGAACCAGGTTGACGATATCGGGTACATGTAGATGATTGTGAATGTATACGTGTTTATAGATTAGTATTAACATGAAAGTGTGAAGTATGATGTCATGTATTATATTGGTAGAGATATTAAATGTCGATTATGAAGTTCATGCATATGACTGTGTACCTAAAGTTCCGACTCGATTCCGTTTTAAAGCCGTAACAACCCGTACCCGGATCCGTGTAACATGTGGTTATATAACTGTGTAAGCAGAGATGTATGGGAACGAGTTCCGGTTCGACCCCGGGTTAGGAACGCGAACTCTATGCGAATATGCGTGCTTATTATAGACTTGCAAGGATATGAGATTATGTATGTTTTTTTGTGAAACATGCTAGACTAATTATGGATGATTGTAGTAACATGAAAGCTTGCAAATTGGAAAGTTGAAATGGTGACCTGCATGCGTGACTGTTAAAGTATATGTATGGAACAAAGGTGTGGGAAATTATGAAGTGAATGCGTGTATGTATATGTGAGCAATATGTATGGACTGTTTAGGTAGGAATGCATGATAGGATGACTTAGATGGAAGTAATATTGAGCACCAATAGTGTCATACATACATGGTACTATTATTAAATTTTTTTAAAGGTTAAAGTTGTTGTTACCATGGAATATGTCCATACGTTTTATATTAAATTTAATTAATGATTTGGAAACATGAACAAGTAAAGGGATAGAATCTAGAAGTTGTTTTGCAATATTAAATATGTTCTGATGGTTCGACTAATTGAAATTAATAGGTATGAGTATCTGTGCTTACTTGGTGATTTTATAACTATCATATATCTTATCGTAAATGAGTATGAAACCATATGATGGAAGTGCTATGTGATTTCTTGTTCGCGTGCTAGTTGCTAGATACGTGTAGGACTTTCATGATTTACTTAAACCATCACTAATAAACCATGGTAACTATAATAGGGCGTGGTGATCGTCCTAGCTTGCATACATTTAAATCTTATACTTATCGAGCAATACGAAGGTGAGTTCACGGTCCCTATTTTTAAATGGTTTTAAATATAGGGGGAGAAAACATGTGCCCCCTATGGTATAGTAGCGCTAATTCAATAAACTTACGACAACGTGTTACGGTTTAGTAACATGCATATAAAATCTAAATTGATATGAGTTATGTTATACGGTTTTGGTCACAAAGTAGCATATCACTTTAAGTCCCCTCTTAACTTTACGAGCCGTTAGTAATGGATCTTTAGTGAGGAAGTTTATGGTAGTACTACTGGGCCCCACAAGCCCCACCCGAGCTAGTCGCGCTAGCCAGACCGGTGAAGGTCTAACGGGTGTTGAATTTGCCTAACATAGTCATGGTTGGTGATAGCCTGACACCTTCAGGGTCAACAACGTTAGCTTCGGTTCGAACTCTTTGGTGACATAACCTAGGCTAGCTACCTACAAATATAACATGAACTTGATAATCAATTTGAGGTTCTTGATACGGGATTGGATCAAGGGTAACTTATACATTTCTGATTCGGGATAGAATCAGGGGGAAACATTTATTACACCCTGGTTCGGGTTTGAACCAGTGGCCGTTTGGGGAATAACCAAAATAACTAAAACCTATGAACTCACTCATCAATTATGTTGACACTTGTTTCTTTGCATGTTTTCTTAGGTGGCTAAGGATTCACGAGCACGAGTAGGAAGTCCCGCATGAACATTCTAAACTATTTTTAAAGTTTACAATTCACTATGTTGGTTTTGTGTTTGTGTTGGCGCTATAAAATTATATTTACAAACCTTGTTATGCTTCCGCATTTTTATTTAATCCAACGTCAAAACCGGTTTTATTCATGTAGAGGTAAATCTGTATGGTCATGTGTCGATGATCCTGGTTTGTCACGCGCTTCGCGGTAAAACCCCGCAAGTGGAATTTGAGGGTGTGACAAGTTGTGGGGATATGAAGGTTAAGTAGAAATTGTAGGTGTAATTTCAAGAATCAATGCAAATGAGTCGAGTGGTTGCAACGACAGTTGTTGAAAGCTAACTTTGTACCTATTACAGTTACGATTACTATACATGTGAGAGTGCTTGGGATTTGGGAAGATATGGAATATGCATTCTTTGCGATAGGCTATGTATCGATAATCAAGTGTTCCATAAAGTACAAACTATAGGGTTATTGGTTTTTAATAATTCAACTGCGACATGTTGGCTGGTAATAATCTCAATTTAGGAGATTCCCTATGGCATTCCCAACTTCTAACGGGGTATAACCCTAATAGTTCATGGTGACATGGCTGATGACGTGTATGAGGATGTGTAAAAAAATGAGTTTGCTCTTTATGTAGATGATGATGTAGACTCTCTCTTTATATCACCCAACAACATCCACCACCTCCTCCACCAACGACCACCACCACATAAGACAGTCGTTGCCACCACCACACCAGACCACCACCTCCACCCCTATAACTGCCACCGTTACACCATTCTAACCACCACCATTGTAGACCAACACCGCGCATCTAATATTCATTTCCATCTTCATTCATCTGTCTAGCCCCCACCTCTACCTTCATCAATTGTCATTGCCACATCATTTTCATTGCCACCACGATACCAGACCAAGAAAAAGCACCAATCTTCATCTCCATCTTCTTTCATGGCTTCTAGATCTTGAAAATGGTTTGATTTTGTATCTGATGATATCCTCCATTCTTATGAAGATTACACGAATAAAAAACAATCCAACGTCAATCACTCTGATTCTGCAATCACCACCAGTTCCACTAAAATATATCCTCTGTTTTTGAACAATCCTTACAATATTTTCATGTAGTTTACTTATTTTGTTGTTTTATAGGGTTTCTATTGCTATGTTTGTAAAATACATTAAAAGGGTTTTTTTATTTTTATTTTATTTTTTACTTTTAAGTTCTAAGAAGCAATTGATTCATTATATTGAACAGAAGTGTGATGTTGGTTTGGTGTGGTGGTGATGGTGACAATGGTGTGGCACTAGAGGTTGATGGAGGTGAAGGTGGTGGTGGCGACAGTCAGGTGTGGTGGTGAGTTGGTGTAATGGTGGTTTGTGGAAGTGGAGGGGGTGGGTGGTAGCCAAGGTGGTGATGGTGGCAGTGGCAACAGTGGTGGTGGTGGCAATCGTTGTGGGTGGTGGTGGTAACCAAGGTGGTGGGACTAAACAAACCCATAAAATTTAAAATATACATCATTGTTCACGTCAGCAAAAACTATCTGGGTCAGGCCTCAATTAGAAAATACTCAGTGGAGGAAAATAGTTTACAAGTTGAGACTGCAAGGGGGAATTTCTTAAGTTAGGATTATTCCCGGCCAACATGTCAAAGTTTGGATTATTAAAATTCAATAACCCTTATTTTAATAACAATATTGTTATTTGTTTGGGTATATGTTGTGGGCGTCAAATAGAATGGCATGGACCTACGTAGCTTGGTTGTCCACGGAACATCGCGCAAGGGTGGGAGCGTAGGCGTGCTGGGCTTTGCAGACACAGGGGCGGTCGGAGGTGACCGTTGGGGTGTGAGGGAGTGTCATATAGCCGTTGGTTTATGGAAGAGCCAAATATGGTGGTCTCTTCTTTTCTTGCAACGAGCAAATGACGTGAAAGCAATTGAGAAGAAGACTAGATCTGTCATCTAAACCAAATCCAGTCATCATTGTGTTCGTCTGAAATATGCAATCATTTATTGAAACATATTATAATTTAGGGGTTCTTTGATAGCCTTTGAGCTAGTAAGTGCTGAACCAGTAAGAGACCTAAATGGATAAGAAACTTTGAGCTAATAAGATGCTTGTTATTTAGGGGTGGTTGGTGGTGGCCATGTGGAGATTTTCTCTGATTGGATTGATCAAACCCGTTAATAACCAAAATTAAGGACATGAGAACCTAATTATCTTTACATCATTTAAATGTTGAAGTTGTTTACAATACATAATAATATATTAATGATAATAATATTAGATATTAATATAATAAATAATATATTAATAATATTATTAATATTAATAAATTAATATAATTTATAACACATCTAAAAAAATGAAGAGTAAAATGCTAAAATGGTCCCTAAGTTTAGGTGAGTTTTGCTACTTCAGTCTAAAAATAAAACTTTTTGTATTTGGGTCCATGAGGTTTCATTTTTTTGCTATTTTCATCCAATTGACAAACTAAGTTAGAATTTTCTGTTAACTTCTCACATTTTCTGTCGTTTTTTTCATTTAATTAAAATATATTATGTCATAAAATGACGATTATACAACGATAAAAAGGGAGAAATTAACATAAAATTCTAACCAATTTTGCCAATTAGATAAAAATGGTAACAAAAATGAAACTCAGGAACATAGATACAAAAAGTTTTATTTTGGACTAATGTGGAAAAAAAAGTCTAAACTCGAGGACCATTTTAGCATTTTACTAAAAATGTGTTATGATGATTAATTATAATATTAGATACCCATTAGAATTATTGTAAAGTAATTATTACATTAATTATATTTAACTACTATTATTATCATTATTATTATTAGATTAAAGGAGAAAATGCTATTAACATAATATTTGAAGAAATAAAAACTATATAATTAATATTTATAATGTTTAAATATATTAAATTTACAATTGTCAATAATATAATTTATATTAACTGTTTTTATCAGTAATATTAATTTAAAATATTTTGTTATTTGTTCTTTGCAAAAATCTAAAATGTTTTAAGTATCCAAATAAAACTAATCAATAATATGATAAAGAGATTAATATTTAATATTAATATTAGAAGAAGACATTGATGACATATTTTTTTAAATATTTATTATTTTAGTAATTAAGATAAGACTATTTGATATTTTTATTATGTATTAAATTAAAAAATATAAATAAAATTTTTGAGATTGAAAGAACAAATTTGATGTGGCATTATTATTACTAAATAAGTAAAGACTATTATGTGACATTAAAAGGATTTCTTTATTAGTATTGTATTAGATTAAATTATATTTTTTTTAAAAAAACCAATTACATTATTGTTTTTCAATTAAGTTTTGTTTACTAAAAATAAAATCATGGTAATTAAAAGCAATACTTTAGGAAATCATATCACTATTTAACAAACCGGTGCTTACCAAAATTAATTAAATTAATAAAAACCAGTGCAGGCCTAATTAATGGTAACGGGAATCGAACACGTCTTACTTAAGAAAACAACGAATGAACCACCAGGCCATACTTCTTTTTTCTATAAAGTTAAGCTCGGATTGTTTATAAAAAATATATACATAATTTTTTTCTTTTTTTGATTTAGTGCCTTGGGAGAAACGGCCTCCGCTGGGAGTGCGACTCGCCCACCATGGTCGAAACTTCGAGCCACATGAACCCGAATGAATACTTTTTTATATTTACGACTTTCCAGGTTCTATTTAGTTGTGTTTGCAGTGGTCTGGTCTCTTTTTCAGTGGATGGCAAGAACAGCCACGCATATGATGCTACTGCCCTAGCTTGTTGATTCCGTTCCTCCAGCAGTCAGTTCATTCAGCGCACCACTCCCTTGCAGGACTATGGTCCCAGGTCTCTAGTTTTCCTAGAGCTGCTCCCCCACCGCACAGATCAGACTACAATCTTCTGGTGCCGCTTCCCCATTGATCCCTCTCTCTTGCAAAACTACGGTCCTCTATTCACCAAATGAGCCACCACCACACTCTTTAAGTACTTTGCTTGCAGGTTTACGAGATCATTCTAAAGTGCGGACTGTCATTGAAGATTATGGATTGAAGATAGGAGGACAATGGAATTTTGGCAGAAGTTTACGTCGTGGACTGAAATTGAAGACTCTGTTTTTTAGAATTTATTCTACATTATTCTTGATTTTATGTTTTTTTTTTCCGAATCTGTTCCGGTTTTCTTCCGCTCAAACTCAAACTGCGGGTGAGTATTGAAATATATTATTGTTTAGGGTGTTAATAATCTTGATCCATAACTTTGTATCAAACTTGATCATACAATTATGGCTAACATCAGCTAGATGATAATCTTGTGCATGCCATTGCACCAAGGTTAACAGACAATTTTTTGTTGTAACTATGAGAACCAAGCTCAAGTTTGTTACATGAGTATAGAAATGTGTTGAGATGGAACTTGAGCTCACTTCATTTAAACAGTTGAGGCTCGTGCGTATCAATCCTTGGCCTTCATCCCTATGGTGTACAAATATACATAATGATGTGGATAAACATTTACTGAAGGTAGGAAAATAGGTATCATCTATATGATGTAGTACACCTACCAGAACAAAAACCTACACATGTTCGCAATCGATTTGAGCATACAATGCTAAATCCGGATATAAATACCACTAGTTAAACACGTCATTGATCTGCATTAAGGGCATAAAAATATCATTTAAAAAAACCTTAAGTTTGATAGTCCTTGTTTATTACAATTTCAAAGTTCAAAAAACTGTAAATAAACATACAAACACAACTGATGATATTTTATGATGATACATTACAGTAAGCATATGATATATTCATTATTAAACGGTTCCTTTGAGGCTTCTTCCATGGGTAATCTTTCCAAGCTTGATGCACCATAAAACCCATTAGTGTTCTTAAATATGAACTATGCGTACTTAGAAATGTCTGTTCCTTTATTTATGTATTTCTAAGAATGTCAACCAAAGCCTTTGCTAACCTAGTGTCATTAATGTGATATTGATAAACCTTCACCTATTTATCATCCAACACAAATTAAGTTACGATTTTCAAAAGTGTTAAGCAAAATTTGGTTGATAAGAGTACTAACCTTCCTATCATCTGCAGTCTCAAATCTCAATGAGTCTTTTTAGTTATTCTATAAGAGTACCAGTAGCATTGTATCATAAAAAGGCTTTTCAGGCAGGGGCAGAGCTATTAAGGGGCAAGGGGGTCATCTGGTTTAGGCCGTTAGGTATGGATTGGACTATTTTTGCTGGGCTTGGAACATATGATGGTGGGATAGTAGCTAAGTGGGTTGTGGATCGGGCCATCTACAGGATTCGATGATGAGTCTTTTTCAAACCCGGGGGTATGATGTAGGAGCATCCATGGGCCTAATGGTAACTTTAAGGGTTAGTGGGTCGTTTGATCTAAGTATTAGGGTATTCATAAGTTGGGCTCCTGAAGGCAGCATTGGGCTCGCGAACAAAGGAAATCTAGGCCGGCTTCCCTACGGGTTGAAGATTAGATTGCCCAAGAATCAAATATCAAGATCTTTTAGATTTATGCTTATCTTTGATGTAATTTTGTTATTATTTAGTTTTCTAGTTGATCTTTAATCTAAATTTTAGTGTGTTTATTTTTGTTTAGTAGTCTTTTTTTTTAAACCGAAAAGATTTCTTAGCGTTTCTCTTTCAAGCAGTACATCAGATCCGAGATTTCTTATGTCACTACAAGAAAGAAGAAGGAAGTCCAGAAAACCTTCTATTCCCAACACCCCCATCAGTTCGAAGACCCGGATTTAAACAGAGATCCTCCTGCTGAAGACGATACCGAGGATGATGCCCAGAGGAAAGCAATTCAATCAGAGGTCGATGCAACGCAGCAGTTGGAGGTAAGGTGGGTATTTTTGAACAAATTTCATTGCGCACTCAACGCAATGATCAGGGAAGAACTGGCCGCAGACAATCGATCATGATTTTTTTGTCATTAAATTTGAAAGGGGCAGGGGGGCTGGATAAGGCTCAGTGGGTTCGCAAATTGGTCAGGGATTATAATAATTCTTTCTTATGTATTCAAGAGTCTCAGATCTCAAACTTAGACTCGGTCTTCATGGAAAGATTTTGGGGAGGCACGCCATAGACGATTCTTTTCTTCTTGTTTCAGGGATTGTGGCAAACTCCGGGACCCAAATTAATATTGTTAACGTATATGCACCGAGAGGCGGGATGTTGAGGCATATTTTATGGGATAAACTCCTTTGGCTAGATTTGAATATCCAGAATATTGGATATTCATCGGGGATTTCAATGAGGTTCTGAGTGGCGGAAGACCGTTTGTATTTTAACTTTGACACTCGTGGGGCTTTGCTTTTCAATGAATTCATTAGAGATGTGGGCTTGCTCGGGTATCGTATTGCCTTCGGATGGTTCGAGTATGAGTAAACTAGATAGGGCCTTGTTTGTGACGGTTTTATGGAGTTATGGCCGGCGGCCACATTCGAGGCTTTACCGTGGTTCTTGTCTGATCATTACACAATCGTCCTTTCATGCACCTTGGTGGATTTCGGACCGACTTCCTTTAGTCTCTATAATTCTTGAATAAAGGAGCCGGGATTCGAGGAAGTGGTGCTAAATACTTTTGCAAATACCCAACATCAGGTGGTTGGTAATGTTGAGCTTCATAATATTCTCAAGACTCTAAAAGCCAATATAAAAGTTTGGAGATTAAAAACGGTAATGGAGTCAACAAAAAGTTAGATTATGCCTTGAAAGAGATTGAAAATCTGGATGTTATTGCCATGTCTAGACGTCTCGTGGGGGAGAAAGAAAGACGTGTTTTACGTAATCGCATATTTGGAGTTTAGAGAAATAAAGGATTGCGGATTTGCAACAAAAGGCGCGTATTAGTTGGGCGAGAATTTGGCTTTTTTTCATAAATTGTCAAATATTAGAAAAGCTTCGAATCGCATCAACTCCATCACGGTCAACGGTATCTCTTTTACTCAGCAGGAAGATATAAAAAGAAAGCTCAAGGCAACTTTTTAAAAGACTTATTTCTGAACCAAACAGTTTTGAGAAGTTGGAACTCATTTCGGCTAATACTTTGGTGAAGGTGTTTTTGGGTGTGGAATTAAAAGAAGCGGTTTGGGCGTGCGGTAGTGATAAGGACCCCGGCCCGGATGGGTTCACGTCCAAAATTGTAAAAAAAATGGCATGTTATGGAACCATTTTTCTTAAAGTTAATGCAGAATTTTCATTCCAATACGAAGGTTTGCAATGACTTTAATTCTTCATTTATCGCCCTAATCCCAAAAGCGAGGACCCCAAATGGATTAACGACTTTCGACGAACATCTCTTATTGGTCTTCTAAACAAAGTGATCTCTAAAGTATTGGCAAATAGATTAAAACCTGTTCATCCCAGCCTTGTCTTGCCAGTCCAATCAGGTTTTATTGAAGGAAGATCTATTTTAGACGGTCTGTTAATATTAAGCGAGGTTCTTTCTTGGGCTAAGGCGTCTAAGAAAAAAATCCTCATCTTCAAAGTGGACATTCAAAAAGCTTATGATTCGGTGAATTGAAGTTGTTTTTGAACATCCTTAAAGCTATGAATTTTCCGCCTCTTTGGAGAAAACGGATCTGTTATTTATTAAAGACGGGTAAGTCCTCGGTCCTTGTCAACGGCTCTCCTACTTCGGAATTTAAGCGTTTTAGGGGTCTTAGACAAGGCGACCCAATCTCTCCTTTTTATTCGTGCTCATGTTAGAAGCTTTAGAGGTTATTATGAAAAAAGCGGTGGTCGAGGGGTGTTTCAAAGGGGGTAACCCTTCCTAATAACATGCCTATTTTAACCCACTTTTGTTATACTGACGATGTTGTATTTATCGGTGAGTGGTCGGAAGAAAATATCTTCAATCTTAATAGGATTTTGAGATGTTATTTTCTTTGCTCGGGCCTACAAGTCAATCTCCAAAAAAGTTGCGTTTTTGGGGTGGGTGTTCGAAGAGGAGGGGGTGAACATCATGGCCGAGTTAATACATTGTAAGGTTGGGGTGTTTCCGTTTACTTATCTTGGTCTCCTTTGGGGGCTATTATGAAAAGGGTAAAATTTTGGAAGCCTATTGTAGATAAGTTTTACGCAAAATTGTCCGGGTAAAAGGGGAAAGGTTACCCTTGCAAAGGCGGTCCTAGGTGCCCTACCAAACTACTACCTCTCGCTTTTCAAAGCACCGTAAGCGTTTTATATCCTTGGAGAAAATTAGAAGAAACTTTATTTGGGGCCATAAAAATGGAGGCAAATGCATTAAATGGGTCGCATGGGATAAGTTGATTGTTCCTCAACGGAATGGTGGCTTAGGAGTTGGGACATCCGGAGTTTAAATCTAGCACTTCTCGCTAAATGGTGGTGGAAATTGAAGTCCAATGAAGTGGCTCTTGGGTCCAAAGTGATTCCGCCATTCATTTTAAGAGAACGTGTATCATTCATTTCCTTTTAATGATCGTTTTAGCGGGTATCTGGAAGGATATTGATATGATCGAAAAGGATTTTGCTACTCTCAACTTATCCTTAAAGTCTAATCTTAGAGGCATAGTTGGGTCGGGCAAAAGCATTAAGTTTTGGATTGACAGTTGGTTATCCGGAGGACCGCCCAAGGATCGATTTAAAGAAGTTTAAAACGGCTTCTAATAAATATGCTAAGGTCAGGAAATATGTAGAGAAGGAGCTCTTGCACATGGGTCTGGGGCTGGGATAATCCGCCTACTAATGGGCCTGAAGCCCAGCAATTTTGTGACGTTCAAATGTCACTGCAGGGGTGGGGGGGGGGGACAAACTGGACCAATGGGCCTGCAGTGAAGATGGGCCTGAAGCTCTTACAGTGGCAAGTATTAGAGACAAGCCCAAAAATTAATATTTTTTTGCTGGAGGGTGGCATTGAGTCGAAATTCCTTCAAAAATGGGTCTGAGCAATAGAGGAGTTGCTAAATAATACGTCATGTTCGAGATGCGGGTGAAGGGATGAGACAGTGTTCCATATTTTGTGGGAATGCCTCTTCACGAAATCGGTATGGTGGACTATTTTGACATGGGTTAAGATTCCGCTTTCAGTCAACATCTCTTCATTTAATCAGTTATTTGGTGCGGCTAAGGAGATGTCGGTTCGAATTCTTGGAAGAAAAATATTGGGGAGATATTACTAGTGACGGCATGGGAGATTTGGAAAGCTAGAAACGAGATGACGTTTAATGATCGGCACATTAATTTTAACACAACATCATCAAAGAGACTTCTTTTCTTTTAATTAGTTCTAGATCCAATTTTTTTAATCTCAAATTGATAGGTGGAGTGATTTTAATGTCCAGGATGTAATCGTGTAATTCTGGTCTTAGTTTCTTCTTGGCCGGTTTTCTAACTCTTTTAGAAGTTTCACTGTTTCAAAAAAAAAGTACATCTAGTTATTTTTGTTTCTTGTATTCATAATTCACAATCTCCAAAAGAACACCAAAAATAAAAATAGCAAGACGAATAACAAAAAAAAAACAGTGAAAAATAGGTGACGTCAGTAGCTTGACTGATTTGATAGGTTGCATCCATGAATAGAACTAGATATAATTTACAATTAAAATGGTATTTAATTTATAGAACTATCTATAGGGTTGTATCCATGAATAGAACTATCGCATGAGTCGATACCTTAATTCTGACTTTGATTACTAGGATCTCAATGATAGTGTTAATGTATTAGCACAATCTATATACATAATGCGAACATCATAAGAGCTAGGTCTTATAAGATTTACAGTGTCCATCTTGGCCAATATGAACATTCATAGGGTGATGAGTATGGGCGGAACTAGAGGGAGGGTTAAGAGGGTCCTATGACCCCGGCTAGGCGGGCAACAAAAACCCAAACATGTCATTTTGGGCCCTCTTAAAAAAAAGAAACAAGTCACAATGGGTCATGCAATAAGTTAGGATGGGTTTTAAAACATCCATTTAAATTTTATCATAGGTCAGGATGGGTTTTTTGGGTTTTTTTAACTGGTAACTCTAAAGGCTAAAGCGCATCACGAGACAACCTATCCTTCTCGTATGAATCTGATTTTTATGAGTTGAAGAGTTGAAATCAGTACCAACAATGACTACAAACTACCTATCAGTTTGTATGAATCTGTAACTTTGTAAGATATCGAAATTAGGTTGTTTGTTGATGTTCTGTTACAGACATTCAGATGTTTTTACAATTCAGCTTTAAAACTTCCAAATTTTAGACAGTAAAAGCAATAAATGAAGGAGGGGTGCTATTTGTATTTATGAAAATATATTCTTGCAGTTGATAAACTTTACTTTTGTTGGTGCTGGGGAAATTATGCCTAATTGATAGACTGCATGATTGTCCTAAATTTTCAGGTCGGGTTTTCAGTAGTGGGAATATAACCCGATAACTGACCCATTCTAGATTCTGGTTATATGGTTCGGGTTTATCGGGTCGGTTTGAATCTATTTTCCTATATGAGGTTAACATTACCTTATACATAGGAATTAATTATGAATAACATGTTTGTAATCCTTTATCTACTGTCTAATGTTTGGTTGATCTTTGATCTCATATGGTAGAGTTTCATAGGTTAACTTTTCTATAATCTGGCTCAATCATGTCATGTAGATGCATATAGAGGTGCACTGAATGTTGGTGTCTATCACTTATGCTTGGATTTGACTTAGGTTGTCTAAGACTTAGAAAGGCATGGACATGTTTATGTTAATGAAAAATAGGTGCAGGAAAAAAAAGGAAGATATAACACTAGCATAGAAAATTTGAAAACTATGGCCACATATTTATTTTTACAAATAAAATTAATAAAAGAAAGCTACATCAAAATTAATAAAAGAAAGCTACATCAAAATTAAAAACTTCATAATGAAACTCTTAATAGGAAAATAACTACAAATAGATTGATAAAAGTATTTTATTTTTATTTCTTTGATCTTTTTATATTTTTCTGATTTTTTTTAATAATGCAAATTTTTCCTGAATATATGAGATGGATGGTCTGCAGCCTCACATCACATTAGTAGCATGAAACACGATGAGTTGGTATGCCCACGTCAACGACGGCTCATAAGAATTAACGACAGAGCACAATTGAGGTATAAAGATGTGATAGCGACTTCAATTTACGATGTTGATTATAACAAGTCAACAACTATGAATTGCGTTCCCACTGTCCAGTACCATTCGGGTATCATAAGGCCACTCGGTGTGGGGGCCGTCCCTGGGTCGTTGCTGGTCGACAACGCCCCCAACACCGCGCCGGGTGGCCCGTCGCCGTTGGCCATGTGCTCCCGCGGACGATGGGGACGAGGCATTAATTTATTATATTTTAAATATATAGCCGTTGCCGCACACCAGCTCAATATTCCGGCAACCTTCCTCCACCAGATAAGTCGCCGCACACGGCGGCGTCACCACCGCCGCTGCCGCCGGCTGAAACAGAAAAGTTGTGTGGTGGTGTGAATTTTGGGTCAGATGGGTTCAAGAAAAAGAGGGGAAGACCGAGAAAGTACGGACAGGAGATTACCACCACCGCTGCCACCACCACCGCTGCGTCGATTCCGCTCACCGGAGATTAGGCCAGTTGGAAACACAGTCAGGGGAGAAGTTCTTGTAGGATAAAATGGAGGTTGTGAATATTTTTTTTTGTGGTGGGTAACCTAGATCTTTGATCATTTTATTGGATTTTTTAATTAAAACGAAAAATAAAAAAAATAGGTGGGGTCGGGTCGTTACCCATTTTCAAGCTTCCATCCATGGAAAAGGCGTCATCCAAGCTCTCTGACGCGTTTACTGACGTGACGGGTCATCCTGGAGAGAGGCGCGTCACCCACACCGAATAGCCTAATACTCTATTATTGACATAAATATCTACATCAAAATCTAAATATCTATGCATCACAACAATTGTCAAACATCATCTCAAAATCTAAATATCTATACATCACAACAAATTTGTCAAACATGATCATTATCATCATCTCAGGTAGATTATAAAAAAAACTAGCTTAAATAAGAAAACTAAAAAACTAACTAAAAAAACCTAAAAACATATCATAAAAACTTTTTATGATTTTTTTAATAAAATTCGTTATATATAATATAAAAAAAATTCAAAAAAAAGGTTATACTACACATGTGCATTAAAATGAAAAAACCTAAACCACCTAACACACCCCCACCGACACCTCCAAAAACCTAAACCCCCACCGACACCCCCAAAAACTTAAATCCACCCTCCAACAAAAAGCCTAAACCCCCCACTCCAAAAGAAAACCTAAAACTAAACCCTAAATGTAAACCCTCCCAAAAAACCTAAACCCCACCCGCATGCATCAAAAAACCTAACCCCCCACCCGCACCCCCAAAAACCTAAATCCCCTCCCCCACACCCAAAAACCTAATCCTAATCCTAAACCCCCTAAAAAACCTAACCCTAAAAGCTAAACTAAATTCAAAAACTAAATCTATACATATAATGCATATGTGTAACACATACATATAATACACATGTCTAGTACATATATAATACACATGTGCAATACAAGTTTTTTTTTGAAATTTTTTTTTTTATACATAAAAAGTAGCGATTTTTTTATAAAAGATTATAAAAAATACTAAAAAAATTTTGGTATGTTTTTTAGACTTTTTTAGTTAGTTTTTTAGTTTTCTTATTTATATCTAGTTTTCTCATGATACTCTCCCTATATATAGGGAGAGTATTAATTTGGTTTTAGGAGGAACCACTACTAGTTGCGAGAACCATGAGAACTTCTCCAATCCAATAGAATTTTAACACATCACTTATGTCAATTTGATTCAAAAGCGTATTTTAGTCTTTTCTCTCAATCTCACATCCCTCTCCCTTATCTTTAAAACATATCACATCATCATTTATATGTCTACAAAACAATATCTCTCTCCTTTATCTCTTTTATACTTTTTATATTTAAAATTGGTAAAAAAATATCGAAGGTTTTATGTTCAAACACCAAGTATTATGTACTTTAAAAAATACAAAAATATCGAAAATGATATATATTTCTTTTTCCTCGATTTTTCCTAATTATGACATAATTTTCTTTATAAAAGTCAAGCTATATTTGTCTTATATGTTTATTAGAAAATACAAAATTATTGAAAATGATATTTATTTCTTTTTGCTTTATTTTTCCTAATTCTGCCATAATGTTCTTTAAAAAATACAAGCTATATTTGTCTTATATTTTTATAGAGAATTTCTATTTCATTCGTTAACGTTTGATGATTTTGCACTACAACTTTTAAAAAAACATTCGAAAACGTGTATAAAAAAAGTTTTGACAACATGTGTAAAAAAGTTTCGACAACGTACGTAAAGAAAGTTTAACAACATGCGTAAACATTTACACGAACTGAGTATGAGAATACCACTATGTAAAAAAAATAAATAAATAAATGTTTTGACAATGTGCGTAAAAAAGTTTTTTTTTTCAAATGTATGTAAAAACGGAAGGCGTAAAATAGTTTTTACGTACGTTTGAAAAATGTTTTTACGTAAGTTGTCGAATGTAAAATATTTTTTTTGTGCACGGTGTCGATTAAAAAAAAGTTTTTTACGCCCTTGATCGTCGGTCCGAGCTACTCTAAACGACCCGCGTAAATGTTTGGTTTTTACGTATGGTCGAAATATGTTTTCTCGTACGTTTTCGAATGTAAAAAATTTCGCGCATGGTGTCGAATGTAAAAAAATGTTTTTTTATTACACATGACAAAAAAAATTACGCCCCTGATCGCCAGCCTTAGCTCCTCTAAACATTTGTGGACTGTAAACGCTCTGTTTTTTTCTTTGATTTCGTAGGTGTTGGGGCTTTTACGTTCAAATTACGAGGATAACGAACAAAAATAAGATCAAGATCAGAGATTAAAGACGTTTTCTTTTTATACATGTAGTGTAATTTTTTGTATAAAAATCATGTGTTATAATCAATTTTTTTAAATAGATAAACATAATTTATGTTGATATAAAAAGTGATCTAGTTTATGATTTTTGATTGTTAGTTTATAAAGTTGACACATATAGTACACAAGTCAAAATTTTCAAAATTCTTCTTGTACTATTTTTTTAATTAATAAAATCATTACAAGAAAATTAAAGTTAAACAATTCAATCTCAATGACTCATACATGAGAGATCTATGGTAGATAATGGTTCCTACGGTTCTCGTATCTAAAGGTGGTTCATATATATTTATATATATATATATATATACAATATAGGGTTAGAATCGTGTGAGAAGGACTATGCTATTTGAGAAACTTGAGAAGCATTTTGTCTTAGCCAGTCATATTTCCAGCCAAAGATTGTTCCACTATTTTAGGAATAGATTAACATTCATTGTTTGATTGTATATTATCTTTGGTCATTGTTTCCTGATTTTGTTTCCTTATTTTCGATTGTACACTCCCTATTTAAAGGGTATTGGTTTTATGAAATAGACACAGAAAATTATACCAACTCTCATGGTATCAGAGCTTCGGTTCTGAATACCTTCTTCTTCTTTTTTTTTTTTCGGGTTTTCCTCCCAGCCGGCCCTACAACAGAGCCTCGACTCCATCCCTGTTCTTGTTCGAAACATCCACCAGCCGATCTCCATGACGAAACCCGATCAACCACCCAACTCAACCACTGAAACCAAGCATGCCCCTTCACCCCGCCTATTCTGTCACCAACATTCAGTCCAAAATCTGTACCCTCGATGGACGCACGGTCACCTATACGTCATGGGTACAACTTTTTAAGTTTCACGCTGTGGCGTATAAGGTCCTTAACCATATCGACAATACCCCTGCCCCAGATCCCTCGGATCCCGATTATCTGTCGTAGAAAGAGCTGGATGCACTGGTCTCCCAGTGGATTTATAGCACCATATCGGATGAGTTACTCACCCGGGTTCTTGATACCGAAGCTTCGGCTCGGTCAACTTGGCTGCAATTGGAGAAAATTTTTCTCAGCAATAAACAAGCAAAATATGCTGCCGTAGAAACACGCTTTGTTAATCTCACACTTGGAGCCTGTTCCTCTGTTGAGGATTATTGTCAACAACTAAAACAATTGGCAAATCAATTGAAAGATGTTGATCACCCTATCACCGAGTCACGACTCGTTTTACAATTGGTTCGTGGGCTGGATTCATCCGAGTTTGATACCACAGCAGCTCTCATTAATTCACAAGGTGCTGATTGGGATTTAGCACGTTCTATGCTCCAAGATGAGATGTTACAAAAGGAGGCTCGCTAGCAAAAGACATCCTCTGTCCTCATGACCCCTACAGCGCACAATAACAACAATCCCAGCCAGTCGTCTCAGCCATCCCTACTACCGAAATCCGCCCTACCGAGGCCGTGGTGGCTGTGGCCAGTCATACAGAGGCCGTAGTGGTCGTGGACGCAGCAACAAAAATTCATCCAATGGGAATTCCAATTGGGCCTTTCACCCTAACTCCTACCCACAGTGGGCTTGGTGGAATACCCCACCATGTCCTTACCCAACCCAAACCCAATGGCGACCCAACCACCCTTCCCCCCGCCACCTTCGGCACATTATGCAGGTTATCCACCTCAGGCCCCAACAGGCCCATACGGCTACGCCCCACCTGGTTTTGATGCCTTAAGCCCGTCCGACTTGAGTGCAGCTTTTACTGCAATGCAGATGAGCTACACGGAGCCCACTCAGTTCTTTGACACTAGAGCAGAACGTCATGTCACTAATAATAACGGTACAATTCTTTACCCTGACTTGTTTCTTGTTTCCACTAAACTTTTGGTTGGCAATGGTGATGTATTACCAATTGAGGGCTCTGGCACTGGTTTACTTCCCATCCATAACCGCACATACATTTTACCAAATGTCTTATACAACCCCAAAATCATTAAAAACCTTTTATCTGTTAGACGATTTACCCGTGATAATAACTTGTCTATTGAATTTGATCATTTTTTGGTTTTTCTTTGAAGGACCTCAAAACGGGATGCCTGCTGTCCTACCACAATAGCACGGGAGATCTCTACCCAGTCACCCCATCAACCCTTCCGTCTCAAGCCTGTTTTCTTGCATCAACAACCTTGCCGTGGCATGATCGACTAGGACATCCGGGAGCTTAGGTCCTAGATATACTTAGTCGTCGTTTTAATTTTTCTTCTAATAAACAGACACATTCCCGTGTTTGCAATTCTTGTTTGATTTCCAATAGTAAATGTTTACCTTTTCATGACTCTTCTATATTTACATTTACATTTACACCATTTAATATTATACATTGTGACCTGTGGACTTCACCCAAACCCAGTAACACCAGATACAAGTATTACATGGTCTTAATTGACAATTTTTCACACTTTATCTGCGTTTACCCCCTAAAATATAAATCCGAAACCTTTACAACCTTAGTCAAATTTCACCGCCTTATTTTAACTCAATTTAACAGACATATCAAAACCTTTCAATGTGATCTAGGCGGCGAATTTGACAATCATGCATTTAAAAGTTTTGCAACCCATCACGACCTTCTTTTTCGATTCTCCTACCCCCAGACATCCTGTCAGAATGGTCATGCAGAACGGATGATAAGACGCCTCAATGACATCATCTGTTCCCTCCTTATTAATGCCAATCTCCCACCATCCTTTTGGGTGGAAGCCCTCCACACGGCAGCCTACCTTCACAATATCCTACCCACCAAACGCCTAAACTTTTTTACACCTTCTTTTGCCCTATACCTTCGCCATCCTACGTATGATCACCTTTGGGTTTTCGGGTGTGCTTGTTACCCCAACCAGTCCGCCACCCAACCACACAAACTCCACAGTCGCTCCATTCGTTGCATCTTCCTCGATCATGCACCAGATTTCCGGGGCTATCGATGCCTTGACCCGACCACGGGCAAGGTCTCCATATCTCGCCACGTCATATTTGACGAACATACTTTTCCATACACCATTCCCCAATCCACCACCTCCTACAACTTCCTTGATGACTCCACACCTCCAGGATTCCACTTTCCAAGACCACCAACCTTCCCTATTCCTACCTCCAATCCTACAACCCACCCCTCCGCCGCCCCATACCCTATCACTTACTCTCGCCGACCACGCCAACCTAACCCCCAGCCTACCATCGAGCCCAACCCATTTACGACAAGCCCTCCCCCCAACCAACCTACGGCTGCTATCCCTCCAGCTCCTGCCCAATCCACCCAATCACACAACACACACCCCATGACAACTCGTTCCAAAGTCAAAATTTTACACACTACCACAGCCATCTCCCCTGTTCCAACTACCTATGCCAAAGCCTTTGCTGACCCTCATTGGTTGCGTGGCATGCAAACCGAGTTTCGTGCTTTACAGGATAACGAGACATGGGACTTGGTACCTCGTCCCGCTAACAGGCCAGTTATTCATTGTATGTGGTTATTTCGCCACAAATTTAAGTCCGATGGCTCTCTTGAATGGTATAAAGCTAGATTAGTTGTCAATGGGAAATCTCAAACTGTAGGTGTTGATTGTGGGGACACGTTTAGCCCGGTTGTTAAACCGGCCACCATACGTACTGTTCTTTCTATAGCAGTCTCTCGTTCTTGGCCAATTCATCAATTAGACGTAAAGAACGCATTTTTACATGGTACTTTGAATGAAACTGTTTATATGCATCAGCCTACGGGCTTCGTCGATGACAACTATCCTAATTATGTTTGTCGCTTGAAGAAGTCACTTTATGGCCTGAAACAGGCCCTGCGTGCTTGGTATACACGTTTTGCTACTTTTATTCTAACCCATGGATTTAAGAGCAGTTCGTGTGATAATTCTCTCTTTATTTACAAACATGGTGATCACACAACTTTCTTGCTCCTTTATGTTGATGACATTGTCCTCACAGCTTCCTCAGACGTATTTTTGCATGATACCATTCGCACATTGTCTAGGGAATTTGCAATGACTGATTTGGGTAGTCTTCACCATTTTTTGGGCATCAAGGTATCCAGGAACTCGACAGGTTTGTTTTTGGACCAGACACAATATGCTCGGGATATCCTCTCCCGTGCAAATATGACCACCTGCAAACCGTGCACAACATCGGTTGATTTAGCATCCAAACTTAGTGCATCAGATGGTGCATTATTTCATGATCCCACACTTTATCGAAGCCTGGCTGGGGCATTACAATACCTTACTTTTACACGACCCGATATTACTTATGCAGTTCAGCAAGTCTGCCTTTTCATGCATGAGTCGCGGGATCCACACTTTAATTTCTTAAAGCGTATCTTACGGTATTTACAGGGCACCATTCATTAAGGTATTCGGCTGATTAAATCCACTTCTCATGCTTTAGTGGCCTACTCTGATGCTAACTGGGGTGGGTGCCCAGATTCTAGACGTTCAACCAGCGGATATTGTGTGTTTCTTTGTGATAATTTAATATCGTGGTCATCCAAACGTCAACCAACTATTTCTCGGTCTAGTGCCGAGGCTAAGTATCGTGGTGTTGCAAACGCGGTCGCCGAGGCGACTTGGATGTTTGCTTTTCGAATTACACCTTCCTCTGCGTCAAGCTTTAGTGGTGTATTGTGATAACGTCTCTGCCATATATCTTTCTGACAACCCAGTTTAGCATCAACGGACGAAGCATATTGAGATTGACATCCATTTTGTCCGCGAGAAAGTCCGGGTTGGTCAAATACGTGTGTTACACGTTCCATCTTCCATGCAATACGCGGATATTTTCACCAAAGGGATATCTCGGCAATTGTTTGAATTTTTTTGATCCAGCTTGAGCGTTTGCCTACGCCCGTTCAAACTGCGGGGGAGTCTTAGCTAGTTATATTTCCAGCCAAAGATTGTTCCACTATTTTTGGAATAGATTAACATTCATTGTTTGATTGTATATTATCTTTGTTCATTGTTTCCTGATTTTGTTTCCTTATTTTCGATTGTACACTCCCTATTTAAAGGTATTGGTTTTATGAAATAGACATAGAAAATTATACCAACTCTCATTTTGGACCACACATTTTCCCTAAGTTTTAGTAATATATATAGTCAGTTTTAAACTACACAAATGCGTATATTACGAAAAACTTAGGAAAAATGTGTAGTGCAAAATGTTTCTCAAGTTTCTCAAATAGGGTGGACTTCTCTTAGGATCCGGACCCTATAATATATATATATATATTGTATATATGGGAGGGATAAAGAAAACAAATATTAGTTAAGAAAATTAAGAAACCCAAATAAATGGACCTCCTTTTACCACGTGTTACACCTTTATGCAAACTATGCTACCTGTAACAATCAGAGGCTAACACATGTTATGTGAAATAGCTTTTGCAGACTTTCAGTTTTTTCTGAAAAAGTAAAAGCTGTTATGCAACACGTGGCAACCTCTGGTTTTTACACATAACACGTCTGCAAAAAGGTGTAACGCGTGTCAAAAGAAGATCCATTCATTTGGGTTTCTTACTTTTCTTAATTAGTATGGGATTTCTTCCTATAATTGACCTACATATATGATCAAGATCAAGGGAAAACTCCTACGAGTTGTGAAAACTCGGCCTTCCCGTGCGAGTTTCGATCCCAATTTTTTACACCCCTAGTTTAAGATGTTCCAAACCCGACTGTAAAAAAAATCGAAGTGGTGTTTTCGGTCCTTTACAGTAGCTGTAAAAAACTGATAACCTAAGCATGACATCACTTTTTAACAACATTTACGGATGCTGTAAATTAAAAAAATGTTTTTAGAACTTTTGGTAATTTTTTGGAAAAACCTTTGGTAAGGCGAGTTCTTAAGTTCTTACAACTTGTATGAGTTTTAATTTTTCCCTAACCATATATATATAGGGTGAGGATTTAGAGAAAACGCCTAAAAGTGTGAAAACGGTGAGACACCCCTCATCCGTTGGATCAAAACAATCTATGGATTAGAATGGCGTGGTGGCATTTTCGTAAATAACATCAACTTTATTACTTGGACGTGCTTCATTAAAGATAAAGGGTCTTTTTACTGCTCTAATACAAAACGGCACATTAATGAGCAAAACGCCATTCAAATTTCCCACGTTAACCTACGTTCCATACACATCACTCACTTCCAGATGAAACGACATATTTCTTTTAAAACGCCATTGATACAAAACGCCAAAACTTAATGATAAAACGCGTTGCAGATTTAACAAATAGATGTGAACAAACAGTAACTGAAAGTTAATTATTAACATTTATTACAAAAAATTCCCTCCTAAACTACACGCCAAAAAGATATTATATAAACGACGTTACCATCACTTCCATTATCATTCAATTGATCATACTAAAACACCATCTTTAACCAAAACGCCAAATGTCAAAAACAAAAAACTCTGAGAGGAAGAAAAATGGCAACCATCTTTTTAGGGAGATACACCCTCATAATCCGAAGATTCGTAATCAGTTTTTACAACAGAAGAAGAGTGTTTGTTAAAACAATCAAAGCCATATAAACTTGGAAGAAGAAGTACAAAGGGGGATCCTAGCACTTGGCGTCCCTTTAGATAACCACTGTGATAAAACACATACGTTTATAAGAAGATTAACTTGAAAATTTGGACCAACCAAGGCAAATACTAAAATGGACCGAGTCATCAGATCATAGCGTTTTGATGAAGATACTAATATGGTGACCGTTATATGTGACAACGGGGAGCAGGAAGACTACATGCTTAAAAACATCATGACCAAGCAGGGTCTTGGGTTCAAGGAGGAGTTACACAACGCAACATGTTTGAACGCAAACGTGAACGTAAAATTGGCGTTGTTGCATGACATGTTCAAATGGAGGCTTCAAACTCTTCAAAAACAAGGGGCCAACGAAAGTGAAAATGATGACTTGGATGAGAAACTGTAAGAAGAGTCTGAAGAAGAAGACGGGGGGAATGATGGATACTTCTCAGAAAAATCCTTCTGACAAGCAGTTTTATCTTTTTTTTTTATTTTGTGTAATTTATTATGTGTTTGTTATGTACTTTTCAAATAATAAAATACTAAATTTCTCAAATTAGTTATAAAACGCTAAAATGCCACAACTGCAAAACACCAAAAGTTAATTAGTGTATTTTATTATCTTTATCTAAAACGCCATTAAAATACAAAACGCCAGACATAAAAGATGGGACGTGTTACAGCCTTGATGGACAAAGCTGGACAAACAATAACTACAAACAGTAACTGAAGCGACAAATACTTTATTACTAACAATTATTAAAATAAAATCCCGCCTAAACTACGTGTCAAAAAACATTTATATAAACAAACATCTCAGGAACTTCCAGATCACACCCAAAAACAAATGCCATATTTTCTTGGCAAACCATTCACTTTAAAATGCCAAAAAAGTTAAAACAACCATAGATGGTAAACGTCGTTTCTTGGAGATTCAGTATTGTTCTCCATGAAGTTTCGTTGAATGGATTCTTAGGTGAGGGGATAACTCAATAAGATTTTGCTGAATGAGATGGAAAAATCTTCAAGAAAAAGAGACTGATGACAGTGATATGTCATTTTGTGTGCTTTGTTCTTGAGGAAGGTTTGGATAAGAAGAAGAGACCTATGCTGTGTAAATGCTGTTTTGGACTCCATTATTAAATGATGAAGAGTTGGATGAGCATGAAGATGATGGCCAAATATCATCCAAGTGAAAAACCCACTCACAATCACACCCCAATAATAGCATCCAGAAATACGGCATCGATCTATGTCTGCAACATCCACAAAACCACTTCAACAATCAACAACAAAAGATCACACTAATAACCAAAACACTATATTTTGTTGAATGATTAGCTTCGCCTAGAGCAGGGCGTTTCAGCTGTGTAGAGAAATCGACACCTATCTAAGGAATTCAAAAGGTTCAGGGGACAAAAACTTCAAGAAGAAGAGACTGATGGCAGTGAAGATTTGGATGAGAAATTGGTTTAGCATTTTTAATTTTTTTTTCTTTTCTATTTTTTTGGTGTCATTTTATGTGGTTTGTTATCTAATTTTCAGCTAATAAAGTACATTATTTCTCTAATTACTTATAAAATGTCAAAATGCCACAAACACCAAACACCAAACACCAAAACTATAATAAAATTCCTTTAATAACGTATTATTAAAAACTCCAAATAATTGCTGAAATGTATAAGACAAGGTGCAAGAGAACAGAACAAAAGGGTGCCTTACAAAAGTTTAATTTTGCCATCTTTATTTACTAAAACGCCATTAAAATACAAAATGCCAAACTTAAAATATGGGACGTTTTACAGCCTTTACAGATAAAGCTAAACAAATAGTAACTACAAACAGTAACTGAAACAATGGAACCTTTATTACTAACATTTATTATATTAAAAACCACACCATGGCAATTGAATTTTTTTTTATATTTTCAAAACCCCATAATTACCTGTCACATTATAGGTCTGCATCCTATATCACACGACAAGAGATACGAAAAATACACATCAAAAAATATAATTACTATTGTTTTTTAACGCCAAAAACATATATCTACCTCGTGTAAAAAAGAATCATTATATAAGTAGAACAGATAAAAAAACTTAACACTTCACAAATTGTCTAAACACGCCACAAATTGTTTAAAACGTCATATAACTTAAAAAATGGCTCAAATTATTGCATGGAGGTTTGAGAGGTCAGAGAGACGTTTCGTCCTAAAGTTCTCTGACAGGAGAATGGTGAAAGTCAAGACCATCAAGGCAATACTTAGTATGGATGAGGCCTTCAGGGGGATATTCTGGCCCTTAAGGTTCCAAGGGCCAAAGATTGTGAAAGGACTCAAACGGTAATAAGAAGACTGAAAAGAAAATTTCAGCAGATGATGATGATGATGATAACATTGCTGATCTACCAACAGTTACCAGTTGGAGTTTTGATGAACCATCAAGAACGGTGAAAGTGACTTATCAAGACGGGGTGGATTATTCATTGACGATGGACGGAGTGCTAAACACAGTAAACTACACCTTCTTGAACAACTTTGTAATTTAGCACCTTCGAACGATGCAACATCCAAGGTTGTGATGATATTTTAATTTAGGATGCGAAAAAGGCTAAACGAGATTATGGCGTTATAAGCTAATGAAATAAATAATGATGAGGAGTCTGAAGAAAGTCATGACCAAAGCGATGGGTACATCTATGATGTAATACCATCCACAGAAGACTATCAGTTTACTTTGATTTCGTCTTAGTTGTAATGTTTTGCATTATTAATGAAATATAATGAATTTTGGAACGCCAAGAACACCATCAGTTTACTTTGATTTCGTCTTAGTTGTAATGTTTTGCATTATTAATGAAATATAATGAATTTTGGAACGCCAAGAACGCTAAGATATTTACCTTTATAAGATATAAGAGATTAATTCAACTGTACATATCTACAAATGAAGTGGCTACTGAGAGGGAAGAAGGTGAAAACGCCATAATGAACAAACCATTAGTTCAGATATGCGTAATGTAACATCCCAAAATCCATACATATATATACATACACACACACATATATATATATATATACTTCAAAATGTTAAGATAAAGTTATATGCAAACATAAAGATTTCTTAATGTGAATAAAGTTTCAAAGTAAAGAATAGTTTGACCATAATAACATAACCATCAAAGTATAGGGGCCAAAATTGATTAAATTAGAAAGATATTAAATAAAAACTAAAAACACACACACACACTTCTGGTGTGTGTGTCGACAGACAAGAAGAAGAAGCATGGGAAGAACCCTAGCTCACCAAAAATCAACAAATTAAAAGGGAAATCAAAGCCTAAGCTTATGCATGAATTAAGTTTGGTGATCATCTAAGTGATCTTATTATCAAGTAAGTTGAAATTTATGTATTGTGGTTTGATTAAGTGGGTTATGTGAAACCCATGAATGTTTGATGAAATTGATCATGAATACTCCTAGTAATAACATGTAGAAGATGAACTATGTCTAAATTCTGATTGTTTTGATGATTTAAATGAAACCCATTTGAAGAAGAATGTTGATGATTCACTAAAATGTTATAGGATGATGTTTGATGTGTGTATTTGTTGAATAGGATTAGTATTAATTGATGAGATTATATGAAACAAGTTGAATTAATGAATCTTAATATTTTTTGGTAGATTATGCATAAGAACACTAGTACATGATGCTTAAAGTGTTGTACACACACCAAGTGTTCGACAAAAGGCCTAATAAACGGTTAATATGGCTTTACATAATTGAAAGTCAATAGCATATAAATATGATGGGAATTGAGCTTAATATGGGTTAAGTTGTAAAAAGCAAGTTCAGAGTAATACGGTTTGCGTATAAATGAATAAGTAATCTAAGTATGAATGAATTATGTGGAGGATTGAAAGAAGAAGGAACTAGCTCGGAGAAACGACCGAAAGCACAAGACCAAGGTATGTTATTTACTCACTTGTAACTAACGTTTAAATGCAGACAGGCTATGTCATAACTTCGTAAAGGACTAAAGATTGTTATTACCTTGATCATAGATTAGTCAATTAATTGGTAAAAATGAGAATGTAAAAGTATGTTTTGTGTTGACTCATGTACAATGGGTCAACCGGGTAAGAACGAAAATGTGAAAGCATGACTTGAGTTGATTCATGTAAAACGGGTCAATCGAGTAAGAACGGGCATGTAAAGGCATGATTAAAATGACTTATGTAAAATGAGCCGAATGGATAAGAATGAGAATGTGGAAGTACAACTTGAGTCGACTGAAGAAGAAAGGGTCGATCGGGTAAGAATGAGAATGTATGAAAATGACCTTGTGTTGACTCGATTAGAATGAGTCAACCGGATGGAAAGAAGAAGGTTTAAAGAAATAGTTATGCGAAAGCGACATGAGTGAGTCAATGATTTATGTTGACAAGCACATTAAGATTTATGTTTGGTCTAATAAATGCTATAATGATTTTATTAATTATTAGTAATTAGTAATTTTTGATACTATATGTATTACTAATGAGAATGTTTGATGTATAGGTAAAGCCCATTCGTAGTGATGACGCTGGAACAGAACAAACACACTTCTTGCCCTCTTTATGCTTCCGCATTGATAACGACAAACGGGTCAAACTACTTTTGGGTTTGTAAATGATAAATTTACTTTAAGATTACATTTGAAAGAAGATGTATTAACCTAGATAGTTAGTAGTTTTGGTTCATGTAGTTAAAAGAATTTGTTAGTCACGTTGTCGTATTAATCTCAAGGGCATAATGGGAAATTTTGAGCTATCTTTTAAAAGTTTGAAATTTTATGGCTTTTCAGTCGTATAACTATGCTGGACGTTTCAAGTTGGTATCAGAGCACAGGTTTGAGGGATTCAAGCACGAGTTGAAGTGCTTGAACTCAAACCGAAGGCTCGCGTGTAAGTGTGTTCACTCCGAGACATCATTAAAGTAAGTGTCTTTACTTGTTAGTCATAAATATGTGCGGATTAATGTGGGGGATGATTACGGAGTGTTATGGGATGTTACGGACATTATGGGTCAGTACGGGTTGGGTCGGGGCTTATAAATGAGCTACATGAGCTGAAATAAGAGAAAACAACGTTTGTAGTACAGATGAGCCGTCGGCGACGTCCATTATGACCGTCGCCGATGATACCTCTAACCTCCGACGGGTTAATACACTGTCTACGCATCTAAGCCCCGATGCAACAATCAGGGATGCATCACCAACGCTGTGTATGGGCGTTGCCGACGCCCCTCATAAACTGGACATGTTTTCTTTTCGCAATACGAGTTCCGAATTCCCTATAACACGATCCATAACCCATAAAGAACTCGAAAGGTAAAATTTATCAGTAAGTAACTATGTGAAATTAATTGAACCATGGTAAGGTTTGTTGAGAAAGTAACATTCTGAAATGAAGGATAAGAATGTATGAAAGAATAAATCTTTTGAATTATTGATAGCAAGAAGATGACTCTAAACCATTTTTGATCATTCATGAAATGAACACTTCCAGTATGAATGGTGATAACAATTGCTACGAATGATCATAACAAGGTTAATGAATGAATATCCTAATGAAAATAAAATAATACCTATGTAGATGGAAGATGATAGAGATTTGACCGATAACGAATTGGCATGTCAAGAAGTTATGAATGAGAAGATCTCAGAGGAGGTTGCAAAAGCTATGCAAGCTAATCTTCATCAATTAGCGCAAGAGGTAGAAAGCCGTGTCTTAGAAACAGTAGAAGCAATCATGACTAGCAAAATAGAAGAGCTAAAGGAATGGATGAGTGGGGTACAAAATAAAAAGGGGAGCCGTAGATGCACATATAAGGACTTCATGGCTTGTAACCCCGCAACGTATGATGGAAAAATAGATCCTATTGTATGTCAAAGGTGGATTCCAACATGGAGGCCGTGTTTATACGAAGTAGATGCGAGAAAGAGGATCAAGTAATGTTTGCAACGAGCCAACTCCAACTCCAAGCAAATGATTGGTGGGACGCCCATTGCAAGGAATTAGGAGAAGACAAGCTTCAAGAGCTAACATGGCAAGAGTTTAAGGAACCTTTCTTAAAGTTCCATTGCCCACAGTCTGTAGTTGATCAAATTCAAGAGGAGTTTTTACCTCTTCGGCAAGACAAGGAATCTATTGATGAAATTACGAATGTGTTTCTTGACAAAAGAATGAAGATTAACCGTTATCACGACATGTTAAAGGCGGAATTTAGGGAGTTCATTACTCCCTCGAAGTGAACCTTAAATGAAGTAATCAATAGGGCGAGGGATCGAGAGATAGAGCTCAAGCGTCAAATAGAGCGGGGAGAAAAGAGAAGAATAGAAAAGGGTGTTAACCCGAGCCCGACCAAGATATTGAAAAACCATGATTACAACAAGAAGGATAACGTAAAGGATGGGATTCCCCGATGCAGAACTTGTGGAAAGATGCACTCAGGAGAATGTATGTTAGGTAAGAAAGGATGCTACAACTGCGGGCAAGAAGGACACCCTTATTACAAATGTCTAAATACTGCCATAACTCGTTAGTAATTAGTAATTTTTGATACTATATGTATTACTAATGAGAATGTTTGATGTATAGGTAAAGCCCATTCGTAGTGATGACGCTGGATCGGAGCGAACACACTTCTTGCCCTCTTTATGCTTCCGCATTGATAACGACAAACAGGTCAAACTACTTTTTGGTTTGTAAATGATAAATTTACTTTAAGATTACTTTTGAAAGAAGATGTATTAACCTAGGTAGTTAGTAGTTTTTGGTTCATGTAAAAAGAATTTGTTAGTCACGTTTGTCGTATTAATCTCAAGGGTATAATGGGAAATTTTGAGCTATCTTTTAAAAGTTCGAAATTTTATAGCTTTTTAGTCGTATAACTATGCCGGACGTTTCACGTAACAAGGTGTAAAACGCCATTGGTAAGTTCTAAATAATGAAAATGGCGAATATTGATTATAGGTTGAAGGACATAACGACATTTTTGCATGCGACATTTTTTTTAGTTTTTAGTTTTTTGCTTGAACAATTGATTTTTTTAAATATTTTTGAGATTTTTTTTGAAAATAACCTTTTGGAAAGTCTAGTTTTCCTGGTTCTCACAACTTAAGGTGGTTCTCATTTTACCCTTTTCCACACACACACACACACACACACATATATATATATAACGCATAGACACATACATATACATATATACTAGTAGGAAGCCCGCGCGATGCATCGGGGGACGACAATTTTTAAGGCATTATTCATTTACGTTAGTTGTACTTATATTAGTTTTCTTAATCATAGTATTGGTGTGTTCTATCCATGCCATAAGCATTATATATATCGATTACTAATTTAACATTATAAATACCAACTACTTCTATAGGTTTTTTTATTATATGTTCTTTAAGATAATGTTGATGCTAGTTGGTTACCCGCACATTGTGACTGGTTGTTTAACTTGTTAATCTTCCCGACTAATTACTATTATTCTTTTGTAGCATGTGTGTAGTCACTAAGAGCACAAAAGATACTTTCAGGAAATTAACTATGATAATGCTCATCATAACTATAGTTTAAATAATGTCATTATTTAAATTGCTATATACATTAAAATAAACCTTCCATTTTTTATTTTACCAAAAGTGAAATAAATATATAAATACATATGTATGAGAATTACACTCTGAAATACAATTGAAGCCTTGTGCATATCAGTTTGACTTAAGATTCTAAAGTTTCGTGTTTAAGTAGTTAATCCAATCAAGCTTCAGTGCTAAATTAATGAGTGTTATCAACATTTAGAAAATCAAAAGATTGATATCGTGTGAACCAACCATCTTGATAAATGCCTTCTACATAGCGCCCTTCTAGTACTGTTCGGGGTAACGAAGTTGCTGGTCAACACAACACAGGCGGCAATCATAATCTTATCAATTTGAGATACAATTAATCCCATAACATGTAGATACTTCAAAAGTTGAGACCCAAATGATAAAAATGAACATCATCTAATAAAGAGTGACTCCAAATTCAACATATCACTATTTAAAATACTTTGCCAACCTAGAAAATACCATATCATCCAACCTATATTATTACCAACATAAGATAGTGTATAATCAATAATTGTGCTGCCCAAAAAACCTGTTATACACCAGACCACCTTCTTTTGCTCTTTCTGTCCCCTCCGCATTTAACCATGGTCGCTCCGTTTATCTTCATATTTCAAGAACTTTTAACTACTTTTAACCACTTTGATAAATGCAGGCCACTCAAGTAACATGTTTCAAGTTGTATACAATGCAAAATAAATATTTTGCAGCAATTTACTTTATAAGTTTCAAATAGGATTAAAGATAACTCAGATTACCAGTGCCGGCATTTAAATCCTCACTTTCATGAAACATTCCAAATTTCATACACATGGCGTCAGCCGTCGAATTATAATCTCCTATTATCACCATAACTTCTATTCCCACTCCATGACATTCTTAATCGTGAATTTCACTTCTTCATGAGGAGGGTACTACAATTTCATTATAATTAAATTGCAAATCATAGTATTTTATTTCTCATAAGATTATGAGATCACGAATCATGACTTACCCTTAGACCAAATACCCCAATAAAAATAAGGTTGGTTTTAATAGAACTGTAGTAAGTCGGGTCAACTAGTTTCTTGTGGCTTGGGTGGTGTTCGCCATTCTTATCTGAAAGCTCACCAAGTTCGTCCTTATAAGCTAAACCCAAACACCATAACCCCTTTGAATTCCTTTCCACATGTCTTGAAAGGAATAGTTGCCTACAAGGTTTGTCCATCTCTACAACACACGCGCCTGCAACTTGAACGTGCGAATTACTATCTAACACACCTTCGACCACACCCTTATTCAACTAACAAATGTTAATTCATGAAAATTTTCAAAAAACATTACTTTATGAACGGGTCAATTCAAGTTTTGGGTCAGCTCAATACAATCCATTTCAACACATGCCATTATGACCTTTGTCTGACCCATTTGCCTTGACAAGCAACTGATTATGTCCACTTGGCTCACAGACAATAACACTAACTTGCAAATCCGGTCCAAACCTAATGTGACAACCCGCTCCCATCCTTTATTCCACCATTAGCAACACCCTACACTCCATAAAAAATGATTAAACAATTGGTTTTCATATTATCTGTACAATCAAAATGTGAAGCTCTGATCATTTAAATATCCATAAATGAAGTTGAAAATAACTTCGTTTTGCATCTCCTCCATCATATATGCTATAACGCCTCGCCTCCATCTCATAATACACTTACATATATGTTTTACACTTAAAAACATTCCAAAACACCAAGTTTTAGCTTGAAATGAAGGAAAAACCAAGTTCAGGGACTAAAAATGACAAAAATCAAATAAGTTTCTGACCCAGAGCCTCTCACGCCCCGTGACCGTGTCACTCTTCTTCTCTCGCGGCCCGCCAGAGAGCCCGATCTGCAGAAAGTTGTAATCAACTCATGGATTGGGCAAAGTGTGTTAGTTGGTTGTGTTTCTTGCATTTAATCACCACCTAACTCACCCCAAACCTCAACTATAAAACTCACCTCATTCTCCACTCACTTTGCACCTCACAAACACTAATCTCTCTCTCAAACCTCTCTAAACTCAGCTTCAATCCAGAAAGTTCAAGACTTTCAACTGAGTTCTAGCTCACCTCTACTTCACTTTTCCTATCTTTCTTTCTTCTTAACACTTGGAACACCTCTAGGAGTGTTTTCATAAGTTTTCCATGGAAAACCAATATGGAGCATCACCATATTTGAGGTCACAAGTGTAAGAAACTTTCTGTTTTGATAGGGTTTTTAACCCACATGGTTTTTATCCTTCCAAGCTTGTTCTTATAACAAGACTTGAGTTGGTTGTGTGTGATTACTTGGAAGCCTTGGCTATCCTACCTCCAATCCACCACCTCACTTGATGATTTGTCCCTTGAATATTATGCATCTTTTATTTTTATTTTTAACTTATTCATGACCATCCTTGTTGTCCTTGTGACAACTGTGCATTGGTGAACATACGAAAGAGGTTAAAGGAAGGCTATCCTCCTACCTCCATGCATGACTTCTATGAACTTCCATGATAAACATGATAGAATAATTACTATACTATAATAATATATATAACACACACACATACACACTAACCGAACCCTTGAGGATAATCTAATGATTGTTCGTCATGGTACTAAGTTACATCACCTAGATACTTAACTTCTCGTTACGATTCTAATGGGTATCTTAACCCATGAAAACACATCGACCCAAAGGGGATTTATAGTGTCAAAAACGAGTATTAAGTCTAGATGATTATTTTCTCGTATACATACATTGGTATATTTAAATTCCTAATCCTTCGTTTTCATCCGAATACTTACACACCTACGTTCTCCTTATGTAGGATAACTCGGTGTTTCATCCTTCAAAACTTTTCACGGAATTACCAAGTGGAAGCTTGCAAAACCGTGAGTACACTTGACCCATTTTCCTTTTACACAATTTGGGTTGTAACATGTTAACTTACAAAATACACAAATACACACAACATACTTTATACACTCGATCCGCCATACATGCTTATTGTTATGCTTAGGTTCATGCTAGATACATACATGCTTCTTGTCATTAACTTAGCTAGCCCGAACTTAACATTATAACGCTATATGAGCAGCACGCCGCTCGTCAGGGTATTGCTAAGCTTATTCTTATTTAGTCTCGTTACTTTTGTGGCGAGGGACACTTAATTCTTGTGGACACTTGGGTTTGACATTTAATACTGCATGCTAGCTTACCTTGTATACAATTGCCATGTGGGATTTGAGCAAACTCTTTTATACTTATGCTATGTAATTTAAAACTTGTGTACTCGTCAATGCTTTTGTATTGAACTATACTTTAACATGTTGCAGGTTAAGGATGTTGAACATGACAAAAACTTAGTATGGACGACATAGAAATGCATCTAGAATGCTAGCTTTTATGTTATAATATTGTTGAATTTATTGTATTTGGATTTATGTTGTAATTGAGTATTTGATCAATGAAATGAAGCGAGTTTTGAATTTAATATTGTCACGAATAGTGTTATGATATCTCGAGAAATCTATTTCGTCTCACTCCGATGATTACGCCATTGTTGAGGTGTGACATATGCTGCTGGAAGTTGAATGATGACTTCACAATTCAACCCATCAACCATCCTGAATAATCTCTAAGAACAATAAACTAATTAAGATTCACTTATGAAAATGAAAATTCACAAAATAAAAAAAAAATTAATGTGAAAAAATAACTATTAAACAACAAAAAAATCAACTTAAATGAAAATGAGAGAGGGGATTGACGGTAAATCCTGGCACGATATTAAGGAATTCGTCAGCAGAGATGAATCCACCCTTGTTCGATCTAGTTGACTGAACCTTTAGTTTCACAACAAGGAAAACTGTCACACCCCCGGCTTTCCACAGCCAATCAAAACACCGGTGGGCCCGGGTGGGGAGTATCGTGACATAAGTTGATATCATCATAGTCAATTAAACACAGCACAACGAAGTCTTGGAGTTAAATTACTATTACAAACAAAATGTTCAACATACAAAATAATATATACAGACGGCTCGTAATCGAAGATTCATAGGCGGATTGTAAAGTGTACAAAAATGTATAACAGACTTTGGGCAGATCTAGGATTTGCAAGATCCTCTTATCACTACCGAGCACTTCCAGCTTATTTTCGTAATGTACCTGCAAGCTTAGTCTTTTGAAATACGTCAGCTTTCGCTGGTAAATACACCCAACTGACTTATTTTGAAAACATTTAAAAATGTTTTAAGTGCACATTGGCGCAAAATCTTTTATAACTTGGGAAAGCGTCTTTGTAACCTTGTTAACAAGATTCACCTGTTTGTCCATACATACAGGGCCCGGTGCGAAAACCGAGACATGATTAACGTACACACCACTTAAGAACTCACGAAGGAGTTATCCCCAACTTTGTGGGTAATGCATTTTGAGCGTCTATCGGGTGTATGCCTACACTCGCGCTAAGGTCGTGGCCATTATCTAATGTAATGAGCCGAGGATATCCAGGACACGGTAGTTAACCCCCGATGTTTAAGTTATCAAACAAAACTGATTAAAACAGAATATGCGGATTACTAGCCTTAATCCGGCATTCGATTGATCCCATTTCCGACCAAGCGGTAATAGTTTACCGTAACCCAAGCCCGTATAGGGCAAATAAGTCAAGAGTATTTATCTGAGCTAGTCTTCGTTTAAACGCAAGATTTAATAACTCAGACGTACACAAAAGTACTAAGTGCAGATAGCATTTACCAGCAAGTCTCTAGTCTGGATTATGGCATAAGCTAACCAATTAAATACTAACTGTCTTATTTAAGTCACAGACTTAGACCAAGTACGTACAGGATCAAAACGTATAACGCTAGATTAAACGATGATCAATAGAATGTAGTTTAATCCCAACAAGTACTTTGACTTGTACAATATGGATAAACTATAAACATTCTAGAATTTGATACTTAAATGACAAGGTTAGACCCGTTTCGGTTAACTTTCGTAAACTAGTGACATATACTTAACCGTACACATATCAGCGATATTGTCACACCCCGGATTCCCAACCCAAATCCATACACCGGTGGGCCCGGGTGGGGAGTATCGTGACGTAAGTTGATATCATCATAGTCAATTAAACACAGCACAACGGAAGTCTTGGAGTTAAATTACTATTACAAACCAAATGTTCAAAATACAAAATAATATACAGACGGCTCGTAATAGAGATTCATAGATGGATTGTAAAATGTACAACGAAAGAATATAAAACAGACTTTAGGGCAGATCTAAGGATTTGCAAGATCCTCTTATTTCACTACCGAGCAGCTTCCGGCCTATTTCGTATTGTACCTGCAAGCTTAATCCTTTTGAAAATACGTCAGCTTTCGCTGGTAAATACACCCAACTGACTCATTTTGAAAACATTTTAGAAATTAGATTTAAGTGCACGGGACACAAATCTTTTATAACTTGGGAAAGTTACTTTGTAACCTTGTTAACAAATTCACATGTTTGTCCATACATACTTGGCCCAGTACAGAGATCGAGACATGATTAAGTACACAACACTTAGAACTCACGGAGGAGTTATCCTCAACGTCTTGGGTAATTTGCATCTGAGCGTCTGTCAGGTGTATGCCTACACCCCCCGCTAAGGTCGTGGCCATTATCTAATGTAATGAGCCGAGAATATCCAGGACACGGTAGTTAACCCCCGATGTTTAAGTTATCAAACAAAACTGTCTAAAACGGAATATGCGGATTTACTAGTCACAATCCAACATTCGATTGATCCCATTTTCGAACAAGCGGTAATAATTTACCGTATCCCAAGCCCGTATAGGGAAAATAAGTCAAGAGTCTTTACCTGAGCTAGTCTTGATTTAAAATGCAAGATTTAATATCTCAGCCGTATCCAAAATGTACTAAGTGCAGATAGCATTTACCGGAAGGCTCTAGTCTGGATTATGGCATAAGCTAACCAATTAAATGCTAACGGTCTTATTTAATCGTAGACTTAGACCGACTAGCGTACTTGATCAAAACATATAACGCTAGATTAAACGATGATCGGATAGAATGTAGTTTAAACCCGATAAGTACTTTGACTTGTATAATATGGGTAAATTATAAACATTCTGGATTTTGGAACTTAAGTGACAAGGTTAGACCCGTTTCGGTTAATTTTCGTAAACTAGTTACATATACTTAACCGTATGCATATTAGCGATATCGGGTAACCGGATAAGTCACGGACAAGTTCTATATGCCATTATATTTTAACATAAGTTGTAATATAAGTAGGATATCAACTTATGCCCGTTAAGTTTTTAAAATGAAACTATGCCTCAAAAGGGCATTTTGGCAATTATTTACCTAAAAGGAACTTGAATATAATTTAATGTTATAATTATAAGTATTCTGGAAAAATAATTTATTTTATGATATAATATCAGTAGATATTAAATATATGTGTAATTTATCTTTTATGACCAAACTATGCACCGAAGGGGCATTTTGGTTATTTTACACATAGTTTATAAATTATTTGGGATTCTGAGTTCATATCATGTACCTACTGTAAACATGTTTAAAAAAAGTTTTAAAATCAGTAGGTAACAAGTCTTGGTCAATTAATATGGTTTAAAACCACACTATGCGCCGAAACGGCGCTCATGTCGTAAAATGACGTTTTATGCGATGTTTAATGAAGACTGATGTTAAGGTCAGATTAAAATGTTTTAGATATGTTATTTAATATAACATATTAGTAGGTAAAAGATTTACCTTGAAAAGAAATGATTAAAATCATTTTATAAGCCATAACAGCTTTATCGTCATTTGCTGACATATTATAAGGACTTGTTCATAAACTCAGTTTATAATCTGAGTTAACATCCCAAATAATCCTACTTATAATAGTACATTAGTAGGAAACTTATTTTCAAGTTCACTATCATTTAAACCTTGTTTTATGAAAAAAGCACATTTTAGTCAAAGTGGCTTAATTACGGAACTTGTGCATAAACTCAGATTCTGACTATGATCATGTAATATAACCTCAGAGGATTATGCTACATTATATTACGATCATAATGAACCTTAGATCAGAAGTTAACTAATCTAAATCGGGTCAGAATCGAAGGTCAAAGCAGAAGCCAAACTTCGCGACTTTCGGTTGCGAACCGACCTTAGAACTGAAATTGACGAGCCTAACATCTTCTTACATGTTCTAATAATTATTACCAACTTGTTTAAGTGTCAAAACAGGTTTCAAAACATATATAAGATCAAATTCTAATTTTTCTAAAAAATGGCATGTTTGACTTTTTAATATCATAACTTTGACCCGTCAATTGGTCTAGCAAACGTGATCTTCAGGAGGTGCCCTTTCTAGGGACTAACACCTACCTTATTATGATCACTTAGTCATGTTCGTTACGAACAATGGCTGGACCCTAATGGTCTTAACCGAAAGTCAAGGCGTTTTTCGTAAAATGCTTGACTTTTGGCTATAAAAGCCTATAAACGAACATGCAAGAGCAATGAACACTTACAAGAGGTTCCTAGAATGCAAGAGAACTAAGTTGGATGCTCCTTTCAGTTAGGAACTTCCAGAGGAGGGAGAAGAGTTGTGAATGAGAAAGGTGCAAGTTCAAAGGTTGAACCTTTGCACCTATTTATAGTTGGAGAGCTTGAAGGAGGTGTTGCCATGTATTAAGGGGTGTAAGAGGGAGCTTACAAGTGTCCTTAAACGTGGCATAGCAGTTTGGGAATCCATAGTTTCAATTTAATTAGTTTTTGGCACTTTGTGTGGAGGCCAAGTTAAAATTCTGTAGATACAGTCCTCTGGCGGGCCGCGAGAGGCATAAGCCTTGCCTCTCGCGCCCCGCGAGCGCCCTATGCCACTTTCAAAAGTTGAAACTTTTAGCCCCTTAACTTATAAAACATCCGAACCTCCTAAAACACTCTTTTAGCATATTTAGCCATCCGTAGCCAATATTTGGCGTATCCGAGATTATGCCCGGACATTGTCGAGCTCTCGGTTCATTAAAAGGTCACTCAGAGGTATAAATTAACATGTTGGTACTTTTAACCCCTCCAACGTCCAACTTTTATATAATTACAGATTTAATCACTCTCGTCCAACAAACGAGACATATGAGAGTTAGGACTTCGTAAAAGATCACTCAGAGGCTCATTATAAGCATGTTGACTCTGATGTCACTCAGAGGCTCGGTTTATGCATGTTGACTTTAGAAGATTACTCAGAGACTTAGTTTAAGGATGTTACGCTTTTAGTCCATGTTAGTCTTTAATAGACTAAAAATAAAAATATAACACGTGTCACTATATTATTAGACACGATTTTTTTACAGGGTGTTACAGATATCGGGTAACCGGATAAGTCATGGACAAGTTCTATATGCCATTATACTTTAAATAAGTTGTAATATCAATAGGATATCAACTTTCATGCCCGTTAAGGTTTTAAAATGAAACTATGCCTCATAAGGGCATTTTGGCAATTTCATACCGTGTAAAAGGAACTCGATTATAATTTAATGTTATGACTATAAGTATTCTGAAAAAATAACTTATTTATGATATAATATCAGTAGGATATTGACTATATGTGCAAAATATCTTTTATGACCAAACTATGCACCGAAGGGGCATTTTGGTCATTTTACATATAGTTTTATAAATTATTTGGGATTCTGAGTTTCTATCATGTACTTACTGTAAAAATATTTAAAATAAGTTTTGAAATCAATAGATAACAAGTCTTGGTTGATTAATATGGTTTAAAATCATGCTATGCGCTGAAACGCTTTTGTCGTAAAATGACGATTTATGCGATGTTTAATGAAAACTGATGTTAAGGTCAAGTTAGCATGTCTTACATATGTTATTTAATATAACATATCAGTAGGTAAAAGATTTACTTTGAATGGTTAAAACCATTTTATAAGCCACAAGGGCTTTATCGTCATTTATCGACATAATACAAGGACTTGTTCATAAACTCAGTTTATAATCTGGTTTGACATCCAGAATAATCCTAATTATAATATTACATCAGTAGGAAACTCATTTTCAAGTTCATTATCATTTAAACTCATTTTATACAAAAAGGGCATTTTAGTTAAAATGGCATAATTACGGAACTTGTGCATAAAATCAGATTCTGACTATGATCTTGTAATATAACATCAGAGGGTTATGCAACATTATATTACGATCATAATGAAACTTTAGATCAGTGTCTAACTAATCTAAATCGGGTCAGAATCGAAAGTCAGAGCAGAAGTCAAACTTCGTGACTTTCGGTAGCGAACCGACCCTAAAACTGAAATTGACGAGCTGAACATGTTCTTACATGTTCTAATAATTATTACCAACTTGTTTAAGTTTCAAAACATGTTTCATAACATATGTAAGCTCATATTATAACATTTCTGAAAAATGGCATGTTTGACTTTTTAATATAATAACTTTGACTCGTAATTGGTCTAGCAAACGTGATCTTTAGGAGGTGCCCTTTATAGGGATTAACACCTACCTTATTACGATCACTTAGCCATGTTCGTTACGAACAATGGCTGGACCATAATGGTCTTAACTGAAAGTCAAGAGTTTTTCGTAAACACTTGACTTTTGACTATAAAAGCCTATAAACGAAAATGCAAGAGAAAGGAACACTTACAAGTAATCTTTAGATGCAATAGAATTAATTTGGATGCTTCTTTCAGTTAAGAACTTCCCTAGGAGGGAGATAAAGTGATAAATGAGAATGTTGCAAGTTCAAATGGTGAAGCATTGCACCTATTTATAGTTGGAGAGCTTGAAGGAGGTGATGCCAGGTGTTAAGGGGTGTTAGAGGGAGCTTACAAGGGTCCTAAAACGTGGCATATCTGTTTGGAAGTCCATGGTCTCGAAACAATGGTATTTGGCAACATGTGTGGAGGCCAAGCAAAAATTCTGCAGATACAGTCTTCTGGCGGGCCGCGAGAGGCACATGCCTGGCCTCTTGCGCCCCGCGAGCGCCCCAAGGCCACTTTCAAAGTTTGTCACGTTTACCCCCTTAACTCATAAAACCTCCTAAAACACCTTTATAGCATATTTAGCCCTCCGTAACCAATATTTGGCGTACCTTGGAGTATGCCCGGACATTGTCGAGCTCTTGGTTCGTTAAAAGGTCACTCAGAGGTATAATTTAACATGTTGACACTTTTAATCACTCCATTATCCAACTGTCATATAATTACAGATTTAATCCCTCTCATCCAACAAATGGGACATATAAGAGTTAGGACTTCGTAAAGGATCACTCAGAGGCTCATTATAAGCATGTTGACTCTGATGTCACTCAGAGGTTGGGCATGTTGACATATCAGTCACTCAGAGGCCAAGTTTAAGCATGTTGACATATCAGTCACTCAGAGGCTAAGTTTGAGCATGTTGACACCTTTAGTTCCTGTTAGTCTTTAATAGACTAAAATAAAAATACAATACGTGTCACTATACTATTGGACACGATTTTATGAGGTGTTACAGAAACTATAATCAATTGAACATGAAATTAATCTGATTTACAGATTTCAAAATGATATGGGTTCAGTTTTAATGACTTACAGGCGTTGTTGCAATGTTCTTGAACTTCATACATGTTGTAATGAGTAAGCATTTATGACATATTCCCCACGATTTGGTGAACAATGGAGAATGTGTCCGATTGAGCCTGCTGGTGTGTAGCGGTTAAATTAGGGTTAAAATGGTTGAAGAGGACTTTGATGTGTAGGGATTGAATTGGGGTTTCATTGTTCTTTAAAGCATTGTACATTGTGATTTAAAACTTGTAGGGAACTTTAGGTTCACATTTTAAAAATTAGTTCTGGTTGGCTAACTATAAAATTCTGCCATCCTTTAAGTTGGTAAATTAGTTGATAATTTTAAAAATTAGTTCTGATTGGCTAACTATAAAATTCTGCCACCCCTTTAAGTTGAGAAGTTAGTTGATATTTAAAAAAGTTTTGTCACACTTAAATCATAAAGTTTTTGTTGAAATTTGACTAAACACTTAAATTAGGAAGTTTTGTTGATATTTAACTAAAGCGTATAGAAAATGTTTAATCAAATAGTTGACAATAGTTTTAGTTTTAAAATCTTTGAACCAAAATGTAATAGAAACTTTTGCATTGAGTAAAAATCTATAATAAGACCAACCAAACCTTACCGTATTTGTTATTGAAAAAGGTTAACGTGGTATCTTTTTATTCATATTTTTGATAACATTTACTACAAACTAGAATAGCATATCATATCATGTTAGCTTAAGTTAATTAAGTATTAGGTTTTCTAAGATACAATACGATATTTAATTTTTTAATTCCTTTAATCACTTGTACACTAAGGGTATTACTTGCTTGCACATTTTATCCACCTGTCGATATCAACTAAAACAAAGATCGAAACGTCGAGAAAAATGAGCAGGTCGTCATGATACCTTTAAATGTTTTCAAAACAATATAGTTTAAAAGATATGATGGGAATAAATTAAAAGACAAATAATTTTATAGGGGAGAGAGAAAAGTGTAACTTATAACTATCTATAATTTTGTTAATAATGAGGGAACTAAAGTGTAATTAAGATAAGAATATTAAAGTGTAATTAGTGTTTGAAAGAATAATTTACCTTCATTTTAGGTTGTACGTTATGCATTAATGCTAGAAAAGTTTGTATCTTTTAGGTGTCGTAAATTCCCTCTCTCATGCTTATAATATAATATAGATAATATTACAAAACAATATTATTAAATTGATTATAATAATGATAACAACAAAGAGACCGAGCATATTGAAATATGATAGGACAAATTGCTTTAGTCACTTGTACACGAATGCATCGTCTACTTGTACATTTTAATCCGCACGTCAATACTAAACAAGACAACAACTGAAACATCGACAAAAATGAGTAAGTCGTCATGGTACCTCTGGATTTTTTAAAAACATTATAATATATAAGATATGACAAGAATACGCAAAAGAATAATAAGTTGGTTGGGAGGAAGTGTAACTAATTATGCATACTTTTATTAAAACCTAGGGATTTAAATGTAATAAAATGAGGGGCCAAAATATAAATCGTGTTTAAAAGAACAATTTACCCTCAACTTAAGTGTATATCTATCAGTTAAGACGGAAAAAAGTTTTTATTTTTTTGTTAGCTTATCTCTTATGCATTTTAACATAGTGTGTATATATATAAACGTTATTAACATTAAAAAAAGGAGTGAGAAGTTGATTAGAGTAATATTAAAAGGAGGGTTAGTTGCAATTACTATTTTATCTTCTTGAAAAGGAAAAGTTATCAATTATGTGTAATTGTTGATTATGCCAATAGGTTTATTAGCTTTTACACTGAAAAAAGTGGTTTTCATTTAAACCCCTCTTATGTTATAGTAGTATTTTTTTACAAAAGAAGAAACTTTTGAGTTAATTACTTGAATGATTAATGTGTCTTATAAACAAATGCCCCCAACTTAATTATACAAATGTTCCTCCATGATATGAATTTTGTAACAATGGTAGTCTATACCAAGGATGGCCATCAAACTTCCAAGTTAAGTTCGTATGAAATGAAAAACTACTCTCTAAATTTAAAAAAAATAAATAAACGAAAAAGCTAAATAAAAATGAAATAATAAAGTGTGTATATATACAATACTAAAACATGATATTATTAAAATTTGTAGGTCCTGCCCTACTTCTTCAAGCTATCAACCACCACCATTATCAGCATCTTCAACCTTTCTTCTTCTTCATCATTTGTTCAATTTTAACTTAAAATTTGTTGGCCATTACATAGACCAACCGATCTAGCATACACGGATCTGTTCATATTTCGAAGTTGTCAGTTCCAAAATAGCGTACAATTGTTATATGTATTAAAACAAGTATTTACAACAGCAAAAAACTCAGGAAAATGATTATATATTTATACCATCATAAACGTCCAACAACTCAACAGACAACGATTATATTAGTATGAATTGTCCATTTGACAACTACACTACTACCAAAGTGAATATTACTCTGAATATGGAGGAGACCGAGTACACATTTGTCATAGAAGATTTGAGCAACAAGAGTGGCCAATCTTCTTAATGGGTCATTTTGCGTGAATCTGATGTAAAAGCCGGATATTGGTGTGGTGGTGATGAAGAAACTAGAAAACTGTGAAAAATAAAGGCAATGTGTAGCCTCCCTTGGTTTATAGTTTTCAATATTTAATTTAGGTAACCTACTTGTTTTTTTAATACTAAATGATAGTTTGGTTTTTTCACACATCACCTAACTGGAAAAATCAATGGTCATCCTTGGTTAGGACCGTCTTAGTTATAAGTGTGCTCGGTGTGAGAGTCGGAGAGGGCACGGTGAAGCCCAGCCCTATCCGAAAACACCGGCCCTGATCCCGGTGACTTTGTTTATCCTGGCAAACGGGGACCCCTAACGGATTCAGGGGAAAGTGGGGAAGTTTATATGTTTTTCCCCTCATGTAAGACATGTGTGTATGTATCTTGTGTTTGAAGGTATAAAGAAGATGCGTGTATTTATTATTTATTTTCTGTGTGTGTATGTATTTGATTTATTATATTCTTATTCCTTATAATTTCTTGATTTATTATATTTTTACCCCTTATAATTTCTTGATTTATTATATTTTTACCCCTTATAACTTGATTTTGTTTTTAATAAACCTAAGGGTTTGTTATATTTTTAAAACTATTCAACTATATAATTAAAAAATATATTGAAACTTTATTTTTTATATATCTTTTTCTTAATTTATATTTAAAACAATTAAATATTATATTATTGTTTCAAAGTTTAAATTAAATTAAAATACTTTAGGTTTGGAGATATCCGGGGAGCTATGGGACGACAACGCGCAATCTGGAGAAAATTGAGAAAATCTGAGAAAAACTGGAAAAAGTTGATGTGTTTCGTAAAAATTGAAGAAAATGCTACGACACCGCATAGCCTAAAATACACGCACCCAATAATATCTGTGTTATTTTAAAAAGTTATGTACGTAAGTTGTAATTTGCACAAATAGCATCCATGTTAATAACTCTAAACCATTCTATTAAAAGAAAGTATGGCCTGCCACCTAATGAGATATGGATGATACATGGGTATGTCGGATGGTGATAACTCACGGATAAAATAAAAGGATGAGTTGCGACATCACTCATTCATTGTGTTGCTTAAAAAATAATTTAATAAGGTGGCTCCAATGTTTTCTTTGTTTTTTTAGTAAACTTCAACAAAATAAGATATTCATATGCTTTTCAAATACATTGACCATTTCAATTAGTGAGGGGTTTTAAAACGGGTTGTTCAAGGTACATACTCGGAACTCGGAAATTTGACACGAATAGGATCCGAAACCTAAAATCGTACCAGATAAATGAACTCAAAAATGACAAACATATTCGCGAGTTGACACCAATATGACCGTTTTAATTGAATCTTTTTTACTTTTAACTTTTTTCGCATATTATATATGTAAATGTATATAAAAAGTTACATTTTAAAAATAAAATCATATGTCAATTTCTCTTTTATGTTTTAGATTTTGGTATCAAATACCCAACCAAATTAGTTTATGACGTAAAGCACATGTTAAGAAATATAGAATAAAAACAAACGGGTTACATGGGTCAACTCAAGAACCTGCCGGGTTGATACGAACCAAACCCGCTCTCAAACCCGTTTCTACTAGATCTAAACCCATAAATTTCTTATTAGGCTCATGTCATGTTACAAGTTCACACCCCTATCAACATGTGATCGAAACTCTGCTTGGGTTTTGATGAAACAACTCTTAATAGATGGAATAAGAAAGTTCATTCCTATAGTATATCACGGCTTGTTGGCGGACGCTTGTTAGATTTCAAAGTTAGGAAAGTTCTTCATTTCAAATTGGTCAACACTTATTAGATGTTAAATCATTAAACTTTGTCAGCTGTTACGTTTGTGGTGTGTACGCAAGCCTTATAATACTTTTCTTATGATATGATTGGCATTTTGTTTTGCTTGTAAAATCGTTATTTTATTTATATAAACCTGTAATTTTTATAAATATATCATTTATAGTGACTCTCTACATTTTTAACTTCTTATTTTATTTACTCTTATGTTAATATTGAACCTATAAATAGAGGCTATTGTATTTCATACATACACATCAATAAGAAATCAATTTCCCATTCTCTCGTTCTTCTTTCTATATTGCTAATAGGTTTTAGTTGTTATACAACACGTTATCAGCACGAGCGCTTTTAAAGTTGGACCATGTTATCATAAGTCAAAGTGACAATCTTATATCTTTATATCAGTTTTTCTTTACATCGATCGACAAGGAACCTGAAATCCATCAATGTTACACAAACAGTTTTGTTTGAAAATCTCACATGAACAAAGATCAAGGTATGATTTGATTTCCTTTTCTTTTCCAATTTTCTATCATCTAACTTATTAGATTTTCAAATATGAGATTATGTTAGATTACCTGCACCCATATTTTTCTTGAAAGCTGTTACATGTGAATGTGGTACTAATATTAATATATATCATAGATATTTTGACTCTTCAAAAATTATAATTCATTTGGAATACGGTTTGAAGCATATTATCACTAGTCCACTTTCTTACTATTTTTCTTTTGTATCTTATTTTAATTTATTAATAGTAATATAACTTAAATTTAATCAAATGTAACTTAAGAGGGTGAACTGAATATTAATAATTGTAAAATTGAATTGAAAAGTATTAATTGTGATATTATTTCTCATTAACCTTATTACAAAACATTATTCATTTGAATTTATGTTTCTTTATATTTTTTGTCACACCAGACCCGCAGCGGAAAAGGTGATCGGGCATGATTGGGTTATCATCAAAGCTCATGACATTTATTTTAACGTTTCATATTCATTAATACAATTTAATGGAAATTTACAATCATAATTACATCAATGACCTAAACATCAATCTAAGCTTCTTTGTTTTCTTCTAAGACATTTCCTATGTTTTCCTTGCTTCATCCTGTTTACCTGTATCATGTGTAAAAGGGTTTTTGGATCAACAAAAAGTTGGCGAGTGAATCCTATGGAAAACATTTGAACAAGTTTATTTAATTGATTATGAAATAAAAGTGCACAACCACACATGAGTAAAAATAGATGTATACTTATTCATAAATGAATTTAATATTAAACAATACACACATGAACAATAATGGATCGTTTAGAGGCACGCGTTGCTCAACTCGTCTCTCACGAGGAACTGATGCGCCTAATGAATAAATTGCATAAACATGATAATATGAAAGACATAACTACAAACAATATAAACTCAATACTACACACATGAACAATAATGGATTTGTTTTGAGGCACGCGTTGCTCAACTCGTCTACCACGAGTAACTGATGGGCTTAATGAATGAATTGCGTTTAAGTGGACAAAATGAAATACATAATTACAACAATAATAACAATCTAAGTTTAGATCACGATATGGTATGGCACAAGTTTAAATAAACGAGTTAATTATTTTGTGACACATGACACACCCCAAAACGTGTAATTAAAAAGGGGGAGTTATAAGATTCACTCACCGTGGGTGCGTTCGGTTGATGATGTTGAATGCACGCGAAGTGGTTTTAACCACGAGTGAAATTAACCTAGATAATGACATAATGTTTCGGTAAGTAAACGGATTTTATTAATCCATTTTAGTAGGATTGTTGGGTGTATTTTTGTGAGTTTAAGGCTATTTTCTAACCTTAAAAATGTTATTTTTAAGTATTTTTAATTGATTTTTAATTAAAATAAATAAATAAAAATAATAAAAAAAAGTTGACTTTTTTGACCGTTGACCGTTGTTTGACTTTGACCGGTTCGTATGCGTATAAGTGTGCGCTGAGTGAGGCTCGAACCCGAGACCTCCCGTACGCGTGCACGCAAGCTCTACCAACTGAGCTACGTGTCTAACCCGAAATATTTCTGTTTTTAATTATATTTATATATTAATTAGATTAATCCGAAAATCAATTTATTTCTAAAAAGCTTTTACTGAATCGGACCGGTGCTCTCCGCAGGTCTCGAACCCGGGACCTGTGGTTTATGCTAACACACAGTCCACCGCTGGACTGTGTGTCCAACTTGTTAACTAAACTGATTTTTATTATACTTAAATATAAACTAAGTATTTTCATTTCTGACTTATTTAAAAAGTTAGATAATTGTCCGAATCGGTGCAGTAGACCGGACTCGAACTCGTGACGTGTGATTAAACATACACACAGTCCACCACTGGACTGTGTGTCTAACTTGGTTATTATTCCAGTTATTATTAAACTTAACATATATCAGTGGTGACTCCGGTTCGGTTAACAAAAAAAAACATTTTTATTAAGGCAGCGTGCGTGGGACAAGATTCGAACTCGAGACGTTTACATGTTTATTGTGCACACAGTCCACCGCTGGACTGTGTGTCTAACCCGAGTTATAACTTGATTTTAATTATACTTAAACATTACAAAAACTCGTCTTCTTCGTTGATTTTAACCAGAATCGGAAGTCCGACTGGTTCGATGTTTTAATCGTGTTCTTTAGTGTTTTGAGGTTAATTACAGATGAGATATGAATAAAAAGAAAGAGAAATTAGGCGTAAGGTATACTGTCACACCCCGACCCGCAGCGGAAAAGGTGATCGGGGCATGATTGGGTTATCATCAAAGCTCATGACATTTATTAAGCGTTTCATATTCATTAATACAAATTAAATGGAATTTTACAATAAATGTTACAACATGATCTAACTAACAATCTAAACTTCTTTGTTCTCTTCTAAGGCATATCCTATGTTTTCCTTGCTTCAACCTGTTCACCTGTATCATGTGTAAAAGGGTTTTTGGATCAACATAAAGTTGGCGAGTGAATCCTATGGAAAACATTTGAACAAATTTATTTAAATTGATTATGAAATATGTGCACAACCAAACATGAGTAAAAATAGATGTAAACTTAAACAACAATCATAAGATATTAAATGAAACACACATGATCAATAATGGAACAATTAGAGGCACGCGATGCTCAACTCGTCTCTCACGAGGAACTGAGGGGCCTAATGAATGAATTGCATGAACATGATAACATAAATGACACAACTACAAACAATACAAACTCAATGATACACACATGAACAATAATGGAACATTTAGAAGCACGCGATGCTCAACTCGTCTTTCACGAGGAACTGAGGGCCTAATGAATGAGTTTCATATATTTTGACAAAAGGAAATAAGTAATCACAACAATATAAACAATCTAAGTTTAGGTCATGATGTGGTATGGCACAAGTTTAAATAAATAAGTTATTTATTTTCATAACACATGACACACCCCAAAACGTGTAATTTAAAAGGGGGAGTTGTAAGATTCACTCACAGTGGGTGCGTTTGGTTGATGATGTTGAATGCACGCGAAGTGGTTTTAACCACGAGTGAGATTTAACCTAGATAAATCGCATTATGGTTTGGTAAGTAAACGGATTTTATTAATCTATTTTAGTAGGATTGTTGGGTGTATTTTTGTGAGTTTGAGGCTATTTTCTAACCTTAAAAATGTTATTTTTAAGTATTTTTAATTGATTTTTAATTAAAATGATTAAATAAAAATAAATAAATAAATTTATTTTTCTGACCGTTGACATTGAACCGTTGACCGGTTCGAATTGTGTATACAAGTGCGCTGAGTGAGGCTCGAACCCGAGACCTCCCGTACGCGTGCACGCAGCTCTACCAACTGAGCTACGTGTCTAACCCGTTATATATCTGATTTTAATTATATATATATATATATTAATTAGTTTAAACCGAAATTCATTTTATTCTAAAAACAGTTTAAGCGAATCGGACGTGCACTCCACAGGTCTCGAACTCGGGACCTATGGTTTAAACTAACACACAGTCCACCGCTGGACTGTGTGTTTAACATGTTATATAATCCGATTCTTATTATACTTAAATACAAATTAGTTATTTCCTTTTCTGCCTTATTTAAAAAGAATAGATAATTGTCCGAGTCGGTGCAGAAGACCGGACTCGAACTCGTGACCTGTGATATAAAGACACACACAGTCCACCGCTGGACTGTGTGTCTAACTTGGTTATTATTCTGGTTATTAATATACTTAACATATATTTGTAGCGACTCCGGTTCAGTTAATCAAAAAAATGATTTTTATTAAGGCGACGTGTGTGAAACGGGATTCGAACTCGAGACGTTTGTATGTTTAATGTGCACACAGTCCACCGCTGGACTGTGTGTCTAACCCGAGTAATTTCTTGATTTATATTATACTTATACGTTACAGCGGTTACATCGTCTTCTTCAACAAGTTATAACCAGAATCGGAAATCGACTGGTTCAAAGATTAAATCAGTTTCCTTTAACGTTTTAGGTTAATTATAAATGAGATATAAGTAAAAGAAGGAGAAATAAGCGTGAGGTATACCGACTCGCTTTCCTCTGTTTTCCGGCAGAACTCCGGCGACAGAGTACTCCGGCGATGAGTTCTCTTGTAGCAGCGAGTCTCCAGGAAGCTTACAAAGGGTGTGGGTATCTCTGGTATAAGCTCAGGGGCTCAGTAAGTCTCGGCAATGGAGAACCCGGTTATCCGGCGACAAACCGAAAAATTCCGGCGAGTGGAATTACGCCGAGAAAAAGTGTGGTTTTGAGCGAAAAGGTTTGCAATGGGTTGAGGGTGAATTTATAGAACAAATCGTCAATGCATTTGGCCCGATTTCCGACTGGATTCGTAAATTATAAAAACTCCGGCGGTTATAGAAAGTGTCGCGGACTCAAACGTCGGTTATAACCGATGTTCTAATAATAATTTACGTTATAACTGAAAATGGTGTTAAAAACTCGCGAGATTTCCGGGATTCCGACGACTGAACTAATGGGCGCCGATTTTGAATTCGTAACGTCACTTTATGAATTAAATGATTCCAATATATAACAAACAAAACAAGTGGCGCAGTGGTTTGTGTGATGTGCGATAAGTCTGATGTTGAACCGGTTCAGACCCGGGTTCGAAACCCGGCAGAGTACTTTTATTTTTATTTTGCGATTTTCAACAGTTTTTCAAAAACTAAATATATATTCCCGTATAATAATCGATTACGTATCGTTTAAAAATATTTTGGGCATTTAATTCGCAACGAAATTTTTGACTGACTGTTCGGTTGATAAACGGAGCGGGTTTGGCAAATCCGTTTTTTGACGGATGTTACAGTATCCCCTGCTTTTTAGAAATTTCGTCCCGAAATTTAAATTGTGATATATTTGACTAAAAGAATGATGATGTTTTGTTTGACAGTTGTATGCTTAGAAAAAAATAAGGGTTTAAGTTTTTGTTCGAGGCGGTAACGTTCCTTGTAAGGGTTAAGTACCCTATTCAGGAATCGCTTTTTGTTGCCTACTGTATAAGTATTGATAAGCAGAAATGATTTGCTAAAATGATATCATGCATAAGAGTTTAGATACGTTTGGGAAAGTATGGTTATATCCTAAGGCAAAACTTCTAACACTACAACCTATATGGAACATAAATAAAAACACAACAGCTGATATTTGAACATAAGTAAACACAACAGCTAATATTCGAACATGAATAAACACATCAGCAAATATTTGAACATGAATAAACACAACAGCAAATATTTGAATCCACATTCTGATAGCATATATGTTTGAATGGTAGAAGTTCCTCTCTCGTTTGTTATGATGGAGAGGTTAGTTTATGTAGAAATGGAACACATTCCAATCTCTTTAAATAACATGATGATATAAATGTAACACAAATTCCAACCAAGGCAATACTAAATCCTACATGGAACTTCTCATAACCGCCTGATAATGCCTCTGATCCTTTGGCAAGAATACTTATATATAGGAAGTACCAGCGGCGTATCCACCATATTCTTGCCAAATTTTCATTAGTTTTATCCACAAGTTATGATTGGTTACCAAGAAACTAATAAATCCTACATAGAACTTCTCATAACCGTCCGATAATGCCTCTGATCCTTTGGCAAGAATACTTATAAATAGGAAGTACCAGCGGCGTATCCACCATATTCTTGTCAAATTTTCATTGGTTTTATCAGTGAATTATGATTAGTCCTATAACTCTACAACCAATACAACAAACATAAAATACTGAAATGAAATATATCTATGCGATCAAGGCTCAATCGAACGGAGCCGATCGTATTGCATGTACTCAAAATGAAATGGATGTGCGCTCAAGGCTCAATCAAACGGAGCCGAACGTATTGAATGTACTGAAATTGAAATTGGGTGCTCAAGGCTCAATCAGACGGAGCCGAGCATATTGCATGTACTGAAAATGAATAACTTAACCACACAAACAGCCTATGCATGGAACCTCTCATAACCGCCTGATAATGCCTCCGATCATTTGACAAGAATACTTATATATAGGAAGTACCATCGGCGTATCCACTATATCCTTGTCAAATTTTCATTGACTTTATCCGCAAGTTATGGTTAGTTCGATGCGACTCTACTACAAACACCACAACCACAAGATACTGATAATGAATTTGTCTGTGCGCTCAAGGCTCAATCAAACGGAGCCAACGTATTGGATGTACTGAAAATGAAATTGTATGTGCGCTCAAGGCTCAATCAAACGGAGCCGAATGTATTGAATGTACTGAAATTGAACAACTTAATCTAAATAACCATCACACAATCAGCCTATGCATGGAACCTCTCATAACCGCCTGATAATGCCTCCGATCATTTGACAAGAATACTTATATATAGGAAGTACCAGCGGCGTATCCACCATATTCTTGTCAAATTCTCATTGACTTTATCCGCCAGTTATGATTAGTTCTATGTGACTCTACAACAAACATCATAACCACAAGATACTGATAATGAAAATGTATGTGCGCTCAAGGCTCAATCAAACGGAGCCGAACGTATTGCATGAACTGGAAATGTAAATTGAACTGTGTGCTCAAGGCTCAATCAAACGGAGCCGAGCGTATTGCATGTATTGAAATGTAAAATGAAATAACCGATCAAGGCTCAAACAAACGGAGCCGATCGTGCGGGCACGCCAAGATCAACCGCATAATTAAATGGGGATCCAACTCAACCTCGATGGATGGGGAGCCACGGCCTCGGCAAAAGCATATACTGAAAACAATATATAATATCCAATAATTACTCTAACAGTCTACACATGGAAAAACATAAAACTAAACGATAGGAGTTGAATCTAGATCTTCGGCGAAGAGGACTAGTTGAGTATCTTCACTTGGGCCGTCATTATCTTCGACCGGATTGGCATTGATGTTGAAGACTCTTCCTCTTGCTGGTGGCATCGTGGTTGGGTTTTCTTGGTTTACTTGGTTAACTGGGTTTGATTGGGCTTGAGTGTTGATAACGTTAACCAATTGAGGACATGTGTTTCTAAAGTGGGTAGGGTCGCCCCAATTGAAACAACTTCGAGCATATGGGAACATGGGGTATTGGGGTTGTTGATAGGTTTGGTTTATGGTTTGAGTAGGGGAAAAGGTTTGGTCTCGAAAGGTGCGACAAACATTGCTCAAATGACCATAGCGTCCACATGTTGCACATAGACGACAAGGTAGGGTATGAGGGTGGTGATAAAAACAGTTGTTGCATCAGGGTGAGGTCCAAGATATGGTTTCTTATTTGGGTAAGCTGAGTCGGGTGCCACTTGGGTGATTGGATAGCTCGGATGGGTATAGCGTGTAAAACTGGTTGATTTCGTTGGGTGGCAGCGAAAAGTCGCCCGACTCTTCTTCTCTTAGGATTGGGTTGAGAAGGGGATTCGGTTTGGGTGGAGTCGGAAGTTTCAGTCGGTTCTTTATCCTTCTTCTTCTCCTCCTTGAAGTCTTCGTTTCTCGGTAAGCTCTGTTGCTAGCTCCATTGCTGCTTCCGAAAGTTGCAGGCTTGGTACTTATTACAGGGTCTTGGATCTTTGACGGAAGACCACGAATGTAGTGCTCGATCAAACGGTAGAGGGGAGTGAACATGTTGGGAACCATTTAATGTAACTCGAGGAATCTTTTGTTGTAAGTGATGTGGTCTCCTTCCATTTGCTTCAATGAGTAAAATTCATCTTCTAACTTCTTGATTTCGCTCCTTGGGCAAAATCGTCTGGTCATGATTTCCTTCAATTCGTTCCAAGTTAAGGTCATAGCATCTTCAACACCTCGTTTGGACTTCTCTGTATTCCACCAAGTAAGTGCTATCCCATATAGTCGACCGGTAGCATAACGCACTTTGCGATCATCAGGGCAATCGCAATTTAGAAAAGTGTTCTCCATCTCTTCAAACCAATGGAGGAGTGCGGTGACGCCTTCAGTCCCTTTGTACTTTGGAGGGTCGCATGATTTGAAATGCTTGTAGGTGCATTTAGTGATATTTGGGGGAGAGTTGATAATGTTTTGGTTTGCTTGATTGACAGGATTAGCGGTGAGTGCTTGTTGAATTTGGATTACAATGTTGGGTATTATGGCAGCCATTTGTTGAGCGATTAAGGCAGCCATGCGTTCGCGGGCTTTTCTTGCTCTCGTCTTCCTACGGGCAGGGTTAGAAGACATCTACAAGGAATACATGGCAAAAGTATGAGTTGGATGCTTTTGAGATCATGGGTCGCATTAGGGATGAACATTTGTAAAATAATCATAGAAAAATAAATCTACTACATCCATAGGATGTCTTGAGTTTTGCTCGCTGTTAGGCCCTACATGCCGCCATACTTTACCTGTGTAATCATGTGGGCCCCCATGAATACCGGTTTTTCATAGGGTTTCGCACGGGTTTGCCAGGTTGCGTACACAAAACCCGGAGAAAATCGAGAAATATGTATACAACGTGTGATGTTTGGAATGTGTCCAGGTGTAGACACGGTGACACCTCAAAGTAGGGTTAGTTTGAACGACGTTTGGTGTGGCATGCTTTGGCCTAATAGGTCCTTCGTACTCTCATCGTTGGTCCCCAGGTAGGCAAACTGGTCCGTTATATTGGATTTATACGAATGCCAGCCTAGACAGGACGTTCCGACTACCGGTACTTGTACCCTTCCAGTTACTACATGCCCGTCGCAGAACTTACTTTGATGAGATTTGAAAATTACACAAAATCTTTGGATAATGAGAGTATGAAAATAAATTGAATACATGAACATCGATATATGTATAATGAATATGTATATATGTATAATGAATATGTATATAAGCATGTATGTTTGACTGTAAATGTAAACAAATATGAAACAAATAAATATCACAAGTTTGTATGTAACCACCTAATCAATTAAAATTTAGGCAGACTATAGTATAGGCTCTAAGGGTCTAATAACCTATCCTAGTATCCCTATAGTCATGGCTCTGATACCAATCTGTCACACCCCGACCCGCAGCGGAAAAGGTGATCGGGGCATGATTGGGTTATCATCAAAGCTCATGACATTTATTAAGCGTTTCATATTCATTAATACAAATTAAATGGAATTTTACAATAAATGTTACAAATGATCTAACTAACAATCTAAACTTCTTTGTTCTCTTCTAAGGCATATCCTATGTTTTCCTTACTTCAACCTGTTCACCTGTATCATGTGTAAAAGGGTTTTTGGATCAACATAAAGTTGGCGAGTGAATCCTATGGAAAACATTTGAACAAATTTATTTAAATTGATTATGAAATATGTGCACAACCAAACATGAGTAAAAATAGATGTAAACTTAAACAACAATCATAAGATATTAAATGAAACACACATGATCAATAATGGAACAATTAGAGGCACGCGATGCTCAACTCGTCTCTCACGAGGAACTGAGGGGCCTAATGAATGAATTGCATGAACATGATAACATAAATGACACAACTACAAACAATACAAACTCAATGATACACACATGAACAATAATGGAACATTTAGAAGCACGCGATGCTCAACTCGTCTTTCACGAGGAACTGAGGGGCCTAATGAATGAGTTTCATATATTTTGACAAAAGGAAATAAGTAATCACAACAATATAAACAATCTAAGTTTAGGTCATGATGTGGTATGGCACAAGTTTAAATAAATAAGTTATTTATTTTCATAACACATGACACACCCCAAAACGTGTAATTTAAAAGGGGGAGTTGTAAGATTCACTCACAGTGGGTGCGTTTGGTTGATGATGTTGAATGCACGCGAAGTGGTTTTAACCACGAGTGAGATTTAACCTAGATAAATCGCATTATGGTTTGGTAAGTAAACGGATTTTATTAATCTATTTTAGTAGGATTGTTGGGTGTATTTTTGTGAGTTTGAGGCTATTTTCTAACCTTAAAAATGTTATTTTTAAGTATTTTTAATTGATTTTTAATTAAAATATTAAATAAAAATAAATAAAAAAATTTATTTTTCCGTTGCTGACCGTTGACTTGACCGTTGACCGGTTCGAATTGTGTATACAAGTGCGCTGAGTGAGGCTCGAACCGAGACCTCCCGTACGCGTGCACGCAGCTCTACCAACTGAGCTACGTGTCTAACCCGTTATATATCTGATTTTAATTATATATATATATATTAATTAGTTTAAACCGAAATTCATTTTATTCTAAAAACAGTTTAAGCGAATCGGACGTGCACTCCACAGGTCTCGAACTCGGGACCTGTGTTTAAACTAACACACAGTCCACCGCTGGACTGTGTGTTTAACATGTTATATAATCCGATTCTTATTATACTTAAATACAAATTAGTTATTTCCTTTTCTGCTTATTTAAAAAGAATAGATAATTGTCCGAGTCGGTGCAGAAGACCGGACTCGAACTCGTGACCTGTGATATAAACACACAACAGTCCACCGCTGGACTGTGTGTCTAACTTGGTTATTATTCCGGTTATTAATATACTTAACATATATTTGTAGCGACTCCGGTTCAGTTAATCAAAAAAATGATTTTTATTAAGGCGACGTGTGTGAAACGGGATTCGAACTCGAGACGTTTGTATGTTTAATGTGCACACAGTCCACCGCTGGACTGTGTGTCTAACCCGAGTAATTTCTTGATTTATATTATACTTATACGTTACAGCGGTTACATCGTCTTCTTCAACAAGTTATAACCAGAATCGGAAATCGACTGGTTCAAAGATTAAATCAGGTTCCTTTAACGTTTTAGGTTAATTATAAATGAGATATAAGTAAAAGAAGGAGAAATAAGCGTGAGGTATACCGACTCGCTTTCCTCTGTTTTCCGGCAGAACTCCGGCGACAGAGATCACCTCCGGCGATGAGTTCTCTTGTAGCAGCGAGTCTCCATGAAGCTTACAAAGGGTGTGGGTATCTCGGTATAAGCTCAGGGGCTCAGTAAGCTCGGCAATGGAGAACCCGGTTATCCGGCGACAAACCAAAAATTCCGGCGAGTGGAATTACGCCGAGAAAAAGTGTGGTTTTGAGCGAAAAGGTTTGCAATGGGTTGAGGGTGAATTTATAGAACAAATCGTCAATGCATTTGGCCCGATTTCCGACTGGATTCGTAAATTATAAAAACTCCGGCGGTTATAGAAAGTGTCGCGGACTCAAACGTCGGTTATAACCGATGTTCTAATAATAATTTACGTTATAACTGAAAATGGTGTTAAAAACTCGCGAGATTTCCGGGATTCCGACGACTGAACTAATGGGCGCCGATTTTGAATTCGTAATGTCACTTTATGAATTAAATGATTCCAATATATAACAAACAAAACAAGTGGCGCAGTGGTTTGTGTGATGTGCGATAAGTCTGATGTTGAACCGGTTCAGACCCGGGTTCGAAACCCGGCAGAGTACTTTTATTTTTATTTTGCGATTTTCAACAGTTTTTCAAAAACTAAATATATATTCCCGTATAATAATGATTACGTATCGTTTAAAAATATTTTGGGCATTTAATTCGCAACGAAATTTTTGACTGACTGTTCGGTTGATAAACGGAGCGGGTTTGGTAAATCCGTTTTTTGACGGATGTTACATATACCGATTGGACTCCTCTGTTTCTCCGGCAGAACTCCGGCGACAGCAACAGGTTCAGGCGTCGTGTGTCTTGCAGCAGCGAGTCTTCAGAAAGCTTGAAAAGGATGAGGGTGACTTCGGTATAAGCTCAGGGGGTTCAGTAAGGCTCAGAAGTGAAGGACTCGGTTTTCCGGCGAGATACAGAAGTTTTCCGGCGAATGGTTTTACGTCGGGTAAAGGTGGGGTTTTGAGCGAAAAAGCTTGCAGAGGTTCGAGGGGGTATTTATAAGGCAAGTCGTCGATGAATTTGGTCCTATTTCCGACTTGATTCGTCGGTTAGAAATCCTCCGGCGGTTATAGCTTGTGTCGCGGACTCAGGCGTTGGTTATAACCGATGTAGGTTTAAACGTTTACGTTATAACTGAAGAAGTCGTAAATTATTGGCGAGTTAGTCGGGATTTCCGACGACTGAAATTTGGGCGCCGGTTTTTGAATTCGGAAAACATGATATGAATTAAATGATTCTAATAATCAACAAAGAATACAAGTGGCGCAGTGGTTTAAGGGTTGAGTGTTAAGTCTGTGTTGACCCGGCTGACAGACCCGGGTTCGAAACCCGGCAGGGCCATATTATTTTTATTTTCTTATTTTTAACAGTTTTTCAAAAACAAATTATATATTCCATATAATAATTAATTATGTATCGTTTAAAATTATTTTGGGCATTAAATTCGCAACGAAATTTTTAACTGATTGTTCGGTTAATAAACGGAGCGGGTTTGGAAAAATCTCTTTTTGACGGATGTTACATTTTTTATCCTTAATTAATTGGATTAAAAAAAGTTTATCAAAAGTTATAATATGTTAAGTTTACATTTTTATTATTATAGAAATATAAACGGCACTAGTTTTATTATGAAGTTATTTCATGTTATCTTTATTCATAATTATATTGTAATTAAAAGTTCAATTTGAGTAGAAGTGTATATGTATAATAACGCAATTGTTTAATGTATACATGTATAATAGCCTAATTGTTTAATTGTTTTATTATCGCAAGATTATTATTTGCCACATTATGATAATATGATGTAAAGTTATGTTATCATGTAGAAAGCCTAATTTACATTGGTCGATGTTACCACACACATATTTATGTTTTAACTTCAATTTTTTTATTAATTACATGAGATTTAAAGATTTGAAATGTTTGTATGAAAAAAATATATGTTGTATGAATCCATCATTTGGTCGTGTTTAAAAATTCTACAGAGTGCAAGATTTGTTATCGCTTATCATTTATTTTATTACAATTAAATATTATGTAGTTTTATAGGCATGTAATTAGAAGTTAAAGGAATGATATTAATATTTTAATGATCTTATAAATCTTCTGAGTGGATAAAAAATAAATTAAAAATAAATCAGTATTGAAGTGATCTAGTTACTATGACTAAATAATAAATGTGTATGATTTATCATTCAGTATTGTGTGTTTTAGGAAAATATCTTTTCATATACAATTGTGTATCATTTAAACAATTATATTATACCATTATCAGTAAACGCATGATGTATGTACATATATATGTTTACTATAATAGTTTTGTGTGCCTTCCTTTGATTATGTTGAAATATTTATATATGATCAAGAACTTTTGTTTAGAAAACCTATGAAATGTGTTATAGTGTTTTGCAAATAACACATTATCATAACAAAAGATATAATTTGTATGTATTACATCAAACCTTTTTATAGTGTCCTTGAGATATTTTCAATATTCAACTATGATAATAAAGAAAATTAATTATGTGTAATTTATTATATTTGATGAGAAGACATCTATACGGGATTAAAATATAAACCACACATATTTGCATATGTTCTTAATTCATAAAGCTTTTGTATAACTTGTTTAATATAATGATATGTTATAACACCATATACTATATAATTTGACATTATATTCAACACACTATTATTTGTATGTTTGGATAATATATCAAAGTTGTTTATTATTATTTCTGAAATCTTATAAGCATGTTTAAATTCATGCTTACTTATTTAAAACATTTTAAGGTAAAGACATGACACCCGAAGTGTGAACCATTATAAATATATGGAAGCTTGTATGATTTTACACTAATAGATCATAATGACTTGGTCATGTAATTACTTCTTGATATGTATCATGAGATGAGAATATTATTTATAAGAATACGTTGAATAAAACAATTTCCATTTGTCAAACCTAAAATATGCTCATAAAATAGCAACAAGAATATATAAGGTTTAAAATGACCGAAATGAAGGTTGTGTGGTTCTAATCCATTCCATGAAATAAATGTGATGTTATAATTATCTGGGTCGTGATCATGTACATAACAAAGGCAATTGTAATAGTGCCACCATGAAAGTTGTATATTTATAATTCATCCCTAATGTGAATGTGATGATATAATGATATGTGTAAAGTTCATGGTCATGGTAGTTGAGGAAATTGTAATGATCCTACTGTTGATAATAAGATCAACCATGTTAAATTGACCACACGAAGTGGCATACTAAGGGAGTGATTATAGACAAATAAAGTATGAAAAATATGTTATAATTAGAATGATTGAAACAATAATTATTATTCTCTTGTATCTTGTATTGTGTATTAAACAAACACGAGTGCAACGAAAGGCATATATGATGATCATAAACCTGAAGCTTATGGATCATAATTATTTAATAACTGACATGACTGGTTAGACCATACCGAGTCAATGATGTTGTGAAATCTACTAAAGAACCTGAAGTGTCTTCATGATAATTATACATGTAATGTTTGCTCTCAAAGGGAAGTTAATTATTTACCAACTACAAGTTTGGCGTAAATCCCTAAAGTATTCTGGAAATGACATTGTATATACCATTTAGTATTTTTAATCGATGCATCGTCTAAATGGTTATCAAATTCGCAACTTGAAGTTTGCTTGAATGTGGCTTACTTGATAAGATAGCAAGCACATTATTCTAAACTATTATATTGATTTGATAAATGCGGTGATCTTGATTCCCATTTTACTTATGATTATTGGAATAAATATTAAATTATATGTGACAAATATTGTTACACGAATTGCTTTTGTTGAAAACGATGACCAAACATCTTTGATTGATTGCGAAAACAATAATCATGAGAGCAAAAGTTCATATTCACATCAAGAAAGCAAGTAATTAAACTTTCTCCCCATTATAGTTGGTTTTGGTCAGAAACCAAATATTTCTCATCAAACCTTTTATTGTGCGTATATATTGGAATTGATCCACCACAACGCATAAAGATTGAAACTCAAATAATGTTGGGAATATATGTTGGATGAAAATGATATTTATGATTGCATACTTAGAGCAATTAACGAGAGATTTATTTAAAGCTCGTGAAATGTTACTTTAAGTAAATTAAAAATTTTCAACATTAGGGGGAGATTAATGGCAGTTGAAAAAGGAATGGGTATGCATGAATTATCATTGATCCTCAAACTAAATTGTGTGAACAAGAAGTTCAAAAGATAATTCGTTACCTAGATTAAAGAATCAATCACCAGACATATTCACTGACCTAAATACAGTGACTAAGAAAATCATGTAGTCAACTGCTAATGCTCCAATTAAGTTAATTGTCCTAGTAGGGAAAACCATATATTAACGAGTCTATTGCACGCATGAAGCGTGGTAGACTAGTCGATTCCAAGAAAATAAAAATTCCTCGAAAAATTGGAGCAAGTAATGAAGAAGATGGTCAAGTCGAGGTTATAGTAAAAAAAAGGGTCTCTTGAAGAGACATTAGACATGATGGTTCTGGAAGAACCTCAGGTACCTGAAAATAAAGAGCTCTTAGTAAATTATATCATGTCTAGAAGTGTATGGAATCGAAACAAAATTGACGTCGTTATACTTTTGTATATGTAAAGCGCTTGAAAAGATGAAATGATGAGGATCAAGATTTAAAATCTGCCTATGAATAAATACAAAGAAATGATTGGCCAAAATGGAATGACTCAAATGAGACAGAGTTGAATTCTCTATTGAAATGGAAAGCTTACGGACCAGTGGTCCATAAAAAAAGTTGTAAAATATATTTAATATAATTAGGTCTTTTATGTGGATCAACAATTTATGGCACAAGGATTTCGCAAAGAATTGATTAATTATGAGGAGACGTATTCTCCACTGGTGGATGCAATAGCTTTCCAGTATTTAATTAGTCTTGTAATATAAAGAGAAAATTGATATGCGTCTTATAAATGTTATGTATCATTTAGATACTAAAGTTTACATGCAAGTCCTTGAAGGATTTAAATTATGTAATTCATATAAGTAAGTTCTCGAGAACAATATGATCGTTGTATACAGATTTATCTTTGAATACGATTGAACTCCTGATGAGTTTCTTAAAGCAATTGAGTTCTTTAAAGGTGAATCAAAACATCTTAACGATGTAATTCTTGTGCACCAATAAACATACATTGAAAACTTGTACCCAGTGATTGTGATATCTCAATAAATAGTGTACACGTATGGTACAATACGGATTTTGGAGATAAAAGCAAGTGTTCATGACACTTTTACATGATATAGATATCTATGTGTTATATGGGCAAATTTATATAGCAAAACTCCTAAAGAGTGAAAGCATATATGGATAAGATGGAACGAATTCCCTCGTGGATTGATAATACTAGAAGCATTGATGTCAAAACCTCAAGAACATACTATATGAAGTTGACAAAATATGTGTGGACTAAAATAGTCGAGTCAAATATGATATAATTGACTCACTAGTGAGCTCGAAAACGAGAAATACATATGGTGATTATGATATCCAATTCTTGTACAATTGGAAATGAAATAATTGTTAACGACTTCTATGAATATTTTAAATGATGAAGTTTATACGGAATACTCTTGAAAAGTGCATTCACGTACATCACTTTTCAATATGGAAGGAAGTCCATGATAGATTGTAGCCTAGAAGAAAATTATACGAATGCAACAAGTTCTGTATACGGAATAAAATATCCGAGTCAAACATGATATAATCAACTCGGAGATTATCTCAAAAAAACAAAGATACAAATATGATGTACTCAGTCCGTGTATTTTAAAATTGACACCATCATGTTTAGAAACATGAAAGTATATGTTGATGATAGCATTGTATCTCCTGAAGAGATGATAAGCGAGTCGAGAATTTACATAATGATATTTTTATATATCAATCAAACGACATCTAGAACATGTTGGAATACATTAATATGGACAAAGTTCATTTATAAGAAAGCTGAAGAGGGTTAAATAATTTGTTATAGAACAAATTACTCTTATCATCTCCAGAATATAAATTATTGGTAGTTATTTAGAAATGCATCTTTTTATTTCGAGTTTTATTCATAACTGATATATCATTTATTTAAAATTTCTGACAAGATATAGCTCATGTTAATGAGGAGACATTGAAATGACTCAAAACTAATACTTTGATACCCTTAGTTATACAAGATATGATTATATATTTACTAACCCATCAAAGAGTTTGGTTAGTCTTGTTGATGCAGGGAATATAACATAACATGGTTGTTGATCTTGTGATACGTATTTGAGATGAGGCACTAGAAGTTTGATATGAAGATCATACATCATTAATTAGTTTAAAGGATTGCACATCAAGAGATTAAGCAACAATTCATTAATTACAAAAGTTTTGAGCAACTTTATAGAAGATCAACATTGCCACTTAAAAGATACATATTAAAATGAGGGGGAGTAACATACACGTTGCACTCTTTTTCCCTTCACTATGTTTTCTCCAGCAGGTTTTCTTAGTAAGGTTTTTAACAAGGTAACAAATTTGATCCAGAAGGAGAAAATACGCGCTGCACTCTTTTTCTCTTAGCTATGTTTTATTCCACTGGGTTTTCCTAGCAAGGTTTTTAATGAGGCAACATTAGGAAGCGTATTACCAACATCATGTGGATAGTCAAGGGGGAGTGTTATGAATATATTATTTCTAGTGACTCTCCACATTCTTAACTCCTCATTTTATTTACTCTTATGTTAATGTTGAACCTATAAATAGAGGCTTTGTATTTCATACATACACATCAATAAGAAAATCTATTTTCCATTCTCTCGTTCTTCTTTCTATATTGCTAATAGGTTTTATTTGTTATACAACAGTAATAATTATTCATCTTATCATCTTGTTTATTTTCAAAAGAAGTAGTACCACCTTAGATTTTTTTTTAATTTGAAATGGTTACATGATTGAAGATGATGTCAAAAGGTGAATAACTTTTAATGAAATTATCAACTGGTTGGAGTCAGGGAAGTGGGATTTTAATCAAGTCACAAAGAAAAGTTGCAACTTCTCTCATGGAAGGTATTATTTTTACTAAGTGCTCTAATGACTTGACACATCATATGGGTTAAGTTGACGTATAATGTGCTTTATCGTACAAAACGTACGAAATGCATAAAAAAGCAAAAAAAACGTGATGATATTTTCGTAATTATTTGTTCGTAGGGTATTATCAAAATTACTTTACAAATGATCTTATAGAGTAATTTTGATGTTGTAAGATAATTATCAAAATTATTCTGTAAGTTTATCAAATAACACACAATTCAAAATTACTCTATAAAATCATTTGTAGAGTAATTAAGATACTCTACAAAATTATCTTACAAGATCAAAATTATCATACAAGACCATTTGTAGAGTAATCATGATACTCTACAAAATTACTATACAAGATCAAAATTACCCTAGAAGAAAATTTTATAAAATTACTCTACAAGATCAAAATTACATTACAAGATCATTTGTCGAGTAATTTTGATAATTACTCTATGAGTAAACAATTACGAATATACCGCCGTACTCTTTTAGATTTTCACCATATTCATACGTTTTGTATGATAAGGATATTTATATTTTATATTTTTTTCTATATCATTATCACATCTCTAAGAACGGACTTTTTCATAAGTGACTTCCCTCTAAACTATAGTTTAGGGATTCTTACTACATGCAACATAACAATACAACCTCTAAACTATATTTTAGGGATTCTTATTCATCCAACGTAACATTACAAATAAGTACCAGCAATGAAACATCCATAAAGTAATTACCCTGATGAATCCAACGAAATGTAAAATATATATTTTTTTAAATCGTCGGATAAACTACCTAAATATTATTGAGAAAATCCACAAAATCTAAAAAAACCAAAAAGTATTTTTTTTTTCAAACTTATAAATAATATTCATTTTTAATATTTTCTTAAAAATATAAAATGTTTAATTTTTATAAATTTTAATGTTAAATGTTATATCTTTATTAATTTCTCTTCAAAAATACATATTTCCTTCTATTGTTCCTTTTAAACTTATCTACTTTCTTTTGTCTCTCAACGTTCCCTCTCGAAACTCCCCTTAATATTATTAACATAATACTAAAGATAAAATAAATCTTACTTATTTATTCACAAATTCAAGTTATTAACTCTAAATATTTGAACTTTTAAATTATAGTTACTATAGTAATTCCTTTTAAAAACTTTTTCAACGTAAGTATATGAGTTGCCATTATAACTTTTTTATTCTCTTTAGATAGGTTAGCAATGGATTCCATAAAATTACAAAAAACCGTTATAATGAACTTATATTTATATAAAAAAGAATAGTAATACTATACTTATTGAAGATAATAGAATTCTCGAGTTTATGAAATAATTATTTAAAAAATAATAATGAAGCAAATAAAATGTTTTTAACTCTAAAAAGGTCAATAAAAACTAGATTTAAATGAAAAAAAACACAATTTTTTAGCAGCAGCGACTATATATGGTTGGGTCAATGTTGGTTTGTGAGTCAGTTAGAATCTATTGACCAATGATATTGTGGTCAATAATGATTTGTAAGGGTCAATAATAATAAGCAGTTAACGTAAATAATGGTCAACTAGAGTTAACATTAACATTGGTCATGATCAACAATGGTTGGTTATGGTTAATATTAGTTATTGGAGGTCAATTAGGATAAATGATGTTGTGGTTGGGTCATATTTGTGTTGATGGACAATTATGGTCAATATTGCATAACTAAGGTTAAAATTAGAAGAGTAAATTACTATTTAGCCTCTTGAGTTTTAGTCAGTTTAACCCGTACGACTCTAAAAGGAATTTTTTAACATATGAAACTATGAGATTGGATTTTGTAACGGTTATGATCCCCTTAACACTAACTCTGCTACTTTTTTTTTCTGTTAAATATAAGGGTATTTTAGTACTTTTATGCCTCAGAGGCTATTTAGGAAAATTATAAAGTTTCTTTTAATATTTAAAAGGCTATTTATTTAATTACTCAAATTAGCATAAATCAAACTGTAATCTCATTCCCTAAAGTAAGTTTATTATTTGTATATATTAAGAAATATTTTTGTTATTATTTGTTAAACCTTTATTGTTATTTTTTATTATTTATGTATTTTTACAATTATTACTTAATAAAACTCATTTTAAATATATAAGTAAATACCTCTTTTTTTCAAAAGCGTTTTTTATTATCATTCATTTTTCAAACTTCTTTTTAAGTCGTTCCATCTTTTCTTAATATACCGTATATTTAAATCATTCATTTGTTGAAAACCGTTCAATTGTTCAAAACTCGTTAATTTTTGAATATGTGTTAGTAAAATTGATCGATTTTTTAAATTGATCATCTTTTAACTTCTTTTTAAACCTTTCATTTTTATAAATATCTTTCTTAAAATATTCATTTTTAAACCGTTCAATTTTTCAATTCCTTCGATTTTTAAAATCAGTCTACTTTTTTTTTGTTATAGTTCTTCTCATTAATTGTTCTTTGTTCTTGGTTTCTGTTTTTAATTTTTAAAAATGTTAATGAGAAAAGTTATAACAAAAAATGAGTGATTTCATAAATCGAATAAATATGAACAATTTTAAACAAACGAAAGGTTTAAAAATGAGCATTTTATGAAAGACATTTATAAAAATGAAAGGTTTAAAAATAAGTAAAAAAATGATGGAATTAAAAAGTTGATCAATTTACTAAACAAAATGTTTAAAATTTAACTAGTTTTGAGAAACGAACACTTTTAAACAAATGAGCAATCTAAATATACTATATATTAAAGAGGATGAATGGCATAAAAAGAAGTTTGAAAAATGAACAATTATAAAACGACGTTTATTAAAGAAAATGTTTTTAAAGAAAGGCGTATATACTCTTACATATTTAAATGAGTTTAATTAAGTAATAATCATAAAAATAAGAAAATAAAAAAAACAAACAATAAAATGTACAAAAACACATTTTTAGATATATACAAATAAAAAACTTGTTTTATAGAGGGTAAAGAATGAGATTATGGTTTGGTTTTTGTTAATTTAAGTAATTACATAAGTAGTCATTAAATATTAAAAGATACTTTATAATTTATCTAAATAGCTCCTAAATCATTAAAGTTACCCTAACATTTGACTAGAAAAAAGTAGCAGGGTCATAATTAGGGGCCATCACTGTTTAAAAATCCAACCAAGGGTCTCATATGTAAAAAGATTCCTTTTTAGGTCGCAAGAGTCAAACTGACATTAACTATTTTTTTTGGTAAATTAGGATTATTGGTAACTTAGTTATGTTCCACTTTGGTTATCGCAAATAGCTATCTTTAGTCAAAGACTATTTTTTAGTTGCTAACAGAAGATGTTAGGGACTATTTTTGGAAACTATTGTGTAAACTCTAAAAATAGTCTAAAAAAGGTATGTTATTAGAAACTAATTTTCAGACCCTAAAGAAAAATAATTGGGACCAACTGGCAAAGTATTTGAGATTTTTTTTCATCGCTAAAGAAATGAATTAGAGTCCCTAAAGAAATGTGTTGGAGATTGAAATGTATATCTCATGCGCCGCGCCTAATGAAACATGCGTAAAAAGAAAACTGACATGCGTGCTATGTATGTTGTTTGCAAACTAAATTTTCCAAGTTGTCAATTAGGCCATTTTATGACAATACTTGTTTAGTTTTTGTTACCGAGTTTTATTAGAATGTTATAACAGGTTCAATTTCTCAGTTAGACCAAATTAACGAGTTTAGTTATCCAAAAGTCAGAAAATCTATCTGAAACATCCTCTACAGTTTAAACAATCTGTAATACATCTAAATATCGATTGAATTTGTTGCACAATCACAAGTAGAATGAGCCTATAGCTCTTGTAACACTTGAAAAACCAAAAATGATCTTGTTCAACATCGTGAGACTTAAAGAACACAAAACTTCTATTTTACTAATTCAACGTGCAGAATCCACTGATAATGTGTGATGATTCACTAATAGCTAAATAAATGTTTGATTACAATTCAAGTCAATAACCAAACATAGTTTCTCTTAGAACAGAAAAATACAGAGACATACGCTCTAGATAGCTCCGCTGCGATCAATGACAAACTATAACGGATGACATCCCTTTATAGGCATGTCACATGCGCCACTACAAACACATGCATGGCACATTCGTTAATAAACTTAAGCCCACACATGATATGACTCATATGTGACCGATTGGTCACGCATGACTCATGCATAGCTATACAAAACACAACAAACACTAAAACAAGAAACTTTGTCCTTAGTTACAAACTCTTGACACTTTCAAAATACAAGACTAAAATATAGATATCATGTACTAACAAAGAGTTTACATCGTTCAGACAGGGAGAGATCAAGTGTGATCTCTCCTCTCCTAAGACTTAATTCTATCCAAACGAATTAACAAGTTATTTATAGGTCATTCCCATTCGTTTGATCCTTCTAAATGAATGTCACATTTGTTTGGCCTCTTTCAAACGAATGAACTTCACTTGATTGACACTTCAAGGGAATGAGCCATGTTCATTCGTTTACAGCAATCACACACACATGAACTATAGACTCAATCTAGCCTATTCGTACATTAACGGACACACTGCTATGCATTAACAAAACTAAAAGGTTTTAAATTCGAATCTTATAATTACGCATAATTATTCTGATTTTGTGAATTGTACTTTATAAAAGAAGCTTAATAGATGTAGAATTATTACACTTTTATGTTAGTAGCTTTATTTATGTATTTCTAATGACATCTTTTATATAGTCTTATTAGGGGCTTCGATTTAGTATATTAGATAACTTTTTAAAAAAATTAAACCTTAGAACTACCTTGATTACAAGGAGCACCAACAAAGCAAAATACTTACCAAAGTGTTGGGACGGTTGTAAGACAACTTTGTACAAAATACTAAACTTTAGGATTGACCTTGATTACAAGGACCACCAACAAGACAAAATGCCTACCAAAGTTTGGGATGACTATAATTACATGGACCATCATAACAATATGCCAAAAGAGCATGTTGCATCTTGGTCATTAGATGAAACATGTTGAAAAAAATGATTTTTTTTGCTTTACAAATAAAAAATGATTTTTAACAACAATATCCTAGTTTTTTTTGTCTTCTTGAAGACAAAAAATTGATATGCGTTATGGAATGGTAAGATAAAATGAAAGCATCTTCTCCTTTAGAGAATTTATAAATTTATTAGGTATTCTCAAATTTTTGAATTTACTATTGACATCTAATTAGTGAATGAAAATAAACAGACAAAATAATGCAATAAATGATTTAAACGTTTTTACAATTAAATGTAATAGTTAAAAGTTGCTAAATTTGCTGAAAATATTGAAGTTCGAAATTTGAGATTCAGATGATGAAGCTTATAAGGGTCTAGGAAAATCATCTATGGTGTTCGATGCTTAATTGAATCTTTTAAATCATTTTCATTATTACTTATAGGCTTTGTAACTCAAAATGCATGTAAACGCACAACCTTTAAAGTTTGAAATTTCTAGCTCATATGTATGTGTTTAATTCAAACAATAGGCAAAATGTGAGCTTGTTAACTCATGTGTCAGTTATGTATTACGTTTCTTATTGACCATAGCTTATAGTTGTCACAACTCATGTATAATCTTAACCGTACCCTAGTAAAATGTTGTATATTAATAAAAGAAATAAAAGATTGTGTTGTAAAACTAAGAAGATTTCACAGTAAAATCTATAAGTTATTGAGCATGCATAAAATAAACTAAATTAACATTACAACCGCACAAATGATAATTTGTGTAACCAAACTATGCATGGCAGCGCCTATGAATTAGAAGCTAAGTATAGACACAATAATGCATTAAAGGTGCATGCAAACTAAATTTATATAGGTCGGGAGACCTCATTATCATGACAAAATGAGCTTGTCTCATGTACACAAACATAAAAAATTTTGGGATCAAACAAAAAAGGAAAACTATCATAACCATTAACCAAATCTGGATTCTTTATTAAATAATTTCAATAGTTAAGATTAATTCACGAGGAGGATCTAAACCTCTATTTCATGATTCCTTCACCTTCATTAGTTTGTTGAAATTAAATCAAAGTTACAATATGTTTTGATTATTATATTTAAATTGGAATTTATATTTGTTGAGAATTGTTTTTTAAGAACACATTTAAGTAGTCCTATGAATAGGATTTGTTTGTTTTGATTTTAATTGTATTTTTGTTTAATTTGAATACAAAAAAATGGTCGTGGGTTGCCCCCATATCTCTGTGTTCATTCGTTTGTTTAATCCGATTGTTTAATCATCTGAATCAATAATTGGTATCAGAGAGCTAAGGGCTCGTACCTTATCACCCTCAACCAATGACGGAAACATCGAGACGTAATAGATTGCTCAAAGATGTAAAACCACTAACTTGTGATTAATAATTAAGATTCAAAATTCATTGTCATAAATTCGAATAATACAATACATTGTTTCAAAGAAAATACAACAATTGCAAGTTACAAGACTAAAACAACAAAATGTAACATCCGTAAAAAAAACGGATTTTACCAAACCCGCTCCGTTTATTAACCGAACAATCAGTTTAAAATTTCGTTGCGAATTTAATGCCCAAAATAATTTTAAACGATACATAATTAATTATATTATTGGAATATATAAATTGTTTTTGAAAAAATGTTAAAAATAAGAAAATAAAAATAATATGCTTCTGCCGGGTTTCGAACCCGGGTCAGTCAACCGGTTTAGTAACTTAACGCACACACACTCAACCACTGCGCCACTCATGCTTCTTGTTAATTATTAGAATCATTTAATTCATAACATGTTTTTCCGAATTCAAAACCGGCGCCCAAATTTCAGTCGTCGGAAATCCCGGCGATCTCGCGAGATTGGACGGTTACTTCAGTTATAACGTAAACCTTAAACACTACATCGGTTATAACCGATGTCTGAGTCCGCGACAAAGTTATAACCGCCGGAGAAATTCTAACCGACGAATCAAGTCGGAAATCGGACCAAATTCATCGACGACTTGCCTTATAAATACCCCCTCAAACCTCTGCAAGCTTTTTCGCTCAAAACCGCACCTTTACCCGACGTAATTTCACTCGCCGGAAAATTTCTGCTCATCGCGGAAAACCGAACCCTCCACTTCTGAGCCTTACTAAACCCCTGAGCTTATACCGAAGTCACCCACATCCTTTTCAAGCTTGCTGAAGACTCTCTGCTGCAAGACACACGTCGCCGGAAGTGTTTGCTGTCGCCGGAGTTTTGCCGGAGAAACAGAGGAGTCCAGTCGGTATACCTTACGCCTAATTTTTCTTTCTTTTATTTATACCTCACCTGTAATTAACTGAAACACGCTAACAACACGATTAAAACATCGAACCAGTCGGACTTCCGATTCTGGTTAAAATCAACGAAGAAGACGAAGTTTCTGTAGTTATAAGTATAATTAAAATCAAGTTATTACTCGGGTTAGACACACAGTCCAGCGGTGGACTGTGTGCACAATAAACACGTAAACGTCTCGAGTTCGAATCTTGTCCCACGCATGCTGCCTTAATAAAAATGTTTTTTTTTGTTAACCGAACCGGAGTCACCGCTGTATATGTTAAGTATAATAATAACCGGAATAATAACCAAGATAGACACACAGTCCAGTGGTGGACTGTGTGTATGTTTAAATCACAGGACACGAGTTCGAGTCCGGGCTACCGCACCGGCCCGGATAATTATTAAACTTTTTATTTAAGACAGAAATGGAAATGTTCAGTTTGTATATAAGTATAATATAAATCGAATTATTTAACAAGTTAGACACACAGTCCAGCGGTGGACTGTGTGTTAACTCAACCCACAGGTCCCGGGTTGAGACCTGTGGAGCGCACTGGTCCGATTCAGTAAAATCTTTTTAGAAATAAATTGATTTTCGGATTAATCTAATTAATATATAAATATAATTAAAAACAGAAATATTTCGGGTTAGACACGTAGCTCAGTTGGTAGAGCTGCGTGCACGCGTACGGGAGGTCTCGGGTTCGAGCCTCACTCAGCGCATACTTACACCCATACGAACCGGTCAAACACAGGTCAAGGTCAACGGTCAACGGTCAAAAAAAGTCAACTTTTTTATTATTTTTATTTATTTATTTTAATTAAAAATCAATTAAAAATACTTAAAAATAACATTTTTAAGGTTAGAAAATAGCCTTAAAAATCACAAAAATACACCCAACAATCCTACTAAAATGGATTAATAAAATCCGTTTTCTTACCGAACCATAATGCTATTTATCTAGGTTAATTTCACTCGTGGTTAAAACCACTTCGCGTGCATTCAACATCATCAACCGAACGCACCCACTGTGAGTGAATCTTACAACTCCCCCTTTTTAATTACACGTTTTGGGGTGTGTCATGTGTCACAAAATAATTAACTCGTTTATTTAAACTTGTGCCAAACCATATCGTGATCTAAACTTAGATTGTTTATATTGTTGTGATCATGTATTTCATTTTGTCAACTTATATGTAATTCATTCATTAAGCCCATCAGTTCCTCGTGGTAGACGAGTTGAGCAACGCGTGTCTCAAAACAAATCCATTATTGTTCATGTGTGTATTATTGAGTTTATATTGTTTGTAGTTATGTCTTTCATATTATCATGTTTATGCAATTCATTCATTAGGCCCATCAGTTCCTCGTGAGAGACGAGTTGAGCACCGCGTGCCTCTAAACGATCCATTATTGTTCATGTGTGTATTGTTTAATATTAAATTGATTTATGAATAAGTTTACATCTATTTTTACTCATGTGTGGTTGTGCACTTTATTTCATAATCAATTAAATAAACTTGTTCAAATGTTTTCCATAGGATTCACTCGCCAACTTTTTGTTGATCCAAAAACCTTTTTACACATGATACAGGTGACAGGGTGAAGCAAGGAAAACATAGGAAATGCCTTAGAAGAAAACAAAGAAGCTTAGATTGATGTTTAGGTCATTGATGTAATTATGATTGTAAATTTCCATTAAATTGTATTAATGAATATGAAACGTTAAAATAAATGTCATGAGTTTTGATGATAACCCAATCATGCCCCGATCACCTTTTCCGCTGCGGGTCGGGTGTGACAGATTGGTATCAGAGCCATGACTATAGGGATATATGATAGGTTATTAGACCCTTAGAGCCTATACTATAGTCTGCCTAAATTTTAATTGATTAGGTGGTTACATACAAACTTGTGATATTTATTTGTTTCATATTTGTTTATATTTACAGTCAAACATACATACTTATATACATATTCATTATATATATATACAATGTTCATATATTCAATTCATTTTCATACTCTCATTATTCAAAGATTTTGGTTGCAATTTTCAAATCTCATCAAAGTAAGTTCTGCGACGGGCATGTAGTAACTGGAAGGGTACAAGTACCGGTAGTCGGAACGTCCTGTCTAGGTTGGCATTCGTATAAATCCAATATAACAGACCAGTTTGCCTACCTGGGGACTAACGATGAGAGTACGAAGGACCTATTAGGCCAAAGCATGCCACACCAAACGTCGTTCGAACTAACCCACTTTGAGGTGTCACCGTGTCTACACCTGGACACATTCCGAATATCACACGTTGTATACATATTTCTCGATTTTCTCCGGGTTTTAGTGTACGAACCAGGCAAACCCATGCGAACCATATGAAAAACCCGGTATTCATGGGGGCCCACATGATTACGAAGGTGAAGTATGGCAGCATGTAGGGCCTAATGGCGAGCAAAGCCCAAGACATCCTATGGATGTAGTAGATTTATTTTTCTATAATTATTTTATGAATGTTCATTCCTAAGTGCGACCCATGATCCCAAAAACATCCAACTCATACTCTTGACATGTATTCCTTGTAGATGTCTTCTAATCTCACCCGTAGGAAGATGAGAGCAGGAAAAGCCCGCGAGCGCATGGCTGCCCTATCGCTCAACAAATGGCTGCCGTAATACCCAACATTGTAATCCAAGTACAACAAGCACTTACCGCTAATCCTGTCAATCAAGAAAACCAAAACATTATCAACTCTCCCCCAAATACCACTAAATGCACCTACAAGCATTTCAAATCATGCGACCCTCCGAAATACAGAGGGACTGAAGGCGTCACCGCTCTCCTCCATTGGTTTGAAGAAATGAGAACACCTTTCTAAATTGCGATTGCCCCGATGATCGCAAAGTGCGATATGCTACTGGTCGTTTATATGGAATAGCACTTACTTGGTGGAATACAGAGAAGGCCAAACGAGGTGTTGAAGATGTTATGACTTTAACTTGGAATGAATTGAAGGAAATCATGATCAGACGATTTTGCCCAAGGAGTGAAGTCAAGAAATTAGAAGATGAATTTTATTCGTTGAAGCAAAAGGAAGGAGACCACACCACATACAACAAAAGATTCCTCGAGTTACATCAAATGGTTCCCAACATGTTCACTCCCCTCTACCTTTTGATCGAGCACTATATTCGTGGTCTTCCGTCAAAGATTCAAGACTCTGTAATAAGTACCTCGCCTGCAACTTTGGAAGCAGCAATGGAGCTAGCAACAGCGCTCACCGAGAACCGAATCCGGAACAAAGACTTCAAGGAGGAGAAGAAGAAGGATAAAGCATCGACTGAAACCTCCGACTACACCCAAACCGAATCCCCTTCTCAACCCAATTCTAAGAGAAAAAGAGACGGGCAACTTTTCACTGCTATCCAACGAAATCAACCAATTTCACACGCCATACCCATCCAAGCTATCCCAATCACTCAAGTGGCACCCAACTCAACTTACCCAAATAAGAAACCATATCTTGGACCTCACCCTCGATGCAACAACTGTTTTTATCACCATTCCCTTACCTTACCTTGTCGACTATGTGCAACTTGTGGACGCTATGGTCATTTGAGCAAGGTTTGCCGCACCTTTCAAAACCAAATCTCTCCCCTTATTCAAACCATGAACCAAACCTATCAACAACCCCAATACCCCATGTTCCCATATGTTCGAGCTTGTTTCAATTGTGGCGACCCTACCCACTTTAGAAACACATGCCCTCAATTGGTTAACGTCATCAACACTCAAGCTCAATCAAACCCAGTTAACCAAGTAAACCAAGAAAACCCAACCGCTAGGCCACCAGCAAGAGGAAGAGTCTTCAACATCAACGCCAATCCTGTCGAAGATAATGACGGCCCAAACGAAGATACCCAACTAGTCTCTTCACCGAAAATCCAGATTCAACTCCAATCGTTTAGTTTATGTTTTTCTTTATATTTTAGAATCACATTGAACCAATCATAACTTAAGGATAAAGCCAATGAAACTTTGACAAGAATATGGTGGATACGCCGCTGGTACTTCCTATATATAAGTATTCTTATCAAAGGATCAGAAGCATTATCTGGCGGTTATGAGAGGTTCATGTGTAGACTGTTTGAGTAATTATTGTTTATTATTTCAGTACATGCAATTTCATAGGCCGCCGCTCTCCATTACATTATGAGCGTTGAGCATGTTCCCCATTTCATTATGAGGTTGAACCTGGCGTGCCCACATACGATCGGCTCCGTTTGATTGAGCCTTGATCGCACAGACATTTTTCATTTTCAGTACATGCAATACGATCGGCTCCGTTTGATTGAGCCTTGATCGGACAGACATTTTCATTATCAGTATCTTGTGGTTGTTGTGTTTGTTGTAGAGTCACATAGAACTAATCATAACTTGCGGATAAAGTCAATGAGAATTTGACGAGAATATGGTGGATACACCGCTGGTACTTCCTATATATAAGTATTCTTGTCAAAGGATCGGAGGCATTATCAGGCGGTTATGAGAGGTTCCATGTATAGGCTGTTTGTGTGATTGTTGTTTAGATTAAATTTATTATTTTCAGTACATGCAATACGATCGGCTCCGCTTGATTGAGCCTTGATCGCACATACATTTTCATTTTCAGTACATGCAATACGATCGGCTCCGTTTGATTGAGCCTTGATCGCACAGACATTTTTCATTTTCAGTATTTATGAGTTTGTTGTATTGGTTGTAGAGTCACATAGGACTAATCATAATTCACTGATAAAACCAATGAAAATTTGACGACAATATGGTGGATACACCGCTGGTACTTCCTATATATAAGTATTTTTGTCAAAGGATCAGAGGCATTGTCAGACGGTTGTGAGAAGTTCTATGTAGGATTTAGTAGTTTCTTGGTAACTAATCATAACTTATGGATAAAAACAATGAAAATTTGGCAAGAATATGGTGGATACGCCGCTGGTACTTCCTATATATAAGTATTCTCGCCAAAGGATCAGAGGCATTATCAGGCGATTATGGGAAGTTCCATGTAGGATTTAGTATTGCCCTGGGTTAAAATTTGTGTTACATTTATATCATCTCGCTATTTAAAGAAATTGGATTGTGTTCCATTTCTACATAAACTAACCTCTCCATCATAACAAACGAGAGAGGAACTGTCACCATTCAAACATATATGCTATCAGAATGTGGATTCAAATATTAGCTGTTGTGTTTATTTCTGTTCTATAGTCATAGAACCAATCATAACTTACTGATAAAACCAATGAAAATTTGACAAGAATATGGTGGATACGCCGCTGGTACTTAGGATCAGGGGTATTGTTAGATGGTTATGAGAAGTTCCATGTAGGTTGTAGTATTAGAAGTTTTGCCTTAGGATATAACCATATCCTTCCAAACATATCCAAACTCTTATGCATGATACCATATTTAGCGAATCAATTCTGCTTATCAATACTTTTACAGTAGGCAACAAAAAGCGATTTCTGTAATAGGGTACTTAACCCTTACAAGGAACGTTACCGCCTCAAACAAAAACTTAAAACCTTACTTTCTCTAAGCATGTAACTGTCAAACTAAACACCATCATTCTTTTAGTCAAATATATCACTACTTCAATTTCGGGACGAAATTTCTAAAAAGCAGGGGATACTGTAACATCCGTAAAAAAAACGGATTTTACCAAACCCGCTCCGTTTATTAACCGAACAATCAGTTTAAAATTTCGTTGCGAATTTAATACCCAAAATAATTTTAAACGATACATAATTAATTATATTATTGGAATATATAAATTGTTTTTGAAAAACTGTTAAAAAAAGTAATATGCTTCTGCCGGGTTTCGAACCCGGGTCAGTCAACCGGTTCAGTAACTTAACGCACACACACTCAACCACTGCGCCACTCATGCTTCTTGTTAATTATTAGAATCATTTAATTCATAACATGTTTTTCCGAATTCAAAACCGGCGCCCAAATTTCAGTCGTCGGAAATCCCGGCGATCTCGCGAGATTGGACGGTTACTTCAGTTATAACGTAAACCTTAAACACTACATCGGTTATAACCGATGTCTGAGTCCGCGACACAAGTTATAACCGCCGGAGAAATTCTAACCGACGAATCAAGTCGGAAATCGGACCAAATTCATCGGCGACTTGCCTTGTAAATACCCCCTCAAACCTCTGCAAGCTTTTTTCGCTCAAAACCGCACCTTTACCCGACGTAATTTCACTCGCCGGAAAATTTCTGCTCATCGCCGGAAAACCGAACCCTCCACTTCTGAGCCTTACTAAACCCCGTGAGCTTATACCGAAGTCACCCACATCCTTTTCAAGCTTGCTGAAGACTCTCTGCTGCAAGACACACGTCGCCGGAAGTGTTTGCTGTCGCCGGAGTTTTGCCGGAGAAACAGAGGAGTCCAGTCGGTATACCTTACGACTAATTTTTCTTTCTTTTATTTATACCTCACCTGTAATTAACTGAAACACGCTAACAAACACGATTAAAACATCGAACCAGTCGGACTTCCGATTCTGGTTAAAATCAACGAAGAAGACGAAGTTTCTGTAGTGTATAAGTATAATTAAAATCAAGTTATTACTCGGGTTAGACACACAGTCCAGCGGTGGACTGTGTGCACAATAAACACGTAAACGTCTCGAGTTCGAATCTTGTCCCACGCATGCTGCCTTAATAAAAATGTTTTTTTTGGTTAACCGAACCGGAGTCACCGCTGTATATGTTAAGTATAATAATAACCGGAATAATAACCAAGATAGACACACAGTCCAGCGGTGGACTGTGTGTATGTTTAAATCACAGGACACGAGTTCGAGTCCGGGCTACCGCACCGGCCCGGATAATTATTAAACTTTTTATTTAAGACAGAAATGGAAATGTTCAGTTTGTATATAAGTATAATATAAATCGGATTATTTAACAAGTTCGACACACAGTCCAACGGTGGACTGTGTGTTAACTCAACCCACAGGTCCCGGGTTCGAGACCTGTGGAGCGCAGCGGTCCGATTCAGTAAAATCTTTTTAGAAATAAATTGATTTTCGGATTAATCTAATTAATATATAAATATAATTAAAAACAGAAATATTTCGGGTTAGACACGTAGCTCAGTTGGTAGAGCTGCGTGCACGCGTACGGGAGGTCACGGGTTCGAGCCTCACTCAGCGCACACTTACACGCATACGAACCGGTCAAACAGTCAAGGTCAACGGTCAACGGTCAAAAAAAGTCAACTTTTTTTTATTATTTTTATTTATTTATTTTAATTAAAAATCAATTAAAAATACTTAAAAATAACATTTTTAAGGTTAGAAAATAGCCTTAAACTCACAAAAATATACCCAACAATCCTACTAAAATGGATTAATAAAATCCGTTTACTTACCGAACCATAATGCTATTTATCTAGGTTAATTTCACTCGTGGTTAAAACCACTTCGCGTGCATTCAACATCATCAACCGAACGCACCCACTGTGAGTGAATCTTACAACTCCCCCTTTTTAATTACACGTTTTGGGGTGTGTCATGTGTCACAAAATAATTAACTCGTTTATTTAAACTTGTGCCATACCATATCGTGATCTAAACTTAGATTGTTTATATTGATGTGATCATGTATTTCATTTTGTCAACTTATATATAATTCATTCATTAAGCCCATCAGTTCTCGTGGTAGACGAGTTGAGCAACGCGTGCCTCAAAACAAATCCGTTATTGTTCATGTGTGTATTATTGAGTTTATATTGTTTGTAGTTATGTCTTTCATATTATCATGTTTATGCAATTCATTCATTAGGCCCATCAGTTCCTCGTGAGAGACGAGTTGAGCAACGCGTGCCTCTAAACGATCCATTATTGTTCATGTGTGTATTGTTTAATATTAAATTGATTTATGAATAAGTTTACATCTATTTTTACTCATGTGTGGTTATGCACTTTATTTCATAATCAATTAAATAAACTTGTTCAAATGTTTTCCATAGGATTCACTAGCCAACTTTTTGTTGATCCAAAAACCTTTTTACACATGATACAGGTGACAGGGTGAAGCAAGGAAAACATAGGAAATGCCTTAGAAGAAAACAAAGAAGCTTAGATTGATGTTTAGGTCATTGATGTAATTATGATTGTAAATTTCCATTAAATTGTATTAATGAATATGAAACGTTAAAATAAATGTCATGAGCTTTGATGATAACCCAATCATGCCCCGATCACCTTTTCCGCTGCGGGTCGGGGTGTGACACAAAATGCAAAAATAAATTTGACGAGTATCTAAATTCACCATAAGTAGTTTTCTTGTAGTAGCATCATCAAACATTTCCTAAAACATGTATAAAATATCCGTCAACACAAATTATGTCGGTGAGCATACTAGTTTGTCTACATAGCATATATAAGAATGAGTCTCAAATCCAAATGTATAAAGTATATTAAATCATGTAACATACTAGTATGTATTAGCCTAAATATTAATAAAATTTTTGGCATTAGCGTAATCTTTATTACCGAAGCAAATAAGACTGTAAAGAATAACTTAACGATCACCCACGAAACAGGTGATGTGCTAAGCGATATACATGTTAAGGGAGACGTGCAAGATTAATGATAGATATCTAAGCATAAGTATTTTCTAGTATGAAACCACAATTAGCATAACAAATAAGCCTGTATTTGGATTGAGTGTTTAAATAAATTTGCATGTATGTGTGTTTAGTATGGATACATGTTTCAACCCAAATAGCGTTAAAGCGTAAAAGGGCCAAGTGTGAATTTGCAATGAAATTGCACAAAATATGAGTAAATGGTTAAAGAGGATGGAATACAAAAGTTACCCTAAAAAGGTAAACAAATGTGTATGACTGCAAGGATTTTGAAGAATGGAAGGCAAAATGGAAACTACAAGTATCAAATTACATAAAAACATATCTCGTTTAAGACGCTTATTTGGACACTATTATTAGTTTGTGTTTTCGTGAGTCCTATCACTTAGTTCAAAATAAGGAATCGAAGACTTTGAGTACTCTCCACCTTAATACATAATATTCAATTATGAGTTGGTTGACATTATGGTTTGGTTTTAGAGATAAATGATATATATATATGTGTGTATACACGTTATTATTATTTACATAGTCAAGTATTTAAGATAGAGTAATCCACAAACCTCAAGAGAGTGTTCACTATGGCACATTATCACCAACATAGTTGATGATTTGGATGCTTCATGAGTACAAACATGCATTTACAGCCGCATCATCAATACTCATTTGTATATTAACAAAATATATTATAAACCAGAAAAACCCACAAGAACAAGAAATTCCCCAGACGATGATGACACCCAAATGGAAGACAAAGAAAATGACGTGGAAGTCCGGTTGTGACGGGTCTTCCAACTACAAACACGTTCGAACGATTACTGTGGCTATTGTGGTGTGGGTGACATAGAGAGCAAGATGACATTTCTGTTTTTTTATAACGTTGATGCGCCTCATTCGTCGACCGCCTGAGTCGTCTGAACTTTTCATCGGAAACCACTGAGGAGAACCGCTGGACGTCACCATGGAGGAGAACCGACACCGGAATGCTCTACCATCACCACCAAGGATAACAGCCGTCGCTCAGAATTCTGACCATTACCATACCCTTTCTTTCTCTCTAGCATCTAAATTCTCTAAAATCTTTGTATGTATAGTGCATTTGTATGTGAGAAAAAACAGGGTATGAATAAACATAAATATAAAACTATAAAAGGCTTTTTTATATAACCGGTGATGGTTTTGCAGAAAAGAAAGAAAAAAAACTAATTAATATAATAAATGGTCAAAGCGAATATTACCGTGAAAGAATATAAATAAACGAAAAGGAAGTTCTAAAAAATATATGAAAATACCGGGTTGGGTTTGTGTTTGTATATGTTTGTATACTAGTTTAAGTTTTCATGTGTTATATGGGTGGCCTCACAATAAATGTATTATTTAACACTGTTGACATAAACTTTTTACCCGTGTGTTACACCGTGTACATACCAAATGAAAAAAACAACTCAATCCAATTTTTGGTCCAGATTGTGGGCTTCTATAAAGCATCTGGTTTGTACCAATCACAATAGAATCATTGCAAGTATCTATTTACATTTAGGATGAGCAAAAACATAAAAAATAAATTACTAGTAAAAAAAATAAAATACAAAAAAAAAATAAAACAAAAAGTATAAAAATATAAAAAAATAAAGTACAAATAAAAAATGAAAGGAAAATAATAAATAAAAAAGAATAATAATAATAATAGTAAGAAAAAAACTATTATTATAAATAAGGTTTTTCAAATTAATTTTGTTAACCTCAACACAAACTTATATTGTAATCTTCATGGATGACGATCACATGAGTTATCTTTCTACTAATGATTCTGCTCGTTGAACGTATATGTGAAGCACATCTCAATCTGATATGTATTATTTTTTATGAAAGGCAAACGACCTGGAATTGAATTAAATTTCACAACTTTACATCATTTGTATTAGAAAAATAATATAACCTGGAAGCTAAGATTAAGTCTTCTAATAATAAGTACATCGATTTATCATTCAGTACATTTGTACATTTGAAATTGAAACACAAAAGTGAACTTGCTAATTTATCATTATTATGGTTACAATGATGTTGTATTTGGTTTTGTAAATAGTGACACAATAAAAGATATCTAAAAATGTTTCTCAAATGGCCACCATATATTACGGGTAACCGTTTGAATAAAATCACAATCACCCTTTAGGCATATTTCTTAACACTTAGGTTATAAGACCCCAAATCTATAATAATAAATTTCAGTTGATTTAAACAATATAACGTAATTAAGTGTGTTTATACTGAATGAAACTAACATCAGATTGGATATTTCAGATTACAACAATCTTACAAACATTAGGGTAACGAATTTGTAGAAAACCCTAAAACATACACAACGATTCATGAAATAAAAAACATGATATAACTTAAATCTAACATAACGATGGATTGATAGAAAGAAAAATCCGAATGAAGAATCGTTCCACACAACACAACACGACACAAAGTCATCTGTAGAGAAAATTCAATCTCAAAACTTGAGCATTTAAGGATTGTGATAAAAATTGTTATATGAATAAATCTTGTAATGGAAAGGTCATCTTATTTTTGGAAAGAGTGATTTTGTGAAAGAATTCCATGTGATTAATTACATGATTAGATAAAGAAGAATAAGGAATAGGCTCTAAAGTTTGCCGCTCAAAACCTAAACGTGAAAAATATTACATTGTCATGTGGCAATAATAGCATTAAGTTAATGTCATATGACAAAAGTTGGGGTTGTTTTATTATAGTTACTAGATGGAGGTAAAAGTCTAATGACAATATGAATTATTTTCTAAATATAATAATATAACTATATATTTAAAAAAGTAAACAATAATTTTATTATTATTATTAACAAATTTAGGAAAAAAAGAAATAAATATTTTTAATATTTTGTGATATTTCATGTTATTTGAAATTCATTATTAATAATACAAATTCGTTTTTAATATATATATATATATATATTATATATATATATATATATATATATATATATTTAATATATTTATAAAAAATAATGGTTTATTTTTATGATTTGGTTCGTAAGTGAATTCCCGTCGGAAGGCCACAACAACTAGCGACTTCTTATATTACCGCGTTTATGTATAATAAATATAAACAACTAGCAGTACTTATATCACAAAATCTAATGTGTTGGGTGGTATTGTTAAATAAATAGTTATATTATGTTATGTATAAAACAATTATTATTGTTACTTAAAAATTGTGAGTGCGAGTTTACGGGTTTGATTCTATGCCGCTTTATACAAAACCAATTGCACGTATGAACTTTTCAATATGATAGCTTTTCAATATTTCGTCGTAACATGCGGGTAACGTTAACTTGTTACCAGATCGATCGATAGTTTGATTCATACATTGGTGCATGTCTTTTTACACAAATCCTTAACAACCATCACATGGTTTATTTTAATAATCCACGTGAATATAATTTTATAATTTCTCTATGTTTTAGTCCTAACACTAGGAAATATTATTCATTAGCTTAACTTTTTCCAAAAACCTATTAGATTAGTTTAAACAGGAAAGGAAATTATGTTTCTAAGTATATTTGTTAAGACACTTTTGAAATCATGCGTCATAGGTGTTTACTTATTATTGTAATTAAAAATTATATCGACTTAAACACATGTTTATAAATAATTTGGTATTATTTATCTATGCTTTCAGTTTTAGAAAACTATTAACTTTTTTCAGTGTTGTAAAAGTCACAATTAGGCGGTGCTAGTCGGTGATTAACCGCTAGTCGATCAGTAACTGAGTAATTTTTCGTTAATCAGTCTATAAATTGTTACTCGGTCCTAGTCATGCCTAGTCGCACCTAGTCGGCCAGCCAAAAATCGGCTATTCCGACCAGATTCCGGCAAAAAACCTATATATTTTGTCCAAAACCTCTAAATTCCGACCAGTTTTCAACCGAACCATGTGAATTCCAACAACTAATCTTGTATACTTAGAAAATGAGTTGAGTAATTGTTAAAACATAGCCAATTAAAATATTTACCTATAAAAATATGTATATGTATACATAAAACTAATTATTATATATAAAAAACCCGATCCGATTAATCCCGAATAGTCGCTAGTTCCCACCTTACCAACCGACTAGCGACTAGCGAATACTCCAACCTTAGTTTTTTTGTTGATAGTACTGAGTTTTAGAAAAATATAACGTATTTCTGTGATAAGGTAGGTCTCAATCATGTTTTTTCCCGATTAATACTAACATATTAGTTCTTTTATAATTTTTTTATCTGTTTAAATAATATGTTATGAGTTGTAACGCCTCGCTTTTTCGCATCCTTATTTTAGAAAATAAATATTTGTATCATAATTCGGGGTGTTAAAACATAATAAAAATATATGTGTGTGTATATATATTATTAATTGTTATTCGTTATTCGTTATTCGTGTAATGCCTCGTATCTTCGTATTTCTATTTTAAAAATGTCCGTATCCGTATTCCAATTTTAGAAACCTTACGTTCGTATTTTAATTTCAATCTCACAACTCGAGACATTAATCATAATAAAATTCATATTTTATACATATTTTTTTATTCACACAACCGATCATTTAAATACGTATTTATACCAAATCGACACAATTGTACGTATAAATACTTATACGCACATCCTCAATACTTGAATTATACTTTTATACTTTTTATATACTCAATTACATAATATATACTCAAGAAATACCAAGAAATATACCAATCATCTTTTCCACCTCATCAATCCACTTCCACCTTCTTTAACCAATCATATTTCACCATTTTTCAAATCCTTTCTCCACCAATCATCTTTTCAATCATCTTCCACATTTTTTAATCAATCATATTTCACCCTTTTTCACTTTCTCTACCTATAAATACCAACCTCCTTCTACCATTTTATTCACACCATTCTTCTCTCCATCTCTCTAATTCTCTCAATATCTCTAAATCAAGAATTCTAAGAATTCTAAAAGGACACTAAGTGTTCCAACCATTCTTCTCTCAATCTCTCTACTTCTTTCAAATCTTCCAAGCAAGGAAGAGAACTCTAAGAGTTCTAAAAGAAAACACTAAGTGTTTTAAAGAAAGCTTGAAGCTCCAACCTCCAACTCTTCACGGAATCACCAAAGGAAGCTTTGCAAAACTGTGAGCATACTCGACCCCTTTTTTACACTTTAATGCATTTTGGGGTGCAACATGTATAAATTACAAAATTTATTTTAAACAAAATTAAATGTGTTCATAATACCAAATGTGCCATCAGTTACGCTTATGTGAGTTATATGTGTTAGTTTAAACTCGTCTATACATGCTACTTGTTATGCTTGAGTTTGTTTATGCTTAGTAGTTTTGACTTGTATTCTCATGATATCGTTATGCTTAGAATACTATGCATGCTAGTTAAGGAATTCGATTATATGCTATTGTTATGCGAAAGTGGTCTACATATTCGTGCGATTCGACTTGAATATATACTTGTCACAATCAAAACCAACTTTTATACTTATAATTAATTTCAAACTTGTATGCTCGCCAATACTTTTGTATTGATCTATGCTTTTAATACATGTTGCAGGAATTTTGATGACACATGGAATCTAGTAGGATTGCCTAGAAACGCATTTAAACTTTAAATACTTATTGTATTGTATTTGTTTCAAACATGTATTTCGTTTCAATATCTTGTATTAAGTCGTTATCAATTAAATGAAGTTATATTGTTACGTGTCGGGATCTAAATTTTGTATTATTTGATTTAAACTATGAAAAAAGGTAATTATTAAACACTTGACACAATTAGCGTTATGAAGCCTCTTGCAATCTAGTTTTCGTCTCATCCTGATGTTTCCACCATCGGTTGGGGTGTGACAGATTGGTATCAGAGCCACAACTATAGGGAATTAGGTAGAATTGTCATGTTCGACCTAGTCTATAGTTTAAGTACCATACCATTGACCATTTGTGATACTTGTCAAAAAAGTTATTCTTTCTATCATGCTTCTCCTCCTTTTGATCCTAAAACTTACAATATGTCTTTCCTAAGACATGAAACACAACACACGCTTTTGAGTATATTCTTGTTCCACAATCGAAAAACTCATCAGTTTCAATCGCTCTACATGTTATTTTGTGCGAAATTCACCATCAAGTCAGAAGTGATATCCATATCTTGATGGGAGTTTCATTTCATAATCTAGTGGATCCTTATTGACGATTCGAGATTATATATTGATACGTTTAATAAACCACAATTTGGGGACGAAATTGTCAAGCCAGGATTGACATCCACACCTTGATGACTGGTTCCGCTCCTCAATTTTCAATCTCGCCTAAGTTTCGTATTTTTCGATCAAATTAGGGACATGTACTAACTGGAAGGATAAAGTACCGGTAATCGCTGTAACATCCGTCAAAAACGGATTTTACCAAACCCGCTCCGTTTATTAACCGAACAATCAGTTAAAAATTTCGTTGCAAATTTAATGCCCAAAATAATTTTAAACGATACATAATTAATTATTATATGGGAATTTATAATTAGTTTTTGAAAAACTGTCAAAAATAAGAAAATAAAAACAAATTGTTTCTGCCGGGTTTCGAACCCGGGTCAGTAACCGGTTCATCACAGACTTAACACTCAACACTTAAACCACTGCGCCACTGATATTTCTTGTTAAATGTTAGAATCATTTAATTCATAACATGACTTTCCGAATTCAAAACCGGCGCCCAAATGCAGTCGTCGGAAATCCCGGCGATCTCGCCAAGAATTAACGATTCCTTCAGTTTTAACGTAAGCTTTAAACACACATCGGTTATAACCGACGCCTGAACTCGCGACACAAACTATAACCGCCGGAGAAATTCTAACCGACGAATCAAGTCGGAAATCCGACCAAATTCATCGACGACTTGCCCTATAAATACCCCCTCGAACCTCTGCAAGCTTTTTCGCTCAAAACCCCACCTTTACCCGACGTAAATCCATTCGCTGGAAAACTTCTGTATCTCGCCGGAAAACCGAACCCTCCACTTCTAAGCCTTACTGAACCCTCTGAGCTTATACCGAAGTCACCCACATCCTTTTCAAGCTTTCTGAAGACTCGCTGCTGCAAGACACACGACGCCGGAGTCTGTTGCTGTCGCCGGAGTTCTGCCGGAGAAACAGAGGAATCCAGTCGGTATACCTCACGCTTAAATCGTCCCTTCTTTTTATTTAATCTCACCTGTAATTAACTAAAAAACGCTAAAGAAACCGATTAAAACATTGAACCAGTCGGACTTCCGATTCTGGTTAAAACTGACGAAGAAGACGAAGTTCGGTAACATATAAGTATAATTAAAATCAAGTTATTACTCGGGTTAGACACACAGTCCAGCGGTGGACTGTGTACACATTAAACACACTAACGTCTCGAGTTCGAATCTTGTCCCACACACGCTGCCTTAATAAAAATGTCTTTTTTGTTAATCGAACCGGAGACACTGCTGTATATGTTAAGTATATTAATAACCGGAATAATAACCAAGTTAGACACACAGTCCAGTGGTGGACTGTGTGTATGTATAATCACAGGACACGAGTTCGAGTCCGGTCTTCTCCACCGATTCGGACAATTATCTACCTTTTTAAATAAGTCAGAAATGAAAATACTTAGTTTGTGTTTAAGTATAATAAAAATCAGTTAAGTTAACAAGTTGGACACACAGTCCAGTGGTGGACTGTGTGTTAGCATAAACCACAGGTCCCGGGTTCGAGACCTGTGGAGCGCACCGAGTCTTGGATTGCTTGGTTCACAGGGTTGGCTTGGGCCTGAGCATGAATAATATTGACCAGTCTTGGATATGAGTTCCTGAAATGACTTGGATCTCCACAATTGAAACATGCCCGCATAGGTTGGCCCATAGGGTAGTTGGGTTAATAGTATGTTTGGGCTAAATGTTGAGTGGGTGGAAATGGTTGTTGTTGTTGGGCTTGACCCATAAATTGTTGGTGGGTTTGGGTTATAGGTTGGTGGCGGTTTGTTCGTTGAGGTGCGCGGCAGTGTTGTACAGTGTGTCCAGCGCGACCGCAGCTGGTACAGTATTGGCAAGGATAGTCAGGGGAGTGGTGATACTGACAACGGTTACATTTTGGTAGTGGTCCTGTGTATGGTCTTTTGTATGGCGCGGGTGGAGGAGTGGCTTGAGTGATGGGTGCAGCAGGAACAGGGGTGTTGGTATGGGTGACTGCAAAGTTCCTGTTGTTACGCTTCCTCTTGTTAGCAAATTTAGAGGAAGGAGTGTGGTGGTTTGAGGTTTGTCCCTCAGCAGGGATTTTCTTCTTTTCCTCCTTGAACTTCCCATTGCAAATTCGGTTTTCGGTCAGTTCTGTCGCCAACACCATGGCAGCTTCTAGTGTTACCGGTGAAATGCTGAGGACCGAATCTTGGATTTTCGAGGGAAGTCCTCGAATGTAATGTTCGATCAGACGGTAAGTTGGAGTGAATAAGTTTGGAACCATTTGGTTCAACTCCAAAAACCTTTTGTTGTAAGTAGAGTGATCACCATCTTTTTGCTTCAGGGCATGAAATTCATCTTCCAATTTCTTAATTTCACTCCTAGGACAGAATCGCCTAGTCATGATTTCCCTTAACTCCTCCCAAGTTAAGGCCATCGCATCTTCCGTTCCCCTCTTTCCCTTCTCGGTATTCCACCAAGTGAGAGCTACACCAAGTAGTCTCCCGGTGGCATAACGAACTTTGCGATCCTCAGGACAATCGCAGTTTAAGAAAACGTTTTCCATCTCCTCGAACCAACGTAGGAGAGCAGTGACTCCCTCAGTCCCTTCGAATTTTGGGGGATCGCAGGACTTAAAATGTTTGTAGGTGCATTTGATGGTAGGAGGGTTGTTGATGATCTGGTCTTGTTGTTGAGGAGGGTTAGTAGGATTTGCAGCAAGAGCTTGTTGTACTTGTACTACGATGTCAGGTAATATCGTGGCCATTTGATTCGCGATACGAGTGGCCAAACGTTCCTGAGACTTTTCCGATTTCCTACTCCTTCGATGCGGTCTAGACGACATCTACAGGATCATAAAATGAGAAGATTGTGAGTTTATGGTATCTTTTAAGGTGTCATGTGTCTTTAAGAAAATGAAAATAACATAAATATCAATAATGCAACTACATCCGAAGGATGTCTTGGGTTCGCTCATGTTGGGCCTCAAATGTCCCCCATACCTTCACCTATATAGTCATGTGGGCCCCCATGGCTATTGGCTTGGTAGGATTCACATTAGTATTGGCAATTTAACACTCGCATCCCCCGAATGCTAACCACAAAATATGTTCATGAGATGTTTGGTCGGAACGTGTCCAGGTGTAGACACAATGACAACTCAAAGTGGGATTAGTTCTCACAACGTTTGGTATAGCATGCTTTGGCCTAATAGGTATTTCGTACTCTCATCGTTAGTCCCCAGGTAGGCAAACTGGTCCTTTATTTTGGATTTATACGAATGCCAGCCTAGACAGGACGTTCCGACTACCGGTACTAGTACCCTTCCAGTTACTACATGCCCGTCATGAGAACTCACTTTGATGAGATTTGAAAACACGAAAATCATTGTAAAATCAGTCATGATGTGGTGTGTGCTTGCATAGATGTGATATATTATGCTCATACGATTTCATGATAGGCATTATTTGATAATACATACTTATGAACATGCTTGAACAATATCAAATGTAACATTTAACATAAACATATAAACATCATGAAATTTGGCATATAACACACAAAATTCTTATAAGTTTCTAATCGACTATAGTATAGGCTCTAAGGGTCTAATAACCTATCCTATATCCCTATAGTCATGGCTCTGATACCAATCTGTCACACCCCGACCCGCAGCGGAAATAAGAATCGGGGCATAATTGGGTTATCACCAAAGCACATGACATTTACTATTATGTTTCATAATTAAATGAAGTCAAAGTTACATTTCTCTAACATTCAAACATGTTCATTCATTACAAGGAAAATAACCAAACATAATAATCCGAATACTAAATCGTTTTATTTCTTCTAATCCAGGTCCTACGTGTTCCTAGCTGCTGCTGGTTCACCTGTATCATGTGTAAAATGGGAGGTTTTTGGGTCAACATAAGTTGGCGAGTGAACCTTATAGATAAACATTTAATAATGATTTTCTGGTTAGTTTATCAATAAAATATTGTGCATAATCATAAAAGAGCATATGTATGAAATCAAGCAATGGCAACATCAGTTACAATTATAACATACATTAACAATCGATAGCATACATGAACATACTAACATCATATGATAATTAACATAAATGAACTGTGAGATCAAGGCTCAATCAAACGGAGCCGATCGAATTGCATGAACTAGAAATGTAAATTGAACTGTGCGCTCAAGGCTCAATCAAACGGAGCCGAACGTATTGCATGAACTGGAAATGTAAATTGAACTGTGCACTCAAGGCTCAATCAAACGGAGCCGAGCGTATTGCATGTATTGAAATGTAAATAAAATGACCGATCAAGGCTCAATCAAACGGAGCCGATCGTGCGGGCACGCCCTGATCAACCGCATAATAAAATGGGGATCAAACTCAACCTCGAGGGATGGGGAGCTACGGCCTCAGCAATTGCATGTACTGAAATAATAATTTGCAACCTACTTATCAGCAACAAATAACACACATGTCATGATATGATATATGCACAATAACTTAGTTATAATAAGTAAATGAACAAGACACATGATACACCCCAAAAATGTGATTAAAACGGGGAATTTGAAGGGTTCACTCACATTGGGTGCGTTGGATTTGAGTTAGTGAGATGCGCACGATTTAGACGAAGCGAGTCAACGAGGAATCACTGACCTAAATAATCATGGGAAAAATATATTAAATGGATGGATTTTATTAAAGATTTTAATGGGATTTTTAGATATATTTTTGGGAGTTTATGGCTATTTTCTATCCTTAAAAATGTTATTTTTAAGTATTTTTAATTGATTTTTAATTTAAATTAAACAAATAAACATTTAAAAAAAATAATATTTTTTTTTTACTGTTTGACCGTTGACCGTTGACCGGTTCGGTCAGCGGTAATACTTGCGCCGAGCGGGATTCGAACCGGTGACCTTCCGTTCACGCGCACGTAGCTCTACCAACCGAGCTACGTGACTAACCCGTTAGGATTCCAGTTTTAATTATATTTATACACTTATTCGAATTTACCGAAAATTCCTTTATTTTGCAAAACGTTTTAATCTCATTGAACCGGTGTTTGTGACGGGACTCGATCGCGCGACGTGTAGTTTGTTTTGCACACAGTCCACCGCTGGACTGTGTGTCTAACCCGGTTATATTCTTGATTTATATTATACTTAACAACTACTCGTTTCAACCCGGTTAGTTCATGAATAAAAAGGAATGTTTATTACGCAGAGTGTGTGTAGTAAGGATCGAACTCGGGACTTGTATATAAACTTTGCACACAGTCCACCGCTGGACTGTGTGTCTAACCCGTTAATTATCCGAATTTTATTTACTCTTATCCCGTTTTTAGATTCGTCTTCTTCATTACGATTACCGGTTTTTACTCAGACAACTGATTCATGGTTCTACTACTTAAATATCATGCCTACTAGTTTGAATGAACAAACCGAACAGTTTGGGGAAAAGAAATACCGGACAGGTCGTCTTCTTCAGGAAGTCCGGCGAGAACAGGCAACTCTGTTTTTGAAACTTCGGCTGAGAGGGTCTAACAACAGAATTAAAGAATTAGATTTGAAATTGAACCAGAGTACATGGATTATTAGCACGATTGAATGTGTTTACCGTCAACTAGCGTGTTTCCGGCAAATTCCAGAATTTCTCCGGCGAAACCAGAAAATTCAGCAAGGTCTTCTGTGACTGATTTTGAGTGACGGAATAATGTTAGTAGTGTCCTAACAATAGATTGAAACAGCAAGAGAGGAAATTCTTACTGGTTTGTGTTGAACACGGTTTTCCGGCGAGATTTGCAGAGAATTCCGGCGACAGTTTTCTTGTGCTCAAAAGACTTGAAAACGCGACGAAAAGGGATTGGAGTGTATTTGAGACGGTTCTGAATCGTATAAATGATTGGAATCTGAATTATTTGGAGTTTGAATGTCTTTCGGTTTCAAAAACCCAAAACTTGAAGTTCATTAAAATTGGAACTTAATTAGAAACCGATATTCGTCGGTTATAAGTTAGCTAAGCGAAACAAAACTGATTTGGCGATTCGGCTTACCGATTTCCGTTATTCAGATATCATTAACCGTTAATCCGTGTTTGCGTATAAAATTCAATTGTTTTCATAATGTTAACAGAAGACAATTGGTGGCGGAGTGGTTAAAAAATCGGTTGCTGAGACGTTGGAGGCAGTTGACCCGGGTTCGAGTCCGGTCAGCTCCAAATATTTTTTATTTATTTTATTTTAACTTTTTATCAAATATAATTTTTATAGTTTAGTTTATATATTAATTATGTAACGTTTAAACTCAAAATACTCATAAATACTTAATGAAATTTCGTAACTTGGTATTTGATTACAAAACGGAGCGGGTTTTGGAGACCCGATTTATACAAATGTTACAGTATCCCCAACTTTTAGGAATTTCGTCCCGAAATTTAAACAGTTGAAGTAGTAGGGAAAAGATAAGGGTATTTTTCACGCATTGAGTCTTCACGTTCCCAAGTAAACTCAGGTCCCCGTTTCGACTCCCGATTTATACAAATGTTACACGAACCGGTCAAACAGTCAAGGTCAACGGTCAACGGTCAATGGTAAAAAAAAGTCAACTTTTTTTATTATTTTTAATTATTTATTTTAATTAAAAATCAATTAAAAATACTTAAAAATAACATTTTTAAGGTTAGAAAATAGCCTTGAACTCACAAAAATACACCCAACAATCCTACTAAAATGGATCAATAAAATCCGTCTACTTACCGAACCATAATGCTATTTATCTAGGTTAATTTCACTCGTGGTTAAAACCACTTCGCGTGCATTCAACATCATCAACCGAACGCACCCACTGTGAGTGAATCTTACAACTCCCCCTTTTTAGTTACACGTTTTGGGGTGTGTCACGTGTCACAAAATAATTAACTCGTTTATTTAAACTTGTGCCATACCATATCGTGATCTAAACTTAGATTGTTTATATTGTTGTGATTACTTATTTCATTTTGTCAAATTATATGAAATTCATTCATTAAGCCCATCAGTTCCTCGTGGGAGACGAGTTGAACAACGCGTGCCTCAAAACCAATCCATTATTGTTCATGTGTGTATCATTGAGTTTATATTGTTTGTAGTTATGTCTTTCATATTATCATGTTTATGCAATTCATTCATTAGGCCCATCAGTTTCTCGTGAGAGACGAGTAGAGCAACGCGTGCCTCTAAACGTTCCATTATTGTTCATGTGTGCTTTATTTAATATCTAATGATTGTTGAATAAGTTTACATCTATTTTTACTCATGTGTGGTTGTGCACTCATTTCATAATCAATTAAATAAACTTGTTCAAATGTTTTCCATAGGATTCACTCGCCAACTTTTTGTTGATCCAAAAACTTTTTTACACATGATACAGGTGAACAGGATGAAGCAAGGAAAACATAGGAAATGCCTTAGAAGAAAACAAAGAAGCTTAGATTGATGTTAAGTCATGATGTAATTATAGTTGTAAATTTCCTATTAAATTGTATTTAATGAATATGAAAAGTATAATAAATGTCATGAGCTTTGATGATAACCCAATCATGCCCCGGTCACCTTTTCCGCTGCGGGTCGGGGTGTGACAATCGCTTGGCGACGAGAGTATTATACCTATTAGGCCAAATCATGTCTCCCTAATTCGAAAGGACTTACGAGTCACTTTGGAATAGTCGAAGTTTCTAAAACTGAAACACTCCAACATTTTAACAAGCCTCTCTTTTATGCTATTTTACATTTTATGCTATATAATTCTTATTCCTTCATTTTTTTAATGTCACACTATACTAAAATCAAATTTATGCACGACAAACTTCGCATTTATACTAAATCTATTACGCAACGATTCTATAGGTGCATACTAAACATCATAATTGATTTGGGATTACTGGAACATTATATGTGATAAACTCGTTATAAAACCACACCTTAACATGTATAGCACTATGCGTAGTGCTATAGGAGTAGCGCATCGCCCTTGAGACTTAGGGTCATGTTAAGTAAACTATTTCATACCAAGTAAACTATTTTACACTATGATTCAACAATATTGACTAGTCAACATTGCGTACACGATGGTTTGACTTGTTTATTCACATGTTTATGTGGTAGACTCGTCATTAACTTTGATCAAGCCACACCTTAACATGTATAGCGCTTGTGTAGCGCTATAGGAGTAACGCCCGCCCGTATTCTTGAGGTCATGTTAAGTAAACTATTTTACATCCTCTTCGTTTTAACGATGATGGGTAGTCTACATTGCGGTACACGATGGTTTGACCTGTTTATTCACATGCCAGCAATCCGTTAATCTTGGTTAAACTAAAATATACCATCTGTATTGTACACGAATGTGCGAATACGCACACTTACACTTATACTCATACTTATACAGTATACTCTCTCATACTTAAAAGCAATTATACTTATATACTTGAGACTCTATATATGCTATCATTCTCACTTGTAATACGTTAATAAACCCTAATCGTGACACGGAACGTAACATGACACCGATTAGCGAAACAGAAGTAATATAGTATAAACATGGTGGATACGCCGCGGGTACTTCCTATATATAAGTGTTACTACCATATTACCAAACTTTCGTAAAACGCATCATGAGAAATTCGGTTTTTCACGACTATGTTTAATACAAACTTTAATCACTCATAACCTATTTCGCGATTATACCCATACATCCTTCAAAATGCCCTATTATTCTAAAGTCTCCCTCTTAAATAAATTTCGGGACGAAATTTCCTAAAGTAGGGAGACTGTAACGCCTCGCTTTTTCGCATCCTTATTTTAGAAAATAAATATTTGTATCATAATTCGGGGCGTTAAAACATAATAAAAATATATGTGTGTGTATATATATATTATTAATTGTTATTTGTTATTCGTTATTCGTGTAATGCCTCGTATCTTCGTATTTCTATTTTAAAAATGTCCGTATCCGTATTCCAATTTTAGAAACCTTACGTTTGTATTTTAATTTCAATCTCACAATTCGAGACATTAATCATAATAAAATTCATATTTTATACATATTTTTTTATTCACACAACCGATCATTTAAATACGTATTTATACGCAAATCGACACAATTATACGTATAAATACTTATACGCACATCCTCAATACTTGAATTATACTTTTATACTTTTTATATACTCAATTACATAATATATACTCAAGAAATACCAAGAAATATACCAATCATCTTTTCCACCTCATCAATCCACTTCCACCTTCTTTAACCAATCATATTTCACCATTTTTCAAATCCTTTCTCCACCAATCATCTTTTCAATCCTCTTCCACATTTTTTAACCAATCATATTTCACCCTTTTCCACTTTCTCTACCTATAAATACCAACCTCCTTCTACCATTTTATTCACACCATTCTTCTCTCCATCTCTCTAATTCTCTCAATATATCTAAATCAAGAATTCTAAGAATTCTAAAAGGACACTAAGTGTTCCAACCATTCTTCTCTCAATCTCTCTACTTCTTTCAAATCTTCCAAGCAAGGAAGAGAACTCTAAGAGTTCTAAAAGAAAACAGTAAGTGTTTTAAAGGAAGCTTGAAGCTCCAACTTACAACTCTTCACGGAATCACCAAAGGAAGCTTTGCAAAACTGTGAGCATACTCGACCCCTTTTTTACACTTTAATGCATTTTGGGGTGCAACATGTATAAATTACAAAATTTATTTTAAACAAAATTAAATGTGTTCACAATACCAAATGTGCCATCAGTTATGCTTATGTGAGTTATATGTGTTAGTTTAAATTCGTCTATACATGCTACTTGTTATGCTTGAGTTTGTTTATGCTTAGTAGTTTTGACTTGTATTATCATGATATCGTTATGCTTAGAATACTATGCATGCTAATTAAGGAATTCGATTATATGCTATTGTTATGCGAAAGTGGTCTACATATTCGTGCGATTCGACTTGAATATATACTTGTCACAATTAAGACCAACTTTTATACTTATAATTAATTTCAAACTTGTATGCTCGACAATACTTTTGTATTGATCTATGCTTTTAATACATGTTGCAGGAATTTTGATGACACATGGAATCTAGTAGGATTGCCTAGAAACGCATTTAAACTTTAAATACTTATTGTATTGTATTTGTTTCAAACATGTATTTCGTTTCAATATCTTGTATTAAATCGTTATCAATTAAATGAAGTTATATTTGTTACGTGTCGGGATCTAAATTTTGTATTATTTGATTTAAACTATGAAAAAAGATAATTATTAAACATTTGACACAAATAGCGTTATGAAGCCTCTTGCAATCTAGTTTTCGTCTCATCCCGATGTTTCCGCCATCGGTTGGGGTGTGAAATGAGTTAACTAAAAAGTGTATAATGTTATGTTGTTTCATTGTCACGTAAGCAGCGAGCTTTGACTAACCCATCATTTAGCTATCACTTGGTGTTTTAACTAGCAATTTTAAAAAGAAGCAACAAGTGTGATTGGGGTTGGACCCCATACCCTTACCCTCTCATGCATGTCAAGGTGGTAGCGCCTCCCACTTTGGTGTTGGAGTTTAACGGCTACGCGGCTGTGCTTAGCACTAGTGGCGGACCCATGATTTTTTTTCAATGGGGTTCATTTTTTTTTGTTGTTCAAAATATTCATAACAAAACGTTAAATTTTCTGGTTGGTTTTCGTCAGGATCGGGTCAGAGCGAGGAGCATATAACAAAAATATTAAACTATCACTAATTAGAAAACACACAATATTAATACGATGTCATTCTAATTTCTAAACTTAACATTCACAGTAACAAATCCTTAAACAAATAGACAAGTAACAAAATTCAAGTTATAAAACTAAAAAAAAAAACAATTAGTTTTACCAGTAAAAAAATAGAAAAACAAGCTATACAAGAATTAAACCCATGATCTTTTGTTGGTAAAGAAAAGGGTTTACCGCTACAATAATTTTCCTTTTCTTTTAATAGTGTCCACCTAATTATATTTATGTCGTCCTTACAAATTTTAATATACCGGATCTACTAACTTTTTAAAAAATGTTAGGGTTCAAGGACCCCGACCCAGCTTAATGCCTGTAAAGGCTTAGGTGTATGGCGCGTTAGCCCACAATGAGAAGCTTAAGTGGTCAGTGATCCATTACACTCATAATTGATAGAATTGTATGTTCGATTTTTTTAACATTAAAATTTAAAACGTAATTATGGTCATGGTACATTTCTTCTAAAAATTCATAGCATCTGTTTTTTATAGTTATATTCATTTTAAGAGTACAAAGGTGATCAAAATTACTTAGATATTTTATTTTACTAGTTTGTTTGGAGTGATTGTTCGCGATCAAAATAAAACATATGTACATGCTTATCTGAGTTTGGTATGAAACCGACCATAAAGTACTATCGAAAAAATAATTGAATTCTGAATCAGTTGACCCCACACATTAAACATGTTTCGAAAATATAGTAAACAAATAAATAATACTCTCAACAACTGTCATGAATGTGAAAAGAATCTTGCAAATTAATTATTTTTACGAAATTCTTATAACACAAGATAGATTGAAGAATATATAAAAAAATATAATATGGAGCTCATCATCAATGTGTATATAAATAGAGGTCTCTCAAACTCAACAAGCATATTCGAAGAGTGTCATAGTGTGTGAGACTGTGAGAGAGAGAGAGATATGGACGTCGCTCAGGTGCTTCATATGAATGGTGGTGATGGAGATTATAGCTATTCTAACAATTCTCTTCTACAGGTACTTTGCATCTTATGGGCATATAACCTCATAGATATATACACTCATACATATGTAGAAACATATGTATTATTTTATGTTGATTTCACTACATAATTTATATGAGCGATATCTATATGTCAATGCTTATTAAACTCATGATTAGTCATGCATGTTCTTGAAAGGCGGCTATTATAAACACCATATATATACATAACCACATACAAATATGCATTTGCATATACATGTATTACTGGTTTATAAAGAAACTGATTCAATTTTTTTGTCTATATTTCGGCAGAGAAAGGTTATATCAATGACAAAACCCATAATTAATGATGCTTTGACCAATCTCTACTCTACTATGAACTTCCCCAAAACCCTAACCATGGCGGATCTTGGATGTTCATCTGGACCGAACACATTACTAGTGGCATCGGAGCTCGTCAAGTCAATTGACAGGATCCGACTAAACTAGGTAATGAAAAATCACCCGAGATACAGATATACTTGAACGACCTTCCACATAATGATTTCAACACCATTTTTCTCTCCGTGTTAAAATTTCAAAAGTACCTTACAAACCAAATGGTGTCCAACTCTTCTTCACCGTGTTACATTTCTGGTGTTCCTGGATCATTCTATACTAGGCTTTTTCTCAGCAAAAGTATTCATTTTGTCTACTCTTCCTATAGTCTCATGTGGCTCTCCCGGGTAATTTGTTCGCTCTCACTCTCTCTATATACGTATGTATATATCTATATAATGTGTGTGTTAACTCAATTTTAATTGAACAGGTTCCTAAAATGATCAATACAAACAAAAGTAACATATATCTGTCAACAAGAAGTCCCCCATGTGTTATAAAAGCGTACCGTGAGCAATTTCAGAGCGATTTTTTGACATTTCTCAAGTATCGTGCTGAGGAGATGGTGAGTGGGAGGCGTATGGTTTTGACGATACTAGGGAGGCAAAGCGACGATCCTTGTAGCAAAGAATGTTGTTACGTATGGGACCTATTAGCCACATCCCTAAAGGATATGGTTGCTGAGGTACATTCTTTCATCCTTTGGAAAATAAATAATTCTATTTTTAAATTCATTAACAATTTGTATCGCTATGTTATCAAGACATTTAATAATAATGGAAGAATTCATCCCAACATTACAAAGATGATTATTAATAATACCCCAAGGAGAACAAGAGGAGAGTTGTATATCGTCTTTTATACAAAGTTCATACCCTAAAAATCCATATTTAGGCCTTTTTTAACTCCTTAGATATTGCAACCTTCCAACTTCAATTTATTTTAAAATAGCCCTAACTTTTCATTTATATAGTAAAGCCCTGAAATATTAACAAACTAACATAAGTTTAATCAAAGACTGTGTAGTAGTTAACTGATAATCTTAATTAATATCATTTGAAGTTAATCTAAACTCTAAAGCTCTTGAAAGCAGGACTTATAGAAGAAGAGAAACTAGATTCATTTAACATTCCACAATACACACCGAATCCTAAAGAAGTGAGTAACGAAGTCGAGAAAGAAGGGTCGTTTGTGATTGATCGCCTTGTGGTTTCTGAAGTAAATTGGGATGCATGCACAGACAGCAATCTCAATTTATCCAAAGAGGATGTGCAAGGATACAATATGGGAAAATGTATGAGAGCTGTTGCAGAGCCTTTGGTCTTGAGTCACTTTGGCGAGTCGATCATTGAGGAGGTGTTTAAGAGGTACACAGATAATATCAAGATTAGCATGTCCAGTGAGAAGACCAAGCTCGTTAATGTCACTGTGTCGATGACCCGAAAAGGATGATGTTTTTATGATTTTAGCATCTACGATAAGAAATAAGTATTTGGATTGCTTTGTTATGAAAAATGTGATTGCTTCTCAGTAAGTTCAAATAAAATGTATTATATTTTGGGTACTATATATTGTGTTTAATTGGATAGTAAACTATTCTAAATGATAACTGGTTACTTTTGCATACTATAGTGGTTGGAACCACGGGGTGTCAGCCCAGTGGCCAGCCTCACCCATTCCAAACGGGAGGACGCGGGTTCGAGTCCAGCTCGGCCCGAATAATCCTGCTGGGTAGTAACCGCCAGGCAGCTATGGAGCTAAGCTAGCTTGGGAAGGGAGAACCCTCCCGCGATCAGGGGTACCGTGCATTTACCTTTTTTTTTCCTACTATAGTGGTTGGTGACTTGGGTCCACCAATGAAACATGGTTAACAAAACACCTAACTTGCATAATAGTACTTAGAACTTCTAAATTCTAACTTTAAAGTTGTTAGTGATTTAGGTGTTATCAATATCATTAATTGGATTTACTATCAAGACCAGATGAGAAATTGAAATAAGCATTGATACAAAGTAGGTGCTGTGAAGTGCATACCCTTCCAAAACTATTATAATTTCCAGCACCATAAAACTTTAATGGTTCCTAGGTGTGAAGCCTCTAGACCGTAGGTGGTTCCTATGGGCACTGCCCCCTTCCCTTAACGCAGTCCAATGGGCATATTCCATGGCAGTATCGCGCTGAATAGTAGAAATTTGCTTGAAAAATGTTTTGAGCTTTCCTAGATGGTAAATAATTCCATGAAAAATTGTGGTTAATGAGAGTGGATTTGTCATTTTGAACAGAGCATTAGCTGATCATAATTGGCAAATGACTATCGGTTGCAATTGTACATTAGTGGCAACTTAATTAGCAATGCAACTTGTAATAATGATAACTAAGCATCTGTGGAAACTTGGTCACCATTTAAAGGGAGGTTTTCCCACTAATACAAACGTCAATCGTCAATGGTTATAACAGCAAACTTTGGAAACTTGCAGCAATTAGAAATGCTTAATTGTATTTACCAGAAAAGTTAAAGTTTGTGCCTAAATGATGGACATACTAATCCCTCCCAAACCATCCATTAAAAGAAACATTTATTTTCTTTTTGGAAAAATCCCGTAAACAGGCAAGAGGACAACACACCCAAGTTAATAAATTTGGCATTGCTTTTGTTAAAGTAAAATAATTGTATTCTAATTACTTTTTTCTTCATGTACCTTTGTGTAATATTTATTTATATAAGGCCACATGGGCGCCCGTGATCACACACAGACAAAGCGTGGTAACGCGTTATACACCGCCACCACAACCTTTCAAAATGCGTGGAAGATACAACGCAAAAGAAAGAAGAGAAAAACTTGTGGTGACAAAACTTAAACGCGAGGAGACGTATATTAGACACTTGAGCACAAAAGAAAAAAAATAGTGATTTAAACATCTTGTTACAACCGCATGTCAATCTCACAGAACCGTATAAATCGATCGTACTTCAACACAAACGCGAGATATGTGAAGAATGGGGTTGGGAGATGCCGTAAATTTTGTTTTTTTTAGTTTGTGATTTTTAGTTTTTTTTAGTTTGTAATTTCGGATTTATTTGAATGAAATTTATAATTTTATTGTTCTATTGTTAATTTATAGTTTAAAAATAAAAAAAAAACCATAACTAGTGATGGACATTTTCACTAAAATCCATCACTAGTGATCTAAGTTGATTCGATGACATGGCGTATGGTGATTGGATTTTGTGAGTGATGGAATTCCATCACTAGTGTGGAGCGTCCCTACCTCCTAACTAGTAATACCACCTAATTGGGTGGTATGATTTACCATCTTACATGGTATCAGCAAAATATTTCCCTCTTCCGAAAACCCGCAACCCTTCCCTCCCACATACTCTACATTTTTTCTATGTCTTCCTCCTCTTAGTCTCATGGCACAATGCTTATTGCCACTGTTCTTTACATGATCACCATTAAACACAATGGTAACAACTATCTTCAGTGGAAGCGTCATATAGAGCCTCTTTTATCCTATCAACGCATTCTCTCTCACGCTAATGGCTTGGCTTGTACCGAGACAATTATGGTTGACAACAAATCTACTACTAACCCAGAATATGCTACTTGGCTTAATGCAGATCAAATGGCGATTCTTCTTCTCTATGTCTCTCTTTCAGAGGAGGCTACGTCCGAGATTCTTGGTCTATGCACATCTGCTCGGATCTAGGCAGCCCTAAAGAACGCCTACATTAGCTTATCTATTGAACGGGTTCACGGGTTACATGATCAGTTGCGTCAACTAACTAAAGGTACATCATCTGAGCGTGTGTGATCAACTTTCTGCTATTGGTCAGCTGGTTGAAAATATGGACAAACTGCATTGGTTTTTTTGTGGATTGGGTCCTTCGTTTGAAATCTTCTCCACTGCCATTCATGCATCGAAATCAGAACATGATTTTCTGTGATCTTCTTTCTCAAGCAGAAAATCATGAACCGTTTTTAAAGTCTTTGCGCCACCCGCTACCTTGGCTGCCTCACACAACTTCTCTGCATTCTACCTCTAAGGGTAGGGGTCGGTTTAGTAATTCTGGCTATGGGGGAGGTCGGGGTCGTGGCTGTCGACCACCACATTATCAACTTTGCAGGAAAGATGGCCACTATGCAAATCAATGTGACAACCTTCCTACCTTTGCGTCTCAAGCTGCTCCCATTGATGCAAACCTTGCAGGTCTTTCATGCTCGCTGTCATGTCTTTGTTTATGCCCTAGATTGAACTGCTGACTCCGTGGCTACTACCCTCATCACTCCTACACCTAATAATCTCAACAATGTGGCTCCTTACATGGGTAAGGCTCGTGTTACGTTTGGTAATGGTAATAGTCTTTATATTTCTCGTACGGGTTAGTCCTATATTTATAACAACATTAAAAATTATAGAGAGTGAACACAGTTCCCTCAAATACTCAGATGGACAATAATATTTTCTCTTTTTTCACTTACAACTACTTTTTTATAATATAAAGACCACTCTCACAGAATATAAAGAAAGATATGCGACACCTTAGGATATTTTTAAACTTTTATTATTATTATTTTTAGACCCTACCCTGAATCCAGATGTAGAAAACTAAGAAAAATATTGTTCTTGTGCTTGTATTGAAAAACAATATCATGATCCCATTAACCTTTTATCATGTGACGTACAAACCAATTAAGCTTTTTTTCTTTTCACTACTTTTTTGATAAAATTCGGGTTGAATAAATGCTTAGGTGGTCAAATAGCTAGATCTTTGACGAATGACCTGTTGGAAATTCTTAAAATGTGATGAATGGAAATTTACATATAGTGACAAACTCTTGAGTAGAGTTATTTATGTCACTTGTTTAATTTTATATTAGAATAATAAACTTCTGAGTAAAGTTTCTTTTATGACAATTAATTAGAGATTTTATGGCAAAATTAAGTCTCTAATTATGTTGGACTTTTCACCACCCATGGCTCTTGCATACATAGTAGGTTATGTGCCTCTTTTGATGTGGTTAGAAAATATAAAATATAAATAAAAAGATACAAGAAAGAGAGATGTATGCATGAAGAGTCATTGGAGAAGAAATACTTGATGTCCCATATGTTGGGAAAATATACAGATAAATTTCTCTACACGATTCAATTACATTTCTATTCTTAGTTTCCAAAAGGTATAACACTAACCCGCTATAACCTCGGGTGTGTGGTATTCTCCGGCAGTACAGACTGCTTTGGCTGTTATACCCTGGGAGACAGACGCGTCATCTTTAGTAGAGGCGTGAAATCTGTTTTAAGGGAAGCGTGTTGAACACGTGCCTCAGCCACAACCGCCAACATTTGTTTGTTCTTTTTGTAGGAAATTAATATACAAGAAGACGTGATTCAGGACCTTGTTGAAGCATACACAAATGACTGAAAACACAACGGACTATACAAGAAGACGCGGCTAAAACTTTTGTTGAAGACCATAGATTGAATCAATTTAATTACATATGTTGTATTTTAAATATTTATCTTCGTTTGTATTTGTACATGGTTTATTTACTACAATTTCCCAAATGTAAAGAGAGCATCTTTACAATTTTATATTTATATATATAATTTTTATTATAATTGTGACCTATGTCCTACAAACTTAAAACATATTTAGTGAGATTGTTGCTATAAATCTTAAAACCTTATTTATAAGGATTTTGGGTTCACGAAAGGATTTATAATAAAAAAATATTTTTTAGAGATTATGGTCTTTTTTTTGGGAAATATGTATGTAGTACAACTTGTTGTGTTTGGATTTATTGAGATTGAGTTATAATCTTAAATCCTATACCGTGGTACAATACGAATAGTTTGGTTTTCAAACGATTATGGAATCATTAGTTTTTTCTAACCTTTGTATTAGAATGGGTTTATTAGTGTAAACCATACGTTTTTTGTAAACGTTAAATTTTTCTAACTTGTGTGTTAGACCGGAATTATGGTGTAAACCATACGTTTTTTGTAAATGTTAAATTCTTTTGAGTAGAATTTCAATGTCTTCAAACAAGAGTTTATGTTACTTGCTTAGAGTTTTATGTCTCTAATTAAGTTAAATTTAAAGTAGACTCTTCATCTACCCATGGATTTATATGAACAAATAAGCCTTATAATGATTCGTTTTTAATCATTTATTTCTACACGAGCGTGTTAGAATTGGGTTCTTTATACAAACTAATATATTTTATAACGATTTCTGTAATCGTTTATTTCTAACGAGCTTGTTAGAACCTATTTGTATGATAATGTTATTATAATCATTTATTTCTAATAAATATGTTAGAACATATTTATTGATAAGATTTATAACAATTTTTGTAATTGTTTATTTATAACAAAAGTGTTAGAAACAGTTTTAAAAAAATGATTTTTGTAATCATTTATCTTCTAACATGCGTGTTAGAAACAATTTATAAAAATTGTTAGAAACAATTTATAAAAAAGTTGCAAATGATTTTTGTAATCATTTGTCTTCTAACATGCGTGTTAGAAACGATTGATGAAAAGTTTTTGTTTGGAAGCAACTTTTAGTTGTTTATTTTTAAACATGTGATTTAGAAGTGACTTATTTATATGAACCATATATGTGTTATAACAAGTCAAATTAACATTTTGTGGAAATGTTAATATTTTTTAAAGTGAGCGTTAGAATTTCTTTCATTTTAACATGATTGTTAAAATACAGATTCTTTGAAATGTTTTATGTAAACATTTATATAAGTAATTTGTTGTAGAATTGATTTAGTGAATATAAACACATTACTGCTTTACATGGTTTATAAATAAAAAGTCATACATTGAAGTTGATGTTTGATTGGCTTAAAAATTAAATCACCATAAGTGATGGTGTTGTTGTATGAGATTTATCATTAAATTTAATTTGTGAATTCTAAATCAAAATGGTCATGTTATATATATAAAATGACTTAAATTTTCTAAACGTGTGTGTTAGAAAATGTGTATCACAAATACAAGGTTAGAGATTGTCCATTGTATAAGCCAAAATGAATGGAAATGTTTTATGTAACATTTAACTGCCTATGTGAGCATTAAAAATATGAGAAATTGTTTATTTTATAAACTTTATCATTGAAAAACGTTTTATGTAAACGTTTGATTCTATATGTGCCATTATAACAATTTTTTTCTTCTAACATGTGTGTTAGAAAACGTTTATTGCATGCGTAGTAAGACTAAATAATATAAAACCATTTGATATTTTGGGTTTTGATTTATGTTTTCATAAACTCTAATTGATATTATTAATATAGTATATTGCAAAACTAAGGAAATGTTTTAGAGTGTTTTTGAAACAAAGTTTTGCATAGTATTGATAATTCAAATGGTTCGCTACTCTTGCTGAAAGTAGCATATGGTGAACAAAGTAACAATCTCATGGATATTATTTGGTGGAAAACAACTTGGTGTTGTTGTGAACAAATTTTACCGTTCAAGTTCACTACTTAAATGTAGTCTTTGTAACAACTTGGTGTTGTTTTATGTAGAATTGTCTAAGTTTAAAGTTTCAAGATGAAATGAGAAACTTGTACTTACAAGTGCATGGAGTCTTATTGAGGGAGTATCTCAAGACATGCCATGGGACGATATCATTGAGAAGATTTTGGTCAGATTATAAAGTGTTGAAGATAAAAGCACTTTTGTCACACCCCGACCCGCAGCGGATAAGGTGATCGGGGCATGATTGGGTTATCATCAAAGCTCATGACATTTATTAAACGTTTCATATTCATTAATACAATTTAAATGGAAATTTACAATGATTGCTACAACATGATCTAACTACAATCTAAACTTCTTTGTTCTCTTCTAAGGCATATCCTATGTTATCCTTGCTTCAACCTGTTCACCTGTATCATGTGTAAAAAGGTTTTTGGATCAACATAATGTTGGCGAGTGAATCCTATGGAAAACATTTGAACAATTCATTTAAATTGATTATGAAATATGTGCACAACCAAACATGAGTAAAATTAGATGTAACTTGATCAACAATCATAATATGTTAAATGAAAACACTCATGAATAATAATGGAACAATTAAAGGCACGCGTTACTCAACTCGTCTCTCACGAGGAACTGAGGGGCCTGATGAATGAATTGCATAACATGATAATATGAATAACACAACTACAGACAATATAAACTCAATGAAAACACACATGAACAATAATGAATTGAATTGAAGCACGCGATGTTCTACTCGTTTCCCACGAGGAACTGATGGGCTTAATGTATGAGTTTCATGTAATTTGACAAACGGAGTATAAGTAAATCACAACAATAAATCAATCTAAGTTTAAGTCATGATGTGGTATGGCACAAGTTTAAATAAGTAAATTAATTATTTCATAACACATGACACACCCCAAAACGTGTAATTTAAAAGGGGGAATTGTAAGATTCACTCACAGTGGGTGCGTTCGGTTGATGATGTTGAGTGCACGCGAAGTGGTTTTAACCACAAGTGAGATTTAACCTAGATAAATCGCATTATGGTTTGGTGAGTAAACGGATTTTATTAAACTATTTTAGTAGGATTGTTGGGTGCATTTTTGTGAGTTTGAGGCTATTTTCTAATCTTAAAAATGTTATTTTTAAGTATTTATAATTGATTTTTAATTAAAATAATTAAATAAAAATAATAAAAATATTTTATTTTTTTCTGCTACTGTTGACTTTGATTTGTTGACTTTGACCGGCGTTGACCGGTTCGAGGCATATTGTTGTGCGCTCGGTGAGGCTCGAACCCGAGACCTCCCGTACGCGTGCACGCAGCTCTACCAACTGAGCTACGTGTCTAACCCGTTATATATCCGATTTTAATTTCATATATACATTAATTAACATTAACAGAAAATCATTTTTATTTTAAAAACAGTTTAAGCGATTCGGTGGTGCACTCCACAGGTCTCGAACCCGGGACCTGTGGGTTAATCTAACACACAGTCCACCGCTGGACTGTGTGTTCAACATGTTATACAATTTGATTTTTATTATACTTAAATACAAAATAGATATTTCCTTTTCTGCCTTATTTAAAAAGAAGAGATAACTGTCCGAGTCGGTGCTGAGGACCGGACTCGAACTCGTGACCAGTGATATAAACAAACACACAGTCCACCGCTGGACTGTGTGTCTAACTTGGTTATTATTCCGGTTATTAATATACTTAACATATATCTAAGGCGATCCGGTTCAGTTAAACAAAACTTGATTTTTTTTATTAAGGCAGCGTGTGTGAAACGGGAATCGAACTCGAGACCTTTGCATGATTAACGTCTTATGTGCACACAGTCCACCGCTGGACTGTGTGTCTAACCCGAGTAAAATCCTGATTTATAATATACTTATATGATATAGAAAACATCGTCTTCTTCGTCAATGTTGAACCAGAAATCGGGTCTGACTGGTTCGAGTTTTTATTCAAGTTTCATTAGTGTTTTAGGTTAATTACTGGTAAGATAGAAGTAAAAAGAAAGGAAAATAAGCGTGAGGTATACCGACTCGTTTTCCTCTGTTTTCCGGCAGAACTCCGGCGACAGAAAACAACTCCGGCGTCTGGTGCCTTGCAGCAGCAAGTCTCCGGAAAGCTTGGAAAGAGTAAGGGTGACTTCGGTATAAACTTAGGAGGTTCAGTAAGGCTCGGCAATGGGGAAAACGGTTTTCCGGCGACGAACAGGTTTATTCCGGCGAGTGGAATTACGCCGAGAAAAGGTGTGATTTTTGAGCGAAAGTGTTTGTCGTCGGTTGTGGGTCAATTTATAGAACAAATCGTCAATGCACTTGGTCTGAATTCCGACTGTGTTCGTTATTTAAATTTTCCGGCGGTTTTGAAAAGTGTCGCGGACTTCAAACATCGGTTATAACCGATGTCTGATTAAAGGTTTACGTTATAACGTAAATCGTAGTTAAGACTCGCGAATTTACCGGGATTCCGACGACTGAATCGTTTGGGCGCCGGTTTTGAATTCGTAACGTTATTATATCAATTAAATGATTGAAATATATAACAAACAGAACAAGCGGCGCAGTGGTTTGTGTGTTGAGAGATAAGACGCTTGCTGATTCGGTACAGACCCGGGTTCGAAACCCGGCAGATGTATTTCATTTTTATTTTGCGATTTTTGACAGTTTTTCAAAAACTAAATATATATTCGCGTATAATAATTGATTACGGATCGTTTAAAAATGTTTTGGACATTTAATTCGCAACGAAAATTTTGACTGACTGTTCGGTTGCTAAACGGAGCGGGTTTGGTAAATCCGTTTTTGACGGATGTTACAACTTTGATATTTGATGTCTACATATCGTCTATGCTTCCGTTTAAATTTCAAAAGTGTTTGACACTTATGATTTAGTTTCCAATGTATTTTATTGTTTTGTGTTCAATATCTTCGGATAACACATGCGATTTTTTACAAAGAAATAAATCACTAATGTTTGTGACGTATAAATTATTTTTGTGGAAAGTAATTATATCGTCAACTATACATTGTTTAAAAGAATATGACTTTAAACGGATATTACATAAATATATTTGGACATAAACAACTTGAGAGTTGTTGTATTGACTAAAAGTCAAAGATGAAACATCAAATGTATAACAGATCATGTGAGACTAATGAAAGAACATACTGAGTGTATTGAGATGAAATACACAAACGAGATTCATGTCGAAATACTTCATCAGAAGTCATTGGAAAATTAACAAGTTTGAATTCTAACATATGGAAGTAAAAGTACTATATGTTATTGTATACCTTTAATAAATTTTGCGAGTTTTATACGTAGACGCGTCTACCACTTGAAAATGGAAATTTTACCTTCGTTTGGGAGAGAATCCTAAATATACATATCTCCTAATGAATAATAATAGATGTGTGCAAATCACTTATGGCAAAATTATGAATGCCATGTTATTGAGTGTGGATCTAGTTGACTCTATCTTCCACATAATAGTGATTGTAAACGAGGAACATTCATCTTGTTGGCGATGAGTGTGATCACCAAGTGACTTGGATTAAGACTTATGTTTAAGTTCTTATGAGTCAATGGTAAAGCGTTGAAGATCAAAGGTAAACAAGTTATGTTCCTTAATTGAATGATAAATTTAGCTATGTGCTATATACAATAATTTGTGAGACCTTCCTAAATATTGATGTTTTAGGATTATGAATGACTCTCATTATTTTGTCTTAACAAGGGATGAATGTTGCAACGTGATATTATGATATCCTTGGGGCTGTGAAGAATCAGAATGATGCATCTTCTGTTCACATGCTAAAGTATTGTAGTCTAAAGCATGCTAGACTAGTACTTGGTTAATTATGGGTCTTGACAGACACTAATTAACTCTAAACATTCAAATGTGTATGAACACAAAAAGAATTTTTGTATAGACAAAGTTGAGGGAGAATTTTCATTCATTATAAGGAAAAGACATATAACTTTTGAAGAGTTTGCTCGAAAAGATAATGAGGAGAACTCATTGTCTAGGCTTATTCTTGATGTTAAATTAGAATTATTCTAAGTTGGTGACGAACTTATGACAATCGCATGTGTTGCTTTGGTCAGCTCGGAAGCTTATGTAAGTTAATGCGATATGAGTTGAATCATTGATATAGTAAGGTTGATCTTGTTCAATCATATGTGTATAAATGGTGTCATAAGTGAAGTTACATAAATGTTGATCAAATGACAAGAAATGTGGGGGAAGATCCATTTAAGAAAAACTACCCTATAAGGGTATGTAGAAATGGTTTTCATTACTCTATCTGGATGTTATCTAATAACACTTAAATGTGGGGGTGTCTTGCATTTGTACTATAAAATTTTGGCAATAAGGATTTTGTAATCAAATCTAATATTGCAAACAAACGACTAAGTGGATGACACAAAGGTCGTAGTGCATAATGGAGATGTGTTTGCCCTTAAATGATACGCGTATCTTACAAAGACATATATTATAACTAGATTCAGATGGCCACTGAGGTTACAGTCTTAGATATTGACTATAGGCAAAATTAACTTACAAGTTAAAAACACATTATGGCAACTGATCTTAAATACGCAAAGTTATTTGTAATGACTAGACAAAGTCAAAGATAATGTTATGGATCCAACAACCTGAGGGTTTATTAGAGATCAAGTTGTGGAATGAGACTAAAGCCCATGGAAAAGGGTGTGTGAAAGAAACCTAACTTAGTTGATCGGAGATCCCAAGATCTAAGTTTAATAGGACAACTAATTCATCTGCCTAAGGGTGGTCACTGTGGGGGCATAGCTGATATGTATAAGCTAGTATATATGGATACCCCCTAAATGATAAAAGGGTGTTTAAATACGTCCTAGTTCATTCCTATGAAATTCAGTGACAAATTGTGAGGCTAAACATATTATGTGGTAAATGATTTTGCGTAATCATGGTAACCATGATGCTTTTAATGATTTAAGGAGAATCACCTATGTTAGAGAGAAGTGGGGTCGCTTCGAATGGAATTGGAGGCACAATTTCTAGAGCTCTCATAGAACCAGGAAGGTGTTCCACGACCATTATTGGACACAACTATGAGGGGATGACCCGGCTAAGGAGAGTATTGTGTGAAATGTATTGTCGTCTACACAAATGGGGGTTTGTTCAAGGATATCGTCTACAAACCGTTATAAGGCTAAGTATGCTTCACAACGGAAAGTTCAAAGGAACACCTACTTATCCGGTAATACTCAACTGTCGAGGTTGCATTGGAAATTTAGTGTGTTTTGATCAATCTCCATTCATGTGGGGGATTGTTGGAAATTCTTAAAATGTGATGAATGGAAATTTACATATAGTGACAAACTCTTAAGTAGAGTTATTTATGTCACTTGTTTAGTTTTATATTAGAATAATAAACTTTTCATGTGGTGTATTGATGATAACTCTTGAGTAGAGTTTCTTTTATGACAATTAATTAGAGATTTTATGGCAAAATTAAGTCTCTAATTATGTTGGACTTTTCACCATCCATGACTCTTGCATACATAGTAGGTTATGTGCCTCTTTTGATGTGGTTAGAAAATATAAAATATAAATAAAAAGATACAAGAAAGAGAGATGCATGCATGAAGAGTCATTGGAGAAGAAATACTTGATGGCCCATATGTTGGGAAAATATAGAGATAAGTTTCTCTACACGATTTAACTATATTTCTATTCTTAGTTTCCAAAAGGTATAACACTATGATTTTACCCGCTATAACCTCGAGCGTGTGGTCTTCTCCGGCAGTACAGACTGCTTCGGCTGTTGTACCATGGGAGACAGACGCGTCGTCTTTAGTAGAGGCGTGAAATCTGTTTTAAGGGAAGCGTGTTGAACACGTGCCTCAGCCACAACCGCCAACATTTGTTTGTTCTTTTTGTAGGAAATTAATATACAAGAAGACGTGGTTCAGGACCTTGTTGAAGCATACACAAATGACTGAAAACACGACGGACTATACAAGAAGACGCGGCTAAAACTCTTGATGAAGACCATAGATTGAATCAATTTAATTACATATGTTCAACATGAGCATGCCTTGTTCTTCGGGGAAACAAAGTGAACATTTTCTACCATATGAAAATATTGGGTTGAAAAAGGGTCGCCTTGTGCGAAAGATTAAGAAAAAGATGGCCAATGTTAATGTACCCCCCATAGATGCAAAATGCACAAGGTAAGCCAACGCTTGCTCCACTATATATGTAATAATTGAAACAGGTCAGTTTATACCCAAACTGATATGAAAAGAATGTTGCATTATTAGACCTTCATAGAAGAGCACTTACCTGATTAGATTTCATCGATTATGTTCAAGGGTTAGCAGGTCTAATCAGACACTAATCTAAAAAAAATGACAAAAATAGAATCCAAACCCGAAATCATGTCAAATAAATTATCCTGAAGATGACATGCATAGTCGTGAGATGACGCTAATATAACCAGTTTAACCAGGTTTTTTTATCTTTTACCTTTTTCACATATTATATGTGCAAATCTATATTTAAAAAAAGTTACAAATGAATATAAAAATTACATTTTAAATATAAAATTTTATGCCCATGTCTCTTTTACCTTGATTATATCGGTGGATCATAAAAATAGTTTTAGAAGTGATAAATACCTATCGATATATTGATAATTAAATACCACTAGTTTAACGAACTTATACGATTTTTTTCAAAAATTGTAAAAACTATTTGAATTTGATATTTAGTTTCTAAAAACACTATGATAGGTGAGAGCACATAGCACCACCGCCAAATGGAAAGTAAAGAAATGACCGTTTTGCAATTAGGTTTGAAATGAGGGGTGAACTGTGTACTGTGGCTAATAACCTACTCTCCAATTGTTATATGCAGAATAGATTTGGAATTAAGAAAGTTCATTCCTAATAGTATCTCTCAGCGTGTAGGTCAACGCTTGTTAGATTTTAAAGTTAGGAAAGTTCTTCATTTCTAATTGGCCAAGACTTCTTAGATGTTATGCTGTCAAACTTTGTTGGTTGTTATGTTTTTGTTGTGTATGCAAGCCATATAATACTTTGGTTGTGATATGGTTCGGTTGCAAAATCATTATTTCAATTATATGAATCTGTAATGACAATTTATCTAATCATCTTGTATAAAAGTGGGTTTATACATGTTTTATATGTTATACATACATAGTTAACATAATAAAAATGGTGAAATCTAATCAAAACGTCGTTTTATGTAAAAATTGGTTTTTCTAAAACGTATGGGTATTTTTGGTATATAAAATACTGTATTTGCGAAAATTTGGTTTATAATGAAAAAGACAAAGTCTCAATTTTCATAAGGAAAACCATTTGTATTTTCACAACGTATGTATTTCGGATGGACATATATATAGATATACAGAGAGAGGGAGGAGAGAGAGAGAAAACGGGATAAGGAGAGAACGACTGGAAGTGTAAAAACGGTGAGAACGATTTTCAGCCACAATATCTTCGTGATTTGCAACTGAGATTGATGCGGTGACGTTTTTGTACATATTGGGAACCTTACAACTATTAGGAGAGGTAAAATAGGAAGATTCAAATAAGCGTGCACATGCTGATGACATGCAATTTCCTTCATCATATTTAACCGTCCATAACTTTCTTATACATTATTATTTAAAAAAAAGTTACACTATAAAATCCAATATTTTTTATCTTTCTAACGAGTATACGATTGATATACTTTGCGAAAAAAAATAAATGGGTTTTTATGGCATTTTCACCGGGCTTTTATGGTGTTTTTCTAAACCAAGTGTTTTATAGCGTTTTCAACTATGCTTTTCATGACGCTTTTCTAAACTGTGTGTTTTATAGCATTTTCAATTGAGTTTTTCATGGTGTTTTTAAGCTAGGTGTTTTATGGCGTTTTCAACTAGGATTATTATGATGTTTGTTTGAACTAGGTGTTTTATGACGTTTCAACTGGGTTTTTCATGGCGTTTTTTTGAACTGTTGTTTCTATGGCGTTTTGATTTAAACACCTAGTTCATGTCATTTTTTCTAATTTCAAAAGTATAGCAATAATATACTCGTTGAAAAGATAATAAAACACTCGATTTTATAGTGTAGTTTTTAAAAAAAAATAATCACGTATAAAAAAATTACGGGAGTCTAAAAAAGATGGTAGAAAATGCATGTGACTTGCATGTGCACGGTCTTTGGCATGTGAATGACATGTGCGTGGCATCTGCATGAGTTTTTTTGACAATATTACCGTTATTGTAAGTTATCATCGACGCCACTGTCAACATCAAAATCATTTTTACCGTTTTCACAATTTTAGGTGTTTTCTTCGATCATCTTGAGAACCACCTTTTATTGCAAGATTCACGAGAACTAAGATGAGCATAACTAAAACTACTTAAAAAAGGTTAAAAACCCATTTTTTTTCTAAATTTTTTTGTTAATAAGGACAGTTCTCACATGAACCCTACCTCATTATATATATATATATATATATATATATGTGTGTGTGTGTGTGTGTGTGTGTGTGTGTGGATATATGGATAGATAATGAGAAAACTAGTTTAAATGAGAAAACTAAAAACTAAAAAAAACTTAAAAAACACCAATTTTTTTAAAACATTTTGGCTGTAAATCTCAAGTTTTATAATACAAAAAAATAAAAAAATAGTTTTACACATGCGTAACAATACGAAAAAAAAAAATAAACCCCCTAACCCCCCACCCCCCCCCCCCCTAAAAAAAGAACCTAACCTGAAAATCTAAACTATAAGGCTAAATTGCATGTGCAACATAACATATGTTACACATGTGTAATACTAATTTATTAATTTTTTTCAATCTAAGTTATAAGGCTAAATTGCATGTGTAACATAACATATATATACGATTCCATTCATTTAAGAACCAACACGAGTTGTGAGAACTATTAGAACTCTTACTACTGCGTGAGTTTGGTCATCGTTTTTTTTCACAAAAATAGATGAAAATGTTTTAAACATATCTTTAAAACAGATTCTAAAAAAATTATTGAGTCGATAGTTATGCCTAATGTAAATTTTTGTTTATGGAATGATGACATCACCAATTAATTTTTTACATCGATGTAATTTTTTGCATACGACATTTTTTGCTATAACATGTGATTTTTTAATATTTTTAAGAAATTTGTTTTGTTTGAAAAAAAAACCTTTTAGAAGACCTAGTTCACATGGTTCTTATAACTCAATGTGATTCTCATTATACCTTTTCACGTTTCACTATTATACACACACAAGTCGTAATAAAAAATATATATTTAGAATATATTTTCCGGAAAATGGTTATTAAGTCATTTTGGGAAATGGATTATGAGTCGATGATTCGAGGATCGATTAATTTGCTAAGTGTTGAGTGAAGGGATAGGATCTGGAGGAAAACGACTAAAAGTGTGAAAACGGTGAGAACGATTTTGGTGTTGACATGTGGCGTTGATGTTAACTTACACTAAGGGTAAAATTGTCAAAACAAAAAAACTCATGCACATGCCACTCACATGCTAAAGACCATCTACATGCAAGTTACATGCATATTCCACATCTTTTTCAAACTCTCGTAACTTTACTATACGTGATTAATTTAAAAAAAATACAACATAAAATCGAGTGTTTTATTATCTTTTCAACGAGTATACTATTGATATACTTTTGAAATTAAAAAAAATGATGTGAACTGGTTGTTCAAATTAAAACGTCATAAAAACTTAGTTAGAAAAACACCATGAAAAACTCAGTTAAAACGCCATAACAAAACTTAGTTCAGAAAAACGTCATAGACAACCTAGTTGAAAAACGCCATAAAACACGCAATTCAAAAAAATCATAAAAACGGGTGAAAACGCCATAAAAACACAAGTTGAAAACACCATAAATAACTCAGTTCATTTTTTTGTTCGAAAAGTATATCAATAGTATACTTGTTGGAAAGATAAAAAAACACTAGATTTTATTGCATATATATATATTTTAAATAATCTTGTATAAAAAAGTTATCGATGTTTAAATATGATGGTGGAAATTACATGTGATTAGTATGCGCACCCTTGTTTGAATCTTACTAATTTACCCCCCTAGTAGTTGTAAGGTTCTCAGTATTTACAAAAACACCACACCCTTGTTTGAATCTTACTAATTTACCCCTCCTGGTAGTTGTAAGGTTCTCTATATTTACAAAAACGCCACCTCATCAATCTCAGCCACAAATCACAAAGATCTTGTGGCTGAAAATCATTCTAACCGTTCTTACACTTCTAGCCGTTTTCTCCGGAACCCATTTCTATATATCAATATATCTTTTAACGCGCTTAGCGGAAACTAAGAACTTGTATGTAATATATATATATTGTAATACATGCTAATTGAATGCAAATGTGTATATACATGTACATAGATGTATATACCTATAATAACGGATGAGTTTTTGGTAAATATATCTAAATAATATCAAAGATATTATTTTTCGATGGTTTATCGAACCCGGAACATTTTTTTTTTCAAGATAAGTATATATTTTGGTCGTGACAAATATATCGGTTTGCGGAACAACGTTCCATGAAATATATTTTTTGCATAAAATATATATTTGTTTATTTGATCATTCCTGGAAATTATTCAAGTATGTGTTTTTATATGTATATGTGTGGCAATATACATGTTTGATCATTCGGATAATCACCCTCCAACGTATCGTAACATACAAATGTTTTTTAGAAACGGTTAACATCTCATGTCTTAGCATATTGGTGAAAGACTTTTGTGGTAGACACATATACAGACCTTAGTGTCTTATTGGTTTAGGACACTTGTAGATCAAAATTATATATTATTATTCGGATGGCTAGTTGCACGAAATGCAAATTTGTGAGTTTTAAAGCCCCTCTTTTTATATATTTTGCTTTTAAATACTCCGGAGTTACATGCTTGCTTTTTTGGTATGATAGTTGGTGAATGAAATCATTAGATCTATTATGTATGCATAAGTTTGTGGAGCTCGGGAAGTTCTCGGAGCGTTATTTTTTAGTAATTATTAGTAACTATGACCGCGAAACAGTCATATAGATCTATTGGATTTTGGCAAGCCCTACTTCTGGTCCTACATGACCCCGAAGGAGTGCAATTGTGTACTATTAGTTGCGTGTCACTGGAATTTAGTGGCATGGTACCACAAAGTTGTCAATGGGTTGGGTACACGCTTATGTGGACACATACATTAGTGTTCTAGCTAAACATTAATTTGATCAGATTTCATTAGAACTATGGATACTGATTTTATCAAATGTTTTTAAAGATTCATTTGTGTTATTTAAATCTGTTATCTCACCAACAATATGTTGACATTTTAAGTATGTATTTCAGGTTAGTGAGCCAAGCCTCACAACTTATGGTCAAACATGGATAGCTTGCATTTTGGCGATACCATTTTGGGGGGTTTGCCTTGTGTTTTCCGTTCTCATGTGGGATATACTTGTCAAAGCCTTGTTTTATAAACTATATCTTTTGTTTAAGTACTTCTTGTTATATAAACTATATCTTTTTGTTTAAGTATTTTGTAAAACAAGATATTTATCTGGGCGATGAAGCCAACTTAAATACTTTGGTTTGTAAACTTTTAAAGTACATATTTGGTATCTTTGAATTATTTTTATTAATTGCGTAAATGTTTATAAATTGAATGCTTGAAAACCTTTTTGTGGTCGCGCCTCGCATTGGACGGTGTGTGACAAAGTTGGTGCAAATGACTAAATTGACCTTGGTTTAAAAATAAGTTAAAACACATTGAAAAAAAAATAAAATGTGACCAAAGAAGGACAACACACCACTTTTTAATGGTAAATTTGGATTACTGACGGACCACTGGAACCACCCGATCATATCCATCTCCACTAGACTATAATGCCTATACACCAATTAAGCAGGAAACACAATAAATTTGGATTACTGACAGGATCTAATGATCCTAAGCCTTATCCCACCCCGAGATGCCACGCACTAGGCTATTATCACCACTACCTCCTTCTGCGATTCCAACCCATGATCATTGCAGCCGATTGAAATCTTCATCAGCTACTCTTCGATCCAAATCTTCATAAGCTACAATTGAAGTGCTTTAATGCTGTCCTAAGCTCTTTGTTCTCATATATGTAAAGGTCACTAGTATAAAATAAAATTCAGAGTATATCATTTTTAACCTGATTGATAACCAAGTATAAAAATTTTACACATTTCAGGCAATGTCACTAGCTTAGTAGCTTACAACTTTTTTGTTTAATTACATGATATTTTAAAAATATATTTTCGGTTTCAACATGTTTAGAGCATCATTTTTAACCTGATTGGTAACCAAGTAAAATTTTACACATTTCTGGCAATGTCACCGGTGACGGTTGAGAATTCATGTATTTTGTTCGATCTCAAAAAAATATGCCTTTTCGTAAAGTTTTTATTATTATTATGTTATTTTATTGTTATTGTTATTGTTATTGTTATTATTATTATAAATCAAATGGGTATTGGCTTGCTAAACCTAATATCAATGGGCTAACTTCTAAACCATAAAATTGTTTTGTAGATGAGTCTCTTTTAGATTGGTACGAGTGTATACTATTGAAAAAATAATCAACATATCTATATCGGATTTTTTTTTAAAAAAACACGTGCCTCTCGAAATTACAGACCCTGTGCGGTGGTGCTCCCCACATACCCTCGTCACCGCTCCTGAATGTGACTAGCTTACAACTTTTTTGTTTGATTGCATGATATTTAAAATACACATTTCTTGTGTCAATAGGTTTATCTTATAATCATAGTTTTTATCTAAAAAGAAAACATTTGCCTACCCATCTATCTTATTATTATATATGTATCTTTTAAACAATATATTTTTATTATTATTATTATTATTTTATGTTATTATATTAGTATATCATGTACGGTGGTGCTCCCCACACACCCTCATCATCGTCCTTTAATGTCACTAGCTTACAACTTTTTTGTTTGATTACTTGATATTTAAAAAACATATTTCCGGTGTCAACACAGGTTTATTGATCTTATAATCATAGTTTTTATCTGAAAAGAAAACATTTTTCTACCCATCCATCTTATTATTATATATGTATCTTTTAAACAAATACTATTCGTCTAATATGTGATCACACACCCAATAAACTACGTGACGTAGGTGATACACATCAGCAACATTTGCCTTGACTATGTTTCTACGTGTCCTAAACAACCAAATGAGATAAATACGCATACCTATTTTCATTTTTAATTTAATACGTATTTCAGGTACAATAGTTTACGTCTGAACTCAAAATAAAAAATAAATACAGTTAGTTGTCATTTTAATAGTTTTAACAATTAAATTAAAAGATAAGTGGTTTGATTTGCTTACGTTGGTCTCCGATCGTCGTGTTACACAAATCCTTAACTACCCTAGTCACCATCACATGACTTATTAAAATAATCCAAGTGCATAAAATTTTATCCTAGCCAAAGCCTTCTTTTACGACCCAAAACTTTAATATATGAGGAATAATTTTCATAAGTTTGAACTTTAAATGACCAGATTATCTTAAAAGAAAAAAATGATTCTGTATGCTTTTAAGTTTACATATTAGACACTCTTTTAAAAAAATTCTTCATGTGTTTGGGTGTTTACTTATTATAGTAGTTAGACATTATATTATTAAAGAAATAAACTTAAGAGTCCGTTTAGTCACAGTGTGTTAATTTTTGGAATTATTATTTTGTTAAAAATCATGTGTTGTCGGCATAAATTTAGAACTGAAATTCTTTTGACCACTCACTTCTTTTATTGACATTATTATACATATAATACTATAGTGATTTTTATACTTTTGTAGTTTTGTTTTGTGAATTTTTTTTCATCTTTTCTTTTTCTTTTTTTATTATTAGGGTTTTTTTAGGTTTCAATCTAATCTGGTGTTGTACATGTAACAAAACGAACTGTCTAATACTGACCAAACAACATCAGTACCGAAATTGATATTCGTTTTTATTGTTTCAATCGATATAAACAAATCTCGATATTTTTTGTGGTACCGTGACTTTTTGTTGTTTCTCTTTGGTAAGTGTAGGTATCTTAATGAAGTGAACCAATATCAAATGAATTCATACCATTAACGTTATTTTTAATATTGCGTCTACGTTTCTATTTAAAATTTGGTCGCCCCGCCGCAGAGCGCAGGTGTAACCCACTAGTTTCAGTCAAAAGCGGAGTAGAACAGCAAATTCAACTCCGCTAATGGAACACGGTCACGCCTATTGACTCCAAACCTTCGATCAGAAATCCAATCACACCATTCGGTTCCAACCTTATTATAACTGATGGTGCATAACCAATTTGAACCATACCATTCCTCATTTTTGTTTGTCCCTTTTACCAATTAAGTTTGTTATCATCAATCAAAACTTGAAGGGATGGATGTGTAAGCTGATGTAATCTCTTATCCTAATGAAGATACAAAAATGTACAAATAATACAGACAAAGTGAGAATAAAGGAACTAACCATGGAAAACGATATCTCCTAATCTAAACAAAAAAAAATACAATATACAAGCCAATAATATGGCTATATTATTAGTTAACACGCCCCCACAGTTTGAGTTGTAAGTAATCGAAGGCATAAACTGGATCGAAACGTTTGAAAAAAGATGCTTAGGTAGGCCCTTGTTGAAAATGTCTGCATATTGATAATTAGCAGGAACGTTCAGAACTTTCACAGTGCCAAGTCCGACCTTTTCTCGGACAAAGTGAATATCCATTTCAATATCTTTGGTGCGTTGATGTTGAAAAGGATTTTCAGCAAGATAAACCCGCCGTGATATTGTCATAATATAAATGGTAGCATCTCTGACAGAGACACGAAGCTCAAGAAGAAGGTTACGAACCTAGCTAATTTCGGCTACAGTGTTAGCTACTCCAATGTATTCTACCTTGGCACTAGACATGGAGATATTGGGTTGTCGCTTTGAAGACAAATAAATTAAGTTTGAACCCATATAAACACATTAACCGGAAGTTGATTGACGTGAGTCGAGACACCCACCCCAGTCCGCATTAGAATAAGCAGTTAACTTCGTAAACTGAGATGGAGAAATAAACAAGCCCTGTGAGAGTGTACATTGGATTATCTGAGTATCCGTTTTAGAAACTGAAAATAAGGTTCCCTGGGGCAGGCATAAAGAGACAACTTGCTGGGCGCATATAATATATCTAGTCGAGTGATGGTAAGATATTGAAATGCACCGTCTAAGCTTTGGTATAAAGACCCATCATAAAATATAGCACCACTATCAACACTAAGCTTGGAACCAACCTTAGACGAGAGTGCTAACAGGCTTGCAATTATGTGACATTCATAACTTTGAGGTAAAAAAAACTCGTTTGTTTCATTGTTATAAATCAAATCATATACTCATTTTATTTGATAAATTAATTTTATTCCTATCAAATTTATATCATATAAACGAGTATTTAAACAAAATCCATATCATGTTGAACCGACCCGAACCGTATGAACCGAAGCATGTCTCGCTCGTCGATTCAACCTACTCACGAAACCCCAAACCTATATAACCCAAACCATAGCGTGTATAGTATATATTTACAAAACTATATATATTATACGCATCTATGAATCGTTGAAGTATAAAAAATAATAATAATAGACATTAGTGTTCCACTCTTTGTTATCCATTCATGAGAGCAGCCACGTTCCACACAAAGTTACGGCCCAACCCAAGTCCCCTTTTTAATGCATAATATGCAGTTATATTATCTCAAAACCCTACAACATTAACCTGCATCGACTTCTGCCTTTCCTATTCCTTTCTTTTTGAACGCTAGCAAACAATCCAAGGTTCGTTCGATTCGCAAGCTCTAGCGATTCATCACCTTTTCTAAACTCGGTAACGTGTCTAACTATTGTAATAATCATACTAGTTATCCATGATCATGGCTGTGTTTGTATTTGTTCTTGATTGCCTTGATGTTTGTAATGTTAACTAATAGTGTAGGATGCATGAGAGCCATGTATGGCGTTTGGTTTATTGTTATGTCCTTGAGTTCATGCAAGATCGGATGCGTTATCCTTTATTTATAATCTGCGTTTTCTGTTATGATAGTAGTAATTGTCGTTTTGATCACTACATATGACTTAGAGTTAATAGAAATCGCATCGTGATGTGCTAGAGTGAATCACGGGTTCAGGTATGTCTCGCGGGTGTGGTTTATGGGTTTGACTTGGTGGTTAGTGATAAATCATTGATTACATGATCTATTTTGTTATGCAACCGTGTTGTGTATAAAGTATATGGGTCATTGGGTTCATAAATTAATCGTTTGTGGGGTTCGGGTGAATGAACAGATTTTGTCCAGAAAGTTACAGCCGACTTTACTTGGCTGTAACCGGGTCATAACAATTTGATTTTCTTGAGCCTATTACATTCTATTTCGAAATACACTTCTAATGGCGCTGGAATCATGATTTTTGGACGTTGTTTGCTATTTTAAATAAAATATTTCGTTTTAGAAATTAAAGCTGCGTTTTTTTACAGATTTTACGTGTTATGTTTTCAGTTGTAACTGGGTAAATAGTAACTGCTAGACCATGAAATTTATACTGTATATGGCCATAGATGTCTATGCGAACCTCCAGCTGGAATTATGTCGATCGGAAAACCGAGGATTTTTAAATGAATTTTTTCGTTAACTGTCCTCAGAAAGTGACGAATCTGATCACTGTTTGGCGCAAAATTTTCACGGAAAATCGTAGGAGTTTGGTCACCAAATTTTTACATAATATATTGTGCTTCGATTGACACGTCCTGTATTTTTTGGGAATCTTCCGGTTCACGAACTATTCCGGATAACACTCCGAAAACTGTCCAAAAATGCACTATATTGCTGAATTTTTATTGAAGAGTATTTTAAATCTTTCATGACACTTGTGTGGTCGCTTTGTGATGTCGTGATAGATACATGCATGTTAAATAGTATTTTATGATAAAATGTGCAAAATGCTAGATTTCGTGTAGGAATATAAGTGTTGCATGAATTCACTCTAATGGAATATATGATAACTATCTTAGGACGCGGTTGATCGTCTTCGCTACTATTTGCAATTTATTTCTTACCGAGCAAACAAATGTGAGTTCACACCTTTATTTAAAGCATGTATTCCCGGTGGTTGGGAACCTCACTTTCCCAGGTATGGGATTGTCTAGTATTCCTGGGGATAGAATACTTTTAAATGCTATTTATATTTCATGTCTTTAGCAGACTAAACGAACTCTATCTGTAAGTCCCCACACATTATACCGATTAATCGTCGGGGCCTGCGAACGAGATATTAGTTGATAGCGCTATTAGGTTCGACAAACGTTACACCATACCTGGGAGGACGGGCGTGAACTTTTATGCCTTGGCAACTGGTCAGTGACGATAGACGTTGACTTGGGGCACAAACAACTTACCAGTCAAAGTTTCGGTATCACACAGTTTAGTAGTTTAAAGATGGGGTAGCTCCCCATGACGTGTTTTATAAATTAAGTAATTTACAACCTAAGTTTTTGGAAAATAATACTGAAAAACCGTGAACTCGCTAACTTTATGTTGACATGCTATTACATGCTTTGCAGGTCGTTAGGTACAGCCGGGGGTTTGCATTGGAGTGTCGTGGCTGCGTTAACTATTTGAATTGGTTTAACAATTATGGTTTTTAGACATTGTTTGGATATTTGTTTTTTTTAAACTGTTTGCTTCCGCTGTTGGTTAAACTACATTTTTTGGACATTTAAAGTTTAGATCACTAATCGTGTTGATGGTGATACGTTTTGCTATCTTTAATAGTGGTTCAACATTGATCAGTGGCTTGATCCTGGTTGGTCGCACCTCTCACGGTAAAACTCCGCACGTGGGAATTTGAGGGAATTTGAGGGTTTGACAGATTAGACATGTTTATTGACGACATCCTAATCTACTCTAAAAGCCAGGAGGAACATGAGCAACACCTACGCCTTATTTTGGAACTCTTGCGAAATGAACAACTTTATGCGAAATTCTCGAAATGTGACTTTTGGCTTCGTGAAGTCCAATTCCTCGGTCACGTGGTCAATGAAGCTAGGGATTCATGTTGATCCAGCTAAGATCGACTCCATCAAAAATTGGCTTGCACCTAAAACTCCAACAGAAATCCACCAATTCCTTGGTCTGGCCGGTTACTACCGTAGATTTATTGATGGATTCTTAAAGATCACACAACCTCTTACTGCTTTAACTCAGAAGGGTATCACCTATAAGTGGGGAGATGCTCAAGAATCCGCATTTCAGCATTTGAAGGATGAGCTCTGTAGTGCACCGATTCTATCGCTACCTGAAGGCACTGATAATTTTGTTGTTTATTGCGACGCATCCATTCAAGGGCTCGGTTGCGTGTTGATGCAACGTGAAAAGGTCATTGCTTACGCATCACGACAACTCAAGGTTCATGAAAAGAACTACACTACCCACGATTTGGAGTTGGGAGCTGTAGTTTTTGCACTCAAGATATAGAGACACTACTTGTATGGTACCAAGTGCACGATTTACACCGATCACAAGAGTCTCCAGCACATACTCAATCAGAAGGAGTTGAACATGCGACAACGTCGATGGTTGAACTTCTAAATGATTATGAATGCGCTATCAAATATCATCCGGGCAAAGCAAATGTTGTAGCCGATGCCCTCAGCCGAAAGGAAACTAAACCTAAGCGTGTTCGCGCGTTACAACTTACCGTTCATTCGAACCTCCCTGAGCAAATCTGAAACGCTCAAGTTGAAGCTTTGAAGAAAGAAAATCTCTTGGCTGAATCCATGCGGGGCATGGAGAAACAGCTCGAACTCAAAGATGACGGCATCCACTACTTCATGAAATGTATCTGGGTTCCATTATATGGGAGCCTACGAGAACTTGTGATGGACGAATCACACAAGTCTTGCTACTCGGTACATCCTGGTTCCGACAAGATGTATTATGACCTCAAGGTCTTGTACTGGTGGCCTAACATTAAAGTGATCATTGCAAAGTACGTTAGCAAGTGCTTAACCTGTGCCAGAGTTAAGACCTAATATCAAAAGCCACCAGGGCTACTACAGCAACCGAACATACCAATGTGGAAATGGGAACAAATCTCCATGGATTTCGTCACCGGTTTACCTAAATCTCAGAGCGGAAACGACACCATATGGGTGATCGTAGATTGTTTGATAAAATCTGCACATTTCCTCGCTTTGAAGAAACTGACAAGTTTTCAAAACTTGCTAGTATTTACCTGAAGGAAGTAGTTGTTAGGCACGGGGTGCCAACCTCTATTATCTTTGATCGTGACCCATGTTTTCCGTCTAAATTATGGCAAGCGATGAACAAATCCTTTGGCTCACGTGTAGACATGAGCACAGCTTATCACCCGCAAACAGATGGTCAAACGGAATGTACCATCCAAACCCTAGAAGACATGCTGACAGGCATGTGTCATCGACTTTGGCAACGACTGGGAAAGACACTTACCCTTGGTAGAATTTTCTTACAACAATAGTTACCATACCAGCATTCAGGCTGCGCCGTTATAAGCATTGTACGGATGGAAATGACGATCACCTCTGTGTTGGGCTGAGGTTGGCGATAACCAAATCACTGGTCCTGAACTCGTACTTGACACAACAGAAAAGATTGCTCAGATCACACAATGAATGGCGGCAGCTTGGGACCGTCAGAAAAGCTACGCTGATAAGCGTAGGAAACAGTTGGAATTCCAAGTTGGCAACAGAGTCTTGCTAAAAGTCTCACCTTGGAAAGGCATGGTTCGTTTCGGCAAATGGGGCAAGCTTAATCCGCGTTATATCAGACCTTTTGAGATCACTAAGAGAATCGGTACAGTGGCATATAGACTAAACTTGCCTCAAGAGCTTAGTGGTGTGCACAAGTTTTCCACGTGTCAAATCTGAAGAAGTGCTTATCTAACGAGACACTCGGGGTACCATTCAAAGAGCTCAAGATCGATAACCAGCTTCGTTTCATAGAGGAACCTGTTGAAATCATGGATCGTGAGATCAAATCAGTTAAGCGTAGCAAGATTCCGATTGTTCGAGTTCGTTGGAACTCAAAGCGTGGCCCAGAGTTTACTTGGGAACGGGAAGATCAGATGATGCGCAAATATCCTCAGTTGTTCAAAAACAATGCAACTAGTGCTGAAGCTACTACTGAATTTCGGGACGAAATTTCAAATCAACTTGGGATGATGTAACACCTCGTGAAAACACTCAACCGCACTAGCTTCTTCAGCGACTGTTTGCAAATTTCGGGACGAAATTTCTTTCAACTTGGGGAAGATGTGACAACTCATAACTTTGAGGTAAAAAAATACCCGTTTGTTTCACTATTATAAATCATATCATATACTATTGTTATTTGATAAATTAATTTTATTCCTATGAAATTTATATCATATAAACGAGTATTCGAACCAAATCCATATCGTGTTGAACCGACCCGAACCGTATGAACCGAAGCATGTCTCGCTTGTCGATTCAACCTACTCACGAAACCTCAAACCTATATAACCCAAACCATAGCGTGTATAGTATATATTTACAAAACTAATATATATTATACGCATATATGAATCGTTGAAGTATAAAAAAAATAATAGACATTAGTGTTCCACTCTTTGTTATCCATTTATGAGAGCAGCCCACATTCCACACAAAGTTACGGCCCAACCCAAGTCCCCTTTTAATGCATAACATGCAGTTATATTATCTCAAAACGCTACAACATTAACCTGCATCGACTTCTGCCTTTCCTATTCCTTTCTTTTTGTACGCTAGCAAGGCATAAACAATCCAAGGTTCGTTCGATTCCCAAGCTCTAGCGATTCATCACCTTTTATAAACTCGGTAACGTGTCTAACTATTGTAATAATCATGCTAGTTATCCATGATCATGGCTATGTTTGTATTTGTTCTTGATTGCCTTGATGTTTGTGATGTTAACTAGTAGTGTAGGATGCATGAGAGCCATGTATGGCGTTTGGTTTTATTGTTAGTTCCTTGAGTTCATGCAAGATCGGATGCATTATCCTTTGTTTATAATCTGCATTTTCTGTTATTATAGTAGTAATTGTCGTTTTGATCACTGCATATGACATAGAGTTAATAGAAATCGCATCGTGATGTGCTATGTGTGAATCACGGGTTCGGGTATGTCTCGCCAGTGTGGTTTATGGGTTTGAGTTGGTGGTTAGTGATAAATCATTGATTACGTGATCTATTTTGTCATGCAACCGTGTTGTGTATAAAGTACATGGGTCATTGGGTTCATAAATTAATCATTTGTGGGGTTCGGGTGAATGAACAGATTCTGTCCAGAAAGTTACAGCCGACTTTACTCGGCTGTAACCGGGTCATACTTAACGAAAATTTGATTTTCTTGAGTCTATTACGTTCTATTTCGAAATACGCTTCTAATGGCGCTGGAATCATGATTTTTGGACGAAGTTTGCTATTTTAAATAAATCATTTCGTTTTAGTAATTAAAGCTGTGTTTTTTGCAGATTTTACGTGTTATGTTTTCAGTCGTAACTCGGTAAATAGTTACTGTTATACCATGAAATTTATACTGTATATGGCCATAGATGTCTATGCGAACCTCCAGCTGAATTATGTCGATCAGAAAACCAAGGATTTTTAAATGAATTTTTCGTTAGCTGTCCTCAGAAAGTGACGAATCTGATCACTGTTTGGCGCAAAATTTTTACGGAAAATCCGTAAGGAGTTTGGGCACCAAATTTTTACACAATAGATTGTGCTCTGATTGACACGTCCTGTATTGTTTTAGAATCTTCCGGTACACGAACTATTCCGGATAACACTCCGAAAACTGTCCAAAAATGCACTATATTGCTGAATTTTTATTGAAGAGTATTTTAAATATTTCGTGACACTTGTGCGGTCGCTAAGTGATGTCGTGATAGATACATGCATGTTAAATAGTATTTTATGATAAAACATGCAAAATGCTAGATTTCGTGTAGGAATATAAGTGTTGCATGAATTCACTCTAATGGAATATATGATAACTATCTTAGGACGCGTTTGATCGTCTTCGCTACTATTTGCAATTTATTTCTACCGAGCAAACAAATGTGAGTTCACACCTTTATTTAAAGCATGTATTCCCGGTGGTTGGGAACCTCACTTTCCCAGGTATGGGATTGCCTAGTATTCCTGGGGATGGAATACTGTTAAATGCTATTTATATTTCATGTCTTTAGCGGACTAAACGAACTCTATCTGTAAGTCCCCATACATTATACCGATTAATCGTCGGGGCCTGGCGAACGGGATATTAGTTGATAGCGCTATTAGGTTCGACAAACGTCACACCATACCTGGGAGGACGGGCGTGAACTTTTATGCCTTGGCAACTGGTCAGTGACGATAGACGTTGACTTGGGGCACAAACAACTTACACAGTCAAAGTTTCGGTATCACACAGTTTAGTAGCTTAAAGATGGGGTAGCTCCCCATGACGTGTTTTATAAATTAAGTAATTTAACAACCTAAGTTTTTGGAAAATAATACTGAAAAACCGTGAACTCGCTAACTTTATGTTGACATGCTATTACATGCTTTGCAGGTCGTTAGGTACAGCGCGGGGGTTTGCATTGGAGTGTCGTGGCTGCGTTAACTATTGAATTGGTTTAACAATTATGGTTTTTAAACATCGTTTGGATATTTGTTTTTTTTAAACTGTTTACTTCCGCTGTTGGTTAAACTACATTTTTTTGGACATTTAAAGTTTAGATCACTAATCGTGTTGATGGCGATACGTTTTGATATCTTTAATAGTGGTTCAACATTGATCAGTGGCTTGATCCTGGTTGGTCGCACCTCTCGCGGTAAAACTCCGTACGTGGAATTTGAGGGTTTGACTGATTAGACATGTTTACACGAGACAAAATACCGACGACATATGTAGACTGTGATAAGAATAAACCGTTTGACTATTTCTAAACAACAATACCAAGAAAATGACTCGTTACCTAGATCCATTATTCTAAATTTAGATATCAAAGACTTTATAATACATTGAAGGAGGTCTGTACCGGAAGCAGTGAGAATAATATCATCAACATATAATGGTAAGCAAGCCATATGATTAGCTTGTTGATATATCAACACAGAGGTGTCACAACACTTCTTGTAAAACCGCATTTGAAGAGGTGTCCGCAAATCGTTGATACCAAGCCCTTAGGGCTTGTTTAAACCATATAAATATTTATTAATTTGCACACGTATTTGGGGTTTAAAGAAGATGTGAACCCCGACAGCTAAAACATATATACCGTTTCCTTCAGGAAGCCGTGTAAAAAAAGCATTTTTAACACCCAATTAATTTATCGGCCATCCTCTAGATACATTTAAGCTAAGAACCATTCGAATAGTGTTGGGTTTAACCATGAGACTGAACATCTCATTACAATCAATGCCAATAGTTTGACTTTTTGCAATTTATCACTTGTGTTCAAGTGTACCATTAGCATGAAACTGATGCTTGTATAACCACATACAACGAATGGCATGTGTATTAGCTAATCTTGGTACAAGTACCCATATGTTGTTAGCCAATATAGCTTGGAAAGTTTCTAGTTTTGGTCGTTAAGGGCTGTGAAATGAGACTTTGGAAGTGGGGAGATGTTAAAGGTTTCGGTGTCGAGAGAGAATGGAGTACGGGGTTTGAAAATTCCTGATTGAGAATAGGTTTTCATTGGATGACGATTAACAAGCTTAGGTGCGGGTACGTGTGGTGGGTTTGTGTGACAACTCGTAATTTTGAGGTTAGAATCGTTCGTTTTTGTATTTATAATCGAATTATATACTCATCTTATTCGACGAATTTAAGTTATACCTATTTAATTTAAGCGTGTAGTCGAAACCAAATCCATATTGTGTTGAACCGACCTGAACCATTTCAAACCAAAGTTGTGTCTCGCTTGTCGATTCAACCCACTCACGAAACCCGAAACCTAGGAGGTCCAAACTATAGCGTGTATACTATATATTATCATTCCTAACTTATTAACATGTACATTAGTGTAAAAAAACAAATAAGTAGTTGAAACCCGAACCGCTAGTCCAAACCCGACCTACTAGTCCCCACCATTTCGGCCCAAGCTAAAGCCCAACCCCCCAAACCCTTGCGGCCCAAGCTAAAGCCCAACCCCCCAAACCCTTGCGGCCCAAGCTAAAGCCCAACACCTACTTAATTTAGATGTACGTACATGCAACTCACAAAAAACCCTAACTCAAAATTTGTTCCCTCCTTCACTCCCCTATTGTCGACGTGATCAAGAGCCCTAGGACTTCAAGTAATCTAGGTTTCAAGGCTAATCGAATTCCTTCATCGCTAGGTATCCTAACCTTGTGTTTCATGTTAATTATAAATGTTCATGCTTGATAATGTTATGTTCTCTTGGCTGTGTTTTTCTGATTTCTTGATGTTCATAATGTTTATGATGATTTCATGTAGTCTAGAGTTGTTAGAATTCATACTTGATTGGTGATTATCGCTTATGGGTTCGGTTAGTCATTAGGGTTTCGATTATTGCATGATCTTGGTTTGAACCTTGTTAGTTCTTGGTGAATTAGTTGATGTATAACATGATTTATAATGATTACCTGCTGTATATGATGCATATGGGTCGTTTTGTTTGCTAAGTAATCATTATTGGGAGTTGGGTAACGAAACAGGAAGTAGTTCGACAGTTACAGCAAACTTTAATCGGCTGTAACCGGGTCATAAATTAATGAAAATTTGATTTTCTTGAGTCTATAACGTGCTATTATAAAAGGCGCTTCTAATGGAGCTGGAATCATGATTTTTGGACGTTGTTTGCTATTTTAAATAAATTATTTCGTTTCAGCTATGAAAGCTGCGTTTTTCTACAGACTTTATGCGATATATTTTGCGTCATAACTTGCTGCGTATTTGGAGTTTTCCTATGAAATTCCTACTGTAGATAGCCTTTGATATCTAAAGAATTTTGCCACTAGTTTCAAGTCAATTGGATAAACGATTAATTTTAAGAAAATATTTAGTGGGCAGGGGTCATATTTCGACGAATCTGACCACTGTTTGGTGTTTGATTTTTCACGGAAAATCCTTAAAGAGTTTGGTCACCAAATTTTTACACAATAGTAGATGCTCCGATTGACACGCCCTGTAATGTTCTGGGAATTTTCCTATACACAAACTATTCCGGATAACACTCCGAAAACTGTCCGAAAATGCACTATATTGCTGATTTTTTATTGAAGAGTATTTTAAATCTTTCGTGACACTTGTGTGGTCGCTAAGTGATGTGGTGATATATGCATGCATGATAATTAGTATTTTATGATAAAATGTGCTACATGCTAGATATGTGTTGGATTCGTGTTTCCGCATGAGCACGCACACTAACTCTTAAACGGTAATCATGTTAGGACGTGATTGACCGGTTTCATCTCGCGTATTTTTTTCCATTCCTTAATCCGAGCATTCAAAGGTGAGTTCACTACTCTTTTACAGGCATGCATCCTGAGGGGACAAACTACTATTCCTTGGAGGAATACTTTTATAAATGTTGTAGTTTAATTTCGATGTTAGTTAATAAACTCAAAATCTATCATGAAAGTCCCTACTTAATACCGAACTAGTTGCCTGGGAGGCAACGGGGTATTAGTTGATAGCGCTATTAGGCTTGACAAACCTCACACCGTACTGGGAACCGGGCGTGAACTAAGGACCTTAAACACATGGCCAATGTTGATAGGCATTGATGAGGGCAAACAAACATACGTCACCCGGTATCGAGTTATTAACGACATGTCTTTAAACTAAACACCTACTTGTTTATGTTAAATAAAACTGTGAACTCACCGGCTTAATCGCTGATCCACTTTTCTGCATGCTTGCAGGTCGTTAGATAATCATTGCATGGGAACTTACAGTCTAAGGAGTGTGAAGTGTCATGGGGCGTGTTACTTGATTGCAAACAATAAAACTTTACACTTTAAAACATTTTGTTTTTTTATTGTTTGATATATTTACATTTGATTCCGCTGATTACATACTATGTTTGAAATGATTTAATTTGAATTCACTATTTATGTTGGACATGATGACCTTGTTTTTGAATATTTACTATTAGTTCGACATGATTAGCGGCTAGATCCTGATACGTCGCACGCCTCGCGGTAAAACTCTACAAGTGGTAATTTGGGGGTGTGACAGTTTGGGTCAGTAGGTTTTAGGTTAGGTAATGGCGATGGGTAGGAGAGATAAGCCTGAGGTGTGGGCCAGAAGGGGTAATGGGTTGTGGGCCGGGTAGTGGGTTTCTAGTGCAAGCGAGTGAGTGGGTGGGGCATTCAGTGGTGCGGTGGTGAGAGTGTGGGCCGCATGCTGGGTTGTTGAGTCAAGAGGTGGATTGGTAGGGCTAGAGAAAGAGTTGAAAACATCTTCAGCAAATGTCACATGCCGTGAGAAGATGGTTTTCTTGGTGGATATGTCGAGGCAATGGTAGCCACGATAATTTGTCGGGCATTCGATAAATATGCACATGACGGAGTGGTGTGTGAGTTTATGAGGAGGGTGGGAGGCGGATGTGTTTGGATAACACAACTGATCAAAGGATCGCAGTCCAGTCAATGATAAATTTATAAGTCCTAATTACCTTAAATAAATAACAAGTGGCAATAAGAGTGTCGAACCACAAAGGGTTTATGGTTTGTGTGTAAAGTCGGTTGATTATAGATTTCTATTATGAAGCTTGCTAGAAATTGTTTCTTGTATATTTTTTATTAGAAAAGATGTTGGAATTATCCAACGGTTTGTCACTAGCTACATAAACGAATTATAACCACGATTGCAATTTGGTTCTAAAACAATGATTTTATACAAATGTCACACTCGGTTCAAAAGCATAAGACCTAGGGTTTCTAAACGCTTTAGTTTTAATCCAAAATCACAAAACGCAGTTAACGGGTTTAGTGTTTCAAGGCTTAGGTACCAATAGCTATCAACATCGAAAGACGGGCAAAGATGTGCTTCATTACTCAAGAACGTGTAAACACTAATTTATATCAAAGCACAATTGCACAAATTCATTTCACGAAGTCAATGTTGCGAGTGTATTTCGACAATCGGTGAATCCAAAAAACAAAACTGATATAAATATTCAAACGGGATCAACACAAATTAAAAACTAAACACAATGTTAAAAACCCTAGAAATCTTACCAAATCTACACTAGGGTGAAACCCTAGGAGATTGGCCTCTCATGGTATTGAAAACTTGAGAATCAGATGATATTGATGAAGAAATTGCCATGTGAAACTTGATTTTTGGATGATCTTGATGACTGCCCATGATTGGAAGATGATCTATGATGATATGATGTTTTGGAATGAATGATAATGTTGTTATGTAACTCCCCAATCATATATAATCATTCACCATTCAAAAATCTTGAAAATACATGTTGTTGACCCGTCCAGCGTCATTAACCCTGACATCGCTTCGTCGACGTCGTTATGCTGATTGACGCAAGAACTTGCTGTTGACGGGGTTCTTGACATGGTTATGGCGTCGGCAACGCCTTTAGGTGGCGTTGGCGACACTGTTTGATGCCTTCTTCAACGTTTTTTTCGTTTCTTGCATCGGGTTCCTCTTAGCTTCCATCTAATGCCCCGCTTGGCTCCCAAAATGCTCCTTAGACTTGTATAGACCTACAAAACGCAAGTCGTATCAAAGTAGACCATTCGAGACTCAAATAAATTTAATTATGGGAAGCAACCGACTTTCACCCATATATAAACAACCAACCAAAGACACGAAGGTAGTCGTAAGATGGTTGATGTAGCTAAAGAAGAGAGATTGGTGTGAGGTTGTTATGGAGTTTGGTAGGGAGAAGCTTGTGAAGGTAGGAGCCAGTGTAACGGGCCTTACCCAAAAGGTGGATGCGAGGGAGGCATGGCTGAGTAGAGTAAACATAATTTCGTTTAAACGTCTAATCATCCATTAGACTTTACCATTTTGTTAAGATGTATGATGACATGAAAAATGGAATCAAATGCCATTTTTAGTTGGAAATTTTTTAGTATTATCGAGTTCACCACCCATATCACATTGTGTTGTAATAAATTGATGAAAGTGGGTAAATTTAGAAAGGGTTTAAGATTTAAACCTTAATGGATATACCCATGTATATTGTGTGAAATCATATGTTAAAACCATACAATATTTGTATCACGCATGACTTAAAACAGGAGAAGTCCACAAATCACAATGTAACATAGCAAATGGTAATAAAGTACCAGAAACAGAATCTAAAAAGGCAATCTCTTGTGTTTTGATAACTGACAAGAATGATAAATAAAAGGTAAATTGAGTTTATTGCAAGAAATAAATTGTTATGAACGAAGAAACTTCATAACTAGTTTACCAGGGTGTCTAAGTCTGTTGTGCCAAAAAGGAGATTCTTTTGCGGAAATAAAGCAACTAGTGGCGAAAGCATTTGGGGAAAGCAGATAGAGATCACTCGAACTGTTGTGACGACTCATGATCGTGCCATCCTCGAAATCCTTTACAAAAAATCCAAACGAGTCAAATATAATGGATATGTTATTATCAATATTATATTGATGCACAAAAAGGGATATTAGGACATTACCGATTTTAGGTGTAAGGGTTTAGAGGAGATGTTTAAGGTTAATGATCCTGAACCCAATACTGGAACCTTATCGCTATTATCAACAATTATCGACACTGTTGGTGTTGTCACAACCCGGCTTTCCACAACCAATCCAAACACCAGTCGGCCCGGGTGGGGAATATTGTGACGTAAGTTGATATCATCATAGACAATTAAACACAGCACAGCGAAAGTCTTGGATTTAAATTACTATTACAAACCAAATGTTCAAAATACAAAATAATATACAGACGGCTCGTAATAGAAGATCCACAGGCGGATCATAAAATGAACAAATGTGTAAAACAGACTTTGGGCAGATCTAGGATTTGCAAGATCCTCTCATCACTACCGAGCACTTCCAACCTATTTTCGTATTGTACCTGCAAGCTTAGTCTTTTCAAAATACGTCAGCTTTCGCTGGTAGACACCAAACTGACTCATTTTGAAAACATTTGAAAATGTTTTAAGTGCACGTTGGCACAAAATCTTTTATAACTTGGGAAAGTTACTTTGTAACCTTGTTAACAGATTCACATGTTTGTCCATACATACAGGGCCCAGTGCGAAAACCGAGACATGATTAACGTACACACCACTTAAGAACTCACGAAGGAGTTATCCCCAACTTTGTGGGTTATTGCATTTTGAGCGTTTGTCAGGTTTATGCCTACCCCCGCGCTAAGCTCGTGGCCATTATTAATATAATGAGCTGATGATATCCAGGACACGGTAGTTAACCCCTGATGTTTAAGTTATCAAACAAAACTGATTAAAATGGAATATGCGGATTTACTAGCCACAATCCGGCATTCGATTGATACCATTTCTGACCAAGCGGTAATAATTTACCGTAACCCGAGCCCATATAGGGGAATAAGTCGAGAGTATTTACCTGAGCTAGTCTTCGTTAAACGCAAGATTTAATAACTCAGCCGTATACAAAAGTACTGAGTGCAGATAGCATTTAACCCGCAACTCTCTAGTCTGGATTATGGCATAAGCTAACCAATTAAATACTAACGGTCTTATTTAAGTCACAAACTTAGACCGAGTAGCCTACAGGATCAATACGTATAACGCTAGATTAAACGATGATCGGATAGAATGTAGTTTAACCCCAACAAGTACTTTGACTTGTGTAATATGGATAAACTATAAAAATTCTGGATTTTGAGACTTAAATGACAAGGTTAGACCCGTTTCGGTTAATTTTCGTAAATTAGTTACATATACTTAACCGTACGCATATCAGCGATATCAAGTAACCGGATAAGTTATGGACAAGTTCTATATGCCATTATACTTTAAATAAGTTGTAATATCAGTAGGATATCAACTTATATGCCCGTTAAGGTTTTAAAATGAAACTATGCCTCATAAGTGCATTTTGGTAATTTCATACCGTGTAAAAGGAACTTGAACATATTTTAATGTTATGGTCATAAGTATTATGGAAAAATAATTTATTTATGATATAATATCATTAAGATATTGAATATATGTGTAATTTATCACTTATGACCAAATTATGCACCGAATGGGCATTTTTGTCATTTTACACATAGTTTTATAAATTGTTTGGGATTTTGAGTTCATATCATATACCTACTGTAAAAATATTTAAAACATGTTTTAAAATCATTAAGTGACAAGTCTTGGTTAGATTAATATGGTTTAAAACCATACTATGCGTCGAAATGGCGCTTATGTCGTAAAATGACGATTTATGTGATGTTTAATGAAAACTGATGTTAAGGTTAGGTTAAAATTTCTTAGATATTTTATTTAATATAATATTTCAGTATGTAAAAGACTTACTTGAAAATGTATATAAGCCACAAGGGCTTTATCGTCATTTATCGACATAATACAAGGACTTGTTCATAAACTCAGTTTATAATCTGATTTAACATCCCAAACAATCCTACTTATAGTATTACATTAGTAGGAAACTCATTTTCAAGTTCATTATTATTTAAACCTCTTTTTATGCAAGAAGGGCATTTTAGTCAAAATGACATAATTACGGAACTTGTGCATAAACTCAGATTCTGATTATGATCATATAACATAACCTCAAAAGGTTATGCTATATTATATTATGATCATAATGCAACCTTGGATCAGTATCTAACTAATCTAAATCGGGTCAGAATCAAAAATCAAAGCAGAAGTCAAACTTTGCGACTTTCGGTTGCGAACCGACCCTAAAACTGAAATTGACGAACCGAACATGTTCTAATAATTATTACCAACGTGTTTAAGTGTCAAAACATGTTTCATAACATATATAAGCTGAAATTATAATATTTCCGAAAAATGGCCTGTTTGACTTTTTAATATTAAAACTTTGACCCGTCAATTGGTCTAGCAAACGTGATCTTCAGGAGGTGCCCTTAATAGGGACTAACACCTACCTTATTACGATCACTTAGCCATGTTCGTTACGAACAATGGCTGGACCATAATGGTCTTAACCGAAAGTCAAGGCATTTTCCATAAAATGCTTGACTTTTGGCTATAAAGCCTATAAATGAAAATGCAAGAGAAAGGAACACTTACAAGTGATCCTTAGGATGCAATAGAACTAAGTTGGATGCTCCTTTCAGTTAGGAACTTCCAGAGGAGGGAGATAGAGTGACAAATGAGAATGGTGCAAGTTCAAATGGTGAAGCATTGCACCTATTTATAGTTGGAGAGCTTAAAGGAGGTGATGCCAGGTGTTAAGGGATGTTAGAGGGAGCTTATAAGTGTCCTAAAACGTGGCGTAGCTGTTTGAAAGTCCATGGTTTCAAAACAATGGTTTTTGGCAACATGTGTGGAGGCCAAGCAAAAATTTTGCAGACACAGGCCTTTCGCGCCCCGCGAGCACCCCATGGCCGATTTCAAAGTTTGTCACATTTAGCCCCTCAATTTATTAAACCCTCCTAAAACACCTTTATAGCATAATTAGCCCTCCGTAACCAATATTTGGCATGCCCGGGAGTAGGCCCGGACATTGTTGAGCTCTCAGTTCGTTAAAAGGTCACTCAGAGATATAAATTAATATGTTGACACTTTTAACCCCTCCATTATCCAACTTTTACATATTAACATATTTAATCCCTCTCATCCAACAAATGGGACATATGAGAGTTAGGACTTCGTAAAGGATCACTCAGAGGATCATTATAAGCATGTTGACTCTGATGTCACTTAGAGGCTGGGCATGTTAACATATCAGTCACTCAGAGTCCAAGTTTAAGCGTGTTGACATATCAGTCACTCAGAGGCTAAGTTTATGCATGTTGACATATTAGTCACTCAGAGGCTAAGTCTAAGCATGTTGACATATCAGGCATTCAGAGGCTAGTGTTTATGCATGTTGACATCAGAAAGTCACTCAGAGGCTCAGTTTGAGCATGTTGACACCTTTAGTCCTTATTAGTCTTTAACAGACTAAAATAAAAAATATAACATGTGTCACTATACTATTGGACACGATTTTAGGAGGTGTTACAGGTGCAAACATAGAAAATGATCAAGTTTATTTTTATAAAAAGAGACAAGAGAAGTAACACATGTATCGAATTTCCATTGATCATTGCCCTTTTCCATTGAGAGAACCTGGACCGCATTTACCAATTGAGTGGGCTGGAGGGGGTCGACTTTAGTGACATGAGCCTGGGTGGTATGGTGGCTTGTATAGTTGTTGGGGTTTGATTGGGCATGGGCTTCCAGATTGGGGCCCAACCTTGAGTCGGATAAGGGTAGAAGAGGAGCCCAAAACTGTTGCAGAGCCCAATAAAGAGGGTAAAATGGTGGCTAGGCCTGATAAGGGTAACACGACATCGATTTTCTCCTATGACAAAAATTCAAGATTGGTTGCATCAAGGGTCGGTGAACCATCAATGTTTGAGCACATCAAAACCTTTTGCATGTAGCATGAAAAGTTTTACCCAACACAAGTAGGAGACCTTGACAACGTCAAGAACACGGATGTTAGATGTTGGTAACGATGTAAACATGATGAAAAGGTTGTTGTTGGGATCAACAGTAGAACTTTGTGGTAGGTCGACGTTGTCATCCATGATGGGATGTCGAAAGGAAAAAAAGGAAATCAGAAGGAAGAGGTATTACGAGGTAATCGAAATCAAACCTCTTTGGGTTATATTATGTAAATTGATGTAATTAATCTATTATCCCAATAATGAAGATACAAAAAGGTATAAATAATACAATGCAGTGAGAGAATAAAGAAACTAACTATGGAAAAAGATATCTCCAAATCTAAACAAATAGATACAATATATAAGCTAATAATATACCTTTTTTCCAACTGGTTTCTTTTGGCGCGAAAATTGACGAGTTATGTACTTCACGTTTCAAAATTTTGCACATTGCGTCCTTTGGGCCTAATCAGGTTACTTTTTCAAGATTAAGTTAGGTCTCACATGGGTACTTTAGTCTTTTTACCTATTTATCTAAAAAACTAATAAATAACACAAATGATAAATTTAAAACACCTTAATATTTTTCCTAATCTCACCCATATCTCTCTCTCTCTAACTCTTCTTCACCATTATCAACCCACCACCATCAAGCAACCCACCACTCTCTCTCCCTAACCATTAACCACCACCAACCAACCAACCCCTACCAACCTCAACCACCTACCACCTACCACCACCACTTTAAACTTGAAACCAATCTGAATCACTTCTGTGTCGATTTACAGTCTTTGTCGTCGACGACACAACTTCAGGTAGTAAACCATGTTTTGTGGTTCACGTCTTAGAGGTAAAACAGATACCAACCACCATCGATTCAACCCTTTCCTGTTGGTAAAACCTTAGACCATAGGTCTAACCGTTAGAAGTCAATGGACGTGAAACCCTAGGTCGTGAAGGACCGCCGCCTCCACCACTCATTTAACCATCAGATCTAACCTTAGACAATCACATTTCTTAAACCGTGACTCTGTTGAAATCAAGCACAAGCAGATCCGATTGGAAAAGAGAAAACGTTAGGGTTTGGGGAGAGGGAAAAACGAAGAAGATGCATTAGTTGTTGGTGGTAGGTGGGCGGTGGGTGTAGGTGGGGGTGGGGGTTGGTGGTGATGGCGATGATGGCAAGTGGGAGCGGTGGTTGTTGGGCAGGTGGGCAGTGATTGCAAGTATACATATAGAAAGAGAGAGAGGGTGATAGGTAGGGAAGGTGGGTGTGGAAGAGTTTTCTTTATAGTTATTTATATTATATATAATAAAATAATATATAATATGTATTTTTCAAATGTAAGTTTTGTTTATTTGTTAGAATATTTTTAGGTAACAGGTAAAACACTAAAATACCTTGTGTAACTATAAAATTTAACAGGTTAGGCCTAAAATATGTATTGTGCAAGAGTTTGAAACGTTAAGTACATAACTTGTTAATTTTCACGTCAACGGACACCGTTTGAAAAAAGGGTATTAAGATAAAAGACAAAACGTGTATTTTTTCCAATAATATATGGCTATATTATTGTCTACGAGGATGGAGATGGTTGGAACGGTGAAAAAAAGTGAAAGGAAGGAGATCGGGGTTCGGATAACAGTAAATTTGTCAATTTTGCTTTTAAAATTTTTAATTAATTCCTTAAACATATTTACAAATAAACATCTATCAAAATTTTAAAGAATTTCATTCAATTCTCAGTTTCATTAGAAAAAAAATATTTCTCAAACCAAAACAAGCTACTTTATTTATTCACTATCAAAATCTTTTATAGATATTTTATGCATAAAACAATCATGATTTCACGGAACTAAATATATACTGCTTGACTGTTTCTAAAATTTATAATATATAGTATATAATTTATCACCATATGGCACGTTTGTGTGAAATTCAAAGCATGTTTTTCTGTAACATATATTTTAAACGTGCAAATTATAGTGTTGTAATATTTTTTTTTTGGAGAGAGCACTACTAGAAAAAGGATTTTAATGAAACATAAACAATTATATACAGTAATATTATAACATCTAAAAGGGTGTGTCATAAGAAAATGTCATCGCTTATAAAATCTAAAGAATTTATGATATATTTCTATGTGTCATCATTTAGGTATCATTATAAAAAAAATTAGACATCATCAAAATAATCTCCTAGTGTCATTTTATATTTTTTAATATAATTAATTAATACCCCTCTCTTTAACATATTAATATATTATATGACACTTGTATAAATAAATGTCAAATATCTATTCCATAATTATATATACATACAAAACGTAACTTCAGACAAATGGTTTAAATAAAGAGTTGTCACTACGACAATGCTTTTGGACAGAAGGTTACCACTTTATACCTAATTCTGTCATCTTTGTTTAATCAAGGGTTGCACCGCATCTTTCAAGCAACATGTGTGTTTATATTGCATTTTGATATGCTTGGTTTATTAAAAACTGAATATAACTCATTCAATATGACATATCATATCCAGTCTATTTATTGCATATTAGATTAGATTACATATAATATATTACATACTAGGTATACATCCTGTGTGATACACTGATTTAAAGATATAATTATATAATCATATAATAAGGTGTACACAAATTTATATAACTATATTATTTTTATGACATACTTCAAACAATAGTGATTTAAATTACATATTTAAATCTATAAATAATTCTTATGCTTATTCCTTGAAATTATAGACTGTTAATAATTCCAAAACAATTAATCATAAACATAATAATTAAAATAAAATTCTTATACAAGTGATTTAGACCTCAAATATATATCACTTTCGATTAATATTGTTAAATGAATGTATGATCTTATGAAACATTGGAATTCATAAGATATACATTAATTATGATGATAAATAAGATTATATATTTACTTATGTGATTTTTTCTATATCTTCAGTTTTGAAAGATTATTAATGGTTCGATGCATAATCATTATATACATATAAAAGATATTATGAAATAAAATTATATATTTATATATAAATAAACTAAAATTCTTAAAATTATGAATTAAGAAAAAAAAGTGAATTGAAATTGTGATGAATCCATGAGAACTAATAAATTTATAATCTATTGAAATTGAAAGTTATTACACATATAAAAAGCTTTTGGTTACATAACTCTAAATAAAAAAAATTACGTTACACTTATACATGAGATTATGTGAAGCTTATTTAAGGGAATTGTTACAAATATGTAACTACAATATTTACGTAATTAAAAGAACATCAATATTTTAAAATAAAAGTAACATATGAATTATCACGGAGAAATTGCTATAATATAATTTATTTTAATTGTTTTTTATCGCTAATACTAGTTCAACATATTTTGTTATTCATTCATTGCTAAAATCTAAACTATTTTGAGTATCCAAATAAAATAAATAATATATATATATATATATATATATATATATATATATTCATAATATTGTATATATTATAACGAAGATATTTATATATAACATATTAGGATAATAGATTTGATGATATTAATTTTTATTATAATAAAATAGGGATTAGGATAAGTCTAAGTGACATTTAAAGATTTAATTAAAAATATAAAAATATTGTGAGATTAAAGAAGAAAATGCAATGTGACACTATTTACAATCATTGGTTAGTATTAGAAGCTACATGACATTATTTACCATCCTTTAAGAATGGCAATGGCTTGGGTTCGGGTTGGGTATTGATAATCACATACCCATACCTGGTTATAAAATCACGTCTCATACCCGACCTAGCACCTGTCTAAGTAATTACCCATCGGGTATCATGTATACCCGCGGGTATCGGGTATACCATTAATTTGTTAAAAGATATACGTTGGTATTTCGAAATAATTTATTTTTTACTATTGTAATTATTATATTATTTTATTTATACAACAACTATTATAGATGAAAAATGCATAATTACATACATATAAGTTCTATCATAAATTAGTAATAACTTTATAATACTTATACACTTACATTTATATACTTCACAGCATATAAAATATAAATACTATTATCAAATGGATATACTAAAAGAATTTTTTTTTTCATATTATCAACATACTAAAAAAATCACTAATAGATAAGGGTTAATGGAAAATAAAAATATAAATTTAAAACAAATATGATCGGGTATATAGTTCGGGTAACCGGGTATGTGGTTTCAAGTAATCGGGTCGGGTATCACCTAATCCCATACCTGACCCATACCCGTGAAAGTTTTTAAAACCAATCCCATACCCGGCCAAATACCCGTCGGGTATCGGGTATACCCGGCCCATTTTTGTCCGGTTTCGGGTATAGCCGTCGGGCTCGGGTATTTTTGTCATCCCTACCATACTTTATTGGTATTAGATTATAAATTGTAATATATAAATAGGGAAAGAATAAATAAGAGTCACCTTGAGTTGTAAGAACTAGGTCTTACAAGAGGTTTTTAAAAAAAAACTCAAAAATCTTTGAAAAGTCACTTTTCAAGCGAAAAAATAAAACATACCGTAAAAGAAATTGTATCAGGCGTAGCTACCGACTCGACAATTTCTTTTATTTTTTTTTCTTACATATGTGTTTATAATATTTTCATCTACGTTTATAAAAAATGGTGACCCAAATTGTAAGGAAAATAGGAGTTCTAATGGTTCTTACAACTAATGATGATTCTTAATTGAGTCGAATCCTATATAAATATATCTAATAAAATTAACATTGAAAGGTTTAATAAAACCGATACATAAATAAACAGTGGAAAATTGCATGAGTCATGCCTCACTCAATTACTTTTTAGAATTTAGTTATCTAGTTTTATAGGATTATTTAATTTGGAATATCAATTAGTGTTTACATAAACATTGAAAAGTTTCATAAAACCGATACATAAATAAACAGTGGAAAATTGCATGAGTCATGCCTCACTCAATTACTTTTTATGAATTTAGTTATCTAGTTTCATACTTGATGAGTACTTATTCAATTAATTCTCTTTTATTAAATATACCAGATTACAGAATCGTTATTATATTTTTTTTAAGTTTGAGAAATTGTCATATGGCATTAAATGAAATGTTTTATCATATTCACCCCTTTACGCCTCCCTAATATATCGTGCCACAAAAGGCAAGGTAAGGGATGCGACAGTTAAAACAAACACTACTGTTCAAATATGGAAAAATTGTCACACCCTTAAATTTTACATGTGTGGTTTTACCGGGAGACATGTGACAAAGCAGGATTAAGCCACAAATCATGTTGAACCATTCAAAGATAATTGATAAATATTTAACTACTACATTCAACATGAATAGAGATAATATTTTAAATGTTCTAAAACGAAAATTAAGTTTGACAGCAGAAGCTATAAAAGTATAAAAACCTAAACATGGCAAAAAGCCATAGTTATTTTGCATAATAAAAGAAAATAGTTTAATAAAGCAATGGCACTCCAAAATGCAAGTCCCCATGTGTGTTGTACCTAGCGTCCTACAAAGCATGCTTAAAGGTTTTGACTTCGCTATCCATAATTTCAATTGGTTCCTCAATAAAACACAATTTGTCATCGAATTTCAGCTCTTTGATTAGAACAACAAGTGTCTCATCAGATAGGCACTTCTTTAGATTTGATATATGAAAGTCGTGCACTCCAATAAGTTATTTGGGTAAGTCCAGTCTGTAGGCCACCTTACCGATTCTTTCTACAATGAACGATTCAACGTAACGCGTATTTAACATGCCTCGTTTCCCAAAACGGACCACACCTTTCCAAGGTGAGACTTTCAACAAAACTCTGTTACCAACTTCGAATTCCAATGGTTTTCTACGTTAATCATAATTATAGTAATGATATGTATCTAACGGTTAGAATTCCTGACAAAATTCTAAGAAAATTTAATTTTTATTAGATATATTGTATCGTAAGCTCCAATGAGTGTCAATAGCTTACGATACAAATAATGAAACAAGATTGTACACGGGTATTTTTTTATCAACCAGCTTAATAGATTCTAAGATTAAATATTAAATTTAAACAGTGTTTATGTATATTAACAAAAATCATTAACAGGAAGACAAAATTGAGAAGACGTGAGACTATGAGATATATTAATAAGCGCGAGAAAAAGTTGTTTGTTAGTTACCCGAAATTTCACTATTCAACGTGACAAATGTGACAAAATATACTATTAACATTGTTTAACGTGGGTGAAAATAAAAAGAATCTTTCGAAATAAAATGTTTTAGTAGGCTTTGCATGAAGTGAAACCAGATACATTCGTAAAAGAAAAAAAAAAACTTTGTACAGCGCCATTAGGGCTTGGAAAATGAAAGAGTTTTGAGCAGACAGTGGGTTTTAATGGCGACGTTCATGAATCCAAGCGTGAGACATATGTATAATTTGCAGGTTCCCAAAGAAACTGTATGTATTATCAGTTCAACTCCTTTTTGCAGTATGCTACTTCAGAGATTCATCTTAGCCGTCTCTAAATATTTCCTCTTGCTTCTGTGTATACTTGAATTTGTGGCAGTTAAAGAGTATTCGTAACGACCAAACCAGTACTTAAGAACAAAACTTGAAGGCTTAGTTCTACAACTAAGCCAAAAACAAATAAAATTGAAGAAGCGGAGCTATTTACTATATTATTGTTTGCATTAGTCCGACCGTTATTCAGTCGTTCATAGGTTCCAAAATTGTGAAGGCTATCTTTTTTTTATTGAAGTTTACTTCGTAATTATTAATCACTTTGTTTAATTTTTCTGTGTTGGAAATTCTTAAAATGTGATGAATGAAAATTTAGACAAACTCTTGAGTAGAGTTATTTATGTCACCTTTTTAGTTTTATATTAGAATAATAAACTCTTCATGTGGTGTATTGAATGATAACTCTTGAGTAGAGTTTCTTTTATAACAATTAATTAGAGATTTTATGGCAAAACTAAGTCTCAATTATGTTGGATCTTTGACCACCCATGGCTCTTGCATACATAGTAGGTTATGTGCCTCTTTTGATGTGGTTAGAAATTAAAAAGATACAAGAAAGAGAGATGCATGCATGAAGAGTCATTGGAGAAGAAATACCCGATGTCCCATATGTTGGGAAAATATAGAGATAAGTTTTTCTACACGATTCAACTACATTTCTATTCTTAGTTTCCAAAAGGTATAAAACTATGATTTTACCCGGTATAACTTCGGGCGTGTGGTCTTCTCCGGCAGTACAAACTGTTTCGGTTGTTGTACCCTGGAGACATACGCGTCGTCTTTAGTAGAAGCATGAAATCTGTTTTAAGGGAAGCGTGTTGAACACGTGCCTCAGCCACAACCGCCAACATTTGTTTGTTCTTTTTGTAGGAAATTAAATATACAAGAAGACGTGGTTCAGGACCTCGTTGAAGCATACACAAATGACTGAAAACACAACGGACTATACAAAAAGACGCGGCTAAAACTAGGGGTGTGAATTTCTGACACACCCGAAAACCCGATACGAACCTAACACGAAATTCGCGGGTTTAGGTTTCGTCTAAACGGGTTCGGGTCAGTTTCGGGTTGAACACGCGAACCCGTTTAGGTTTACGGGTCAGGTTCGGGTCAACCTGGTTGGGCTGGCGGGTTGACCCATTTAACACATTTATACTATATTCTATTTTTTTACAATATATTTTATCTCATAAATTAAATGAAGTGTGTATTTAATGCCATGATTATAACTTAAAAGGAGAAATTAACATAGCTTTTATAATTTAAATATGATATTATTATATACATTTGTGTTTTTTAAGTAATTTTTAATTTTAATATATTAGTTTTAGAAAAAAAAAGTTAAAAAATTCGGGTTAAACGGGTCGTGTTCGGGTCAACCCACAAAACTTCGGGTCGTGTTCGGGTTCATATATATGATACGATTTTCGGGTTCGGTCGGGTTCGGGTTCGTGTAAAATTTTCGGGTTCGGGTCGGGTTGAACCCGCCAACCCGCGAACACGACCTGTTTAGCACCTCTAGCTAAAACTCTTGTTGAAGACCATAGATAGAATCAATTTCATTACATATGTTGTATTTTAAATATTTATATTCGTTTGTATTTGTACACGGTTTATTTACTACAATTTCCCAAATGTAAATAGAGCATCTTTACAATTTTATATTTATATATATATTTTTATTATATGTGACCCATGTCCTATAAACTTAAAACAGATTTAGTGAGATTGTTGCTATAAATCTTAAAACCTTATTTATAAGAATTTTGGGTTCACGAAAGGATTTATAATAAAAAAATATTTTTTAGAGATTATGATCTTTTTTTGAGAAATATGTATGTAGTACAACTTGCTGTGTTTGAATTTATTGAGATTAAGTTATAATCTTAAATCCTATACCGTGGTACAATACGAATAGTTTGGTTTTCAAACAATTATGGGATCGTTAATTTTTTCTAACCTTTGTGTTAGAATGGGTTTATTAGTGTAAACCATACGTTTTTTGTAAACGTTAAAATTTTCTAACTTGTGTGTTAGATCGGAATTATGGGTGTAAACCATACGTTTTTATAAACGTTAAATTCTTTGAGTAGAATTTCAATGTCTTCAAACAAGAGTTTATGTTACTTGATTATAGTTTTATGTCTCTAATTAAGTTAAATTTAAAGTAGACTCTTTATCCACTCATAGATTATATGAACATATAAGCCTTATAATGATTCTTTTTTAATCATTTATTTCTACACGAGCGTATTAGAATTGGGTTCTTTAAACAAACTAATATGTTTTATAACGATTTCTGTAATCGTTTATTTCTAACGAGCTTGTTAGAACCTATTTGTATGATAATGTTATTATAATTATTATTTCTAATAAGTATGTTAGAACATATTTATTGATAAGATTTATAAAAATTTTTATAATTGTTTATTTCTAACAAAAGTGTTAGAAACAGTTTTAAAAAAATGATTGTTGTAATCATTTGTCTTCTAACATTCATGTTAGAAACAGTTTATAAAAAAGTTGCAAATGATTTTGTAATCATTTGTCTTCTAACATGCGTGTTAGAAACGGTTCATTAAAAGTGTTTATTTTGAAGCAACTTTTAGTTGTATTTTTAAACATGTGAATTGGAAGTAACGTATTTATATGAACCATATATGTGATAATAACAAGTCGATTAATATTTTATGGAAATGTTAATATTTTTTAACGTGCGCGTTAGAATTTCTTTCATTTTAACACAATTGTTAAAATACAAATTCTTTGAAATGTTTTAAGTAAACATTATAAGTAATTTGTTATAGAATTGATTTAGTGAATCTAAACACATTAATTCTTTACATGGTTTATAAATAAAAAGTCATACATTGAAGTTGATGTTTGATTGGATTCAACAATTAAATCACCATAGGTGATGGTGTTGTTGCATGAGATTTATCACTAAATTTAATTTGTGATTTCTAAATCAAAATGGTCATGTTTATATATATATATATAATGACTTAAATTTTCTAACATGTGTGTTAGAAAATGTGTATCACAAATACAAGGTTAGAGATTGTTCATTGTATAAGCCATAATGAACGAAATTGTTTTATGAAAACATTTAATTGCCTATGTGTACATTAAAAATGATGAGAAATGGTTTATTTTATAAATTTTATCATTGGAAAACGTTTTATGTAAACGTTCAATTCTATATGTGCCATTTAAACAATTTTTTTTCTTCTAACATGCGTGTTAGAAAACGTTTAGTACATGCGTAGTAAGACTAAATAATATAAAACCATTTGATATTTTGGGTTTTGATTTATGTTTTCATAAACTATAATTGATATTATTAATATAGTATATTGCAAAACTAAGGAAATGTTTTAGAGTGATTTTTGAAACAAAGTTTTACATAGTATTGATAATTCAAATGGTTCGCTACTCTTGCTAAAAGTAGCATATGGTGAACAAAATAACAATCTCATGGATATTATTTGGTGGAAAAGAACTTGCTGTTGTTGTGAACAAATTTAACTGTTCAAGTTCACTACTTAAATGTAGTCTTTGTAACAACTTGGTGTTGTTTTATGTAGAATTGTCAAAGTTTAAAGTTTCAAGATGAAATGAGAAACTTGTACTTACAAGTGTGTGGAGTCTTATTGAGGGAGTATCTCAAGACATGCCATGGGACGATACCATTGAGAATATTTTGGTCAGATTATAAAGTGTTGAAGATAAAAGCACTTTGAAATTTGATATCTACATATCGTCTATGCTTCCGTTTAAATTTCAAAAGTGTTTGACACTTATGATTTAGTTTTCAATGTATTAGAACATATTTATTGATAAGATTTATAACAATTTTTGTAATTGTTTATTTCTAACAAAAGTGTTAGAAACAGTTTTAAAAAAATAATTTTTGTAATTATTTGTCTTCTAACATGCATGTTAGAAACAGTTTATAAAAATTGTGAGAAACAATTTATAAAAAAATTGAAATAATTTTTGTAATCATTTGTCTTCTAACATGCGTGTTAGAAACGGTTCATGAAAAGTGTTTGTTTGTAAGCAACTTTTAGTTGTTTATTTTTAAAAATGTGAATTAGAAGTGACTTATTTATATGAACCATATATGTGTTTATAACAAGTCGAATTAACATTTTGTGGAAATGTTAATATTTTTTAACGTGCGCGTTAGAATTTCTTTCATTTTAACACGATTGTTAAAATATAAATTCTTTGAAATGTTTTATGTAAACATTTATATAAGTATTTTGTTGTAGAATTGATTTAGTGAATATAAACACATTAATGCTTTACATGGTTTATAAATAAAAAGTCATATATTGAAGTTAATGTTTGATTGGCTTCAAGAATTAAATCACCATAAGTGATGGTGTTGTTGTATGAGATTTATCACTAAATTTAATTTGTGATTTCTAAATCAAAATGGTCATGTTACTATATATATATATATATATATAATATAATGACTTAAATTTTCTAACATGTGTGTTAGAAAATGTGTATCACAAATACAAGGTTAGAGATTGTTCATTGTATATGCCATAATGAACGAATATGTTTTATGTAAACATTAAATTGCCTATGTGTTCATTAAAAATGATGAGAAATGGTTTATTTTATAAACTTTATCATTGGAAAACGTTTTATATAAATGTTCGATTCTATATGTGCCATTATAACAATTTTTTTCCTTCTAACATGCGTGTTAGAAAACGTTTAGTACATGCGTAGTAAGACTAAATAATATAAAACCATTTGATATTTTGGGTTTTGATTTATGTTTTTATAAACTCAAATTGATATTATTAATATAGTATATTGCAAAACTAAGGAAATGTTTTAGAATAATTTTTGAAACAAAGTTTTGCATAGTATTGATAATTCAAATGGTTAGCTACTCTTGCTGAAAGTAGCATATGGTGAACAAAGTAACAATCTCATGGATATTATTTGGTGGAAAACAACTTGGTGTTGTTGTGGACAAATTTAACTTTTAAGTTTACTACTTAAATGTAGTCTTTGTAACAACTTGGTGTTGTTTTATGTAGAATTGTCCAAGTTTAGAGTTTCAAGATGAAATGAGAAACTTGTACTTACAAGTGCATGGAGTCTTATTGAGGGAGTTTCTCAAGACATGCCATGGGACGATATCGTTGAGAATATTTTGGTCAGATTATAAAGTGTTGAAGATAAAAGCACTTTGATATTTGATGTCTACATATCGTCTATGCTTCCGTTTAAATTTCAAAAGTTTTTGACACTTATGATTTAGTTTCCAATGTATTAGAACATATTTATTGATAAGATTTATAACAATTTTTGTAATTGTTTATTTCTAACAAAAGTGTTAGAAACAGTTTTAAAAAAATGATTTTTGTAATCATTTGTCTTCTAACATTCAGTTAGAAACAGTTTATAAAAATTGTGAGAAACAATTTATAAAAAAATTGAATAATTTTTGTAATCATTTGTCTTCTAACATGCGTGTTAGAAACGGTTCATGAAAAGTGTTTGTTTGTAAGCAACTTTTAGTTGTTTATTTATAAACATGTGAATTAGAAGTGACTTATTTATATGAACCATATATGTGTTTATAACAAGTCGAATTAACATTTTGTGGAAATGTTAATATTTTTTAACGTGCGCGTTAGAATTTCTTTCATTTTAACACGATTGTTAAAATACAAATTCTTTGAAATGTTTTATGTAAGCATTTATATAAGTAATTTGTTGTAGAATTGATTTAGTGAATATAAACACATTAATGCTATACATGGTTTATAAATAAAAAGTCATATATTGAAGTTAATGTTTGATTGACTTCAAGAATTAAATCACCATAATGATGGTGTTGTTGTCTGAGATTTATCACTAAATTTAATTTGTGATTTCTAAATCAAAATGGTCATGTTATATATATATATATATAATAGACTTAAATTTTCTAACATGTGTGTTAGAAAATGTGTATCACAAATACAAGTTTAGAGATTGTTCATTGTATAAGCCATAATGAACGAAAATTTTTATGTAAACATTTAATTGCCAATGTGTGCATTAAAAATGATGAGAAATGGTTTATTTTATAAATTTTATTATTGGAAAACGTTTTATGTAAACGTTCAATTCTATATGTGCCATTATAACAATTTTTTTTCTTCTAAATGCGTGTTAAAAACGTTTAGTACATGCGTAGTAATACTAAATAATATAAAACCATTTAATATTTTGGGTTTTTGATTTATGTTTTCATAAACTCTAATTGATATTACTAATATAGTATATTGCAAAACTAAGGAAATGTTTTAGAGTGATTTTTGAAACAAAGTTTTGCATAGTATTGATAATTCAAATAGTTCGCTACTCCTGCTAAAAGTAGCATATGGTGAACAAAATAACAATCTCATGGATATTATTTGGTGGAAAAGAACTTGCTGTTGTTGTGAACAAATTTAACTATTAAAGTTCACTACTTAAATGTAGTCTTTGTAACAACTTGGTGTTGTTTTATGTAGAATTGTCCAAGTTTAAAGTTTCAAGATGAAATGAGAAACTTGTACTTACAAGTGTATGGAGTCTTATTGAGGGAGTATCTCAAGACATGCCATGGGACGATATCGTTGAGAATATTTTGGTCAGATTATAAAGTGTTGAAGATAAAAGCACTTTGAAATTTGATGTCTACATATCGTCTATGCTTCCGTTTAAATTTCAAAATGTTTGACACTTATGATTTAGTTTCCAATGTATTAGAACATATTTATTGATAAGATTTATAATAATTTTTGTAATTGTTTATTTCTAACAAAAGTGTTAGAAACAGTTTTAAAAAATAATTTTTGTAATTATTTGTCTTCTAACATGCATGTTAGAAACAGTTTATAAAAATTGTGAGAAACAATGTATAAAAAAATTGAAATAATTTTTGTAATCATTTGTCTTCTAACATGCGTGTTAGAAACGGTTCATGAAAAGTGTTTGTTTGTAAGCAACTTTTAGTTGTTTATTTTTAAACATGTGAATTAGAAGTGACTTATTTATATGAACCATATATGTGTTTATAACAAGTCGAATTAACATTTTGTGGAAATGTTAATATTTTTTAACGTGCGCGTTAGAATTTCGTTCATTTTAAGACGATTGTTAAAATACAAATTCTTTGAAATGTTTTATGTAAACATTTATATAAGTAATTTGTTGTAGAATTGATTTAGTGAATATAAACACATTAATGCTTTACATGGTTTATAAATAAAAAGTCATATATTGAAGTTAATGTTTGATTGGCTTAAAGAATTAAATCACCATAAGTGATGGTGTTGTTGTATGAGATTTATCACTAAATTTAATTTGTGATTTTAAATCAAAATGGTCATGTTATATATATATGACTTAAATTTTCTAACATGTGTTAGAAAATGTGTATCACAAATACAAGGTTAGAGATTGTTTATTGTATAAAGCCATAATGAACGAAAATGTTTTATGTAAACATTTAATTGCCTATGTGTGCATTAAAAATGAAGAGAAATGGTTTATTTTATAAACTTTATCATTGGAAAACGTTTTATGTAAACGTTCGATTCTATATTTGCCATTATAACAATTTTTTTCCTTCTAACATACGTGTTAGAAAACGTCTAGTACATGCGTAATAAGACTAAATAATATAAAACCATTTGATATTTTGGGTTTTGATTTATGTTTTTATAAACTCTAATTAATATTATTAATATAGTATATTGCAAAACTAAGAAAATATTTTAGAATGATTTTTGAAACAAAGTTTTGCATAGTATTGATAATTCAAATGGTTAGCTACTCTTGCTGAAAGTAGCATATGGTGAACAAAGTAACAATCTCATGGATATTATTTGGTGGAAAACAACTTGGTGTTGTTGTGAACAATTTAACTATTCAAGTTTACTACTTAAATGTAGTCTTTGTAACAACTTGGTGTTGTTTTATGTAGAATTGTCCAAGTTTAAAGTTTTAAGATGAAATGAGAAATTGTACTTACAAGTGCATGGAGTCTTATTGAGGGAGTATCTCAAGACATGCCATGGGACGATATCGTTGAGAATATTTTGGTCAGATTATAAAGTGTTGAAGATAAAAGCACTTTGATATTTGATGTCTACATATCGTCTATGCTTCCGTTTAAATTTCAAAAGTGTTTGACACTTATGATTTAGTTTCCAATGTATTAGAACATAATTATTGATAAGATTTATAACAATTTTGTAATTGTTTATTATTTGTAACAAAAGTGTTAGAAACAGTTTTAAAAAAAATGATTTTTGTAATCATTTGTCTTCTAACATGCATGTTAGAAACAGTTTATAAAAATTGTGAGAAACAATTTATAAAAAATTGAAATAATTTTTGTAATCATTTGTCTTCTAACATGCGTGTTAGAAACGTTTATGAAAAGTGTTTGTTTGGATGCAACTTTTAGTTGTTTATTTTTAAGCATGTGAATTAGAAGTGACTTATTTATATGAACCATATATGTGTTTATAACAAGTCGAATTAACATTTTGTGGAAATGTTAATATTTTTTAACGTGCGCGTTAGAATTTCTTTCATTTTAACACGATTGTTAAAATACAAATTCTTTGAAATGTTTTATGTAAGCATTTATATAAGTAATTTTTGTAGAATTGATTTAGTGAATATAAACACATTAATGTTTACATGGTTTATAAATAAAAAGTCATATATTGAAGTTTATGTTTGATTGGCTTCAAGAATTAAATCACCATAAGTGATGGTGTTGTTGTATGAGATTTATCACTAAATTAATTTGTGATTTCAAATCAAAATGGTCATGTTTATAATATATATATATAATATATATTATATAATATATTATATAATATATATAATGACTTAAATTTTCTAACATGTGTTAGAAAATGTGTATCACAAATACAAGGTTAGAGATTGTTTATTGTATAAGCCATAATTGTCACACCCGACCCGCAGCGGAATAAGAGTCGGGGCATAATTGGGTTATCACCAAAGCTCATGATGTTTACTAATAAGTTTCATATTTATTAAATTCAAAATTACAACTTCAATATTCCAAACAAGTTATACAATTACAAGGAAAAATAACTAAATAAACAATACAAAGCCTAACCGATTTATTCTTCTAAGCCGTCCTATATGTTTCTTGCTGCAACTGGATCACCTGTATCATGTGTAAAATGGGGGTTTTTGGGTCAACAAAAGTTGGCGAGTGAACCTTGTTAGAAAACATTTATTATTGATTTCTTGTTATATTTGATATGGAAAAATTGTGCAATAATCATATGTGAGCAAACGTAAATAAACATACAATAACAAACCACCTTGCATGAGTATATGACATGAATGATAATGTATATGTTGGCAACGTCACGTTCCGCTCATAGGTAATGGGGAACGGACGGTCTATGATGATGTATGTGCGATCAAGGCTCAATCAAACGGAGCCGATCGTATGTTGGCAACGCCACGTTCCGCTCATAGGTAATGGGGAACGGTTCCGCTCATAGGTAATGGGGAACAGACGGCCTATGATGATGTATGTACTGAAAATGATAAATTTAATCTAAACATTAACCACACAAACAGTTGACATATTGAATACACATTTGATCATGGATATGATGGATGCACAAGTGTTTAAATGTAAATAATAAGACACATGATACACCCCAAAATGTGATTAAAACGGGGAATTTGTAGAGATTCACTCACATTGGGTGCGTTCGTTTGATGATGTTGAATGCGCACGAGTTTAGAGGGTTGATCGACGAGGAATAACTAACCTAAATAATAACGAAAAGGTACGGTAAATAAGTGGATTTTATTAACAATTTTAATAGGGTTTTTAGATTTATTTTTGTGAGTTTAAGGTCATTTTCTAACTTTAAAAATATTATTTTTTAGTATTTTTAATTGATTTTTAAATTAAATAAATAAATAAAAATATAAAAAAAATGTTGACTTTTTGGGTTGACCCGTTGACTTTGACTGTTGACCGGTTCGGACTTTGTGTTTGTTTGCGCTGAGTAAGGTTCGAACTTGTGACCTCCCGTACGCGTGCACGCAACTCTACCAACTGAGCTACGTGTCTAACCCGAAATATTCTATGTTTTAATTATATATATATACTAATTAAATGTTTAATTTATTCGGTTTATATTAAAAGAATTTAAATGGTTGAACCGGTTTGCAGGGAGCCGGATCGAACTCGGGTCCTTCGATTTGTAAGAGCACAGCCCAACCAGTTGGGCTGTGTGACTTATCTGTTAAACTTACAGTTTAAATTAATCTTAAGAACATCCTAGGTCCTACTCTGATTCAGTAACAAAAAATTGGTTTTAATTCGGAAAGCCGGTGCGTTTGTAAGATTCGAACTCGTGACGTGCGCTATGTGTTTGCACACAGTCCACCGCTGGACTGTGTGTCTAACCCAGTTTAATATTCAATTTATATTATACTTATACACAACGTCGACTTCGTCTTCTTCATTCAAAGACACAGAACAACGATTATTCGACTGTTCTTGTTTAATTCGATTAACGGACATATAAATGATTAAAATGTAATGGATAAAGAAGGTTTTGGGAATGAATATACCGGAAATATGATTTTATCAGAACTCCGGCAAAGGTCGTCGGCTATGTTTTGTGAATTCCGTCTGATCGGATGAATTTACAGTTTTGATCAATTAGTTGCGAAATTAAGTTACTAAACAATGATTATCAGAGGGTTTAGATGTTTGTACCGATTCACAGTGTGGTTTCAGAAATGTCCAGAGATTTTTCGGCGAGTGCTGAATATCCGGTAACGTCGTCTGGGACCGATTCTGGTTGAAGGATTTGAGTTAGTATAAGTCTAACAATAGATTGAAAACGAAAGAGTCAAGAATTTACCGATTTTATGTAAGTTACGGTTTCCGGTGAAAGTCCGGCGATATCAGATAACGTTTCCGACGAACATAAATTAGAGCGAAAGTGAAATTGAAGTTCTATGAGTGTTTCCGAATTATGAGACGATGATATTGTTAGTGTAAATCAGGAAGTCAATGATTTCGGTTTTCAACTCCCAAAATCATATGAACCGAGGAATGAAGACCGAATTGATTAAGAACGTGGGTTGTAATGGATTTATCGGTTATAATCAGCAATTAGCGATCACTCAAACGTCTCTGGATGGTTGAAAGCCGATGATCGGTTTCAGTTTTGGTGCAACAGATGAATTCACGGGGAACTTAAGTTTTATTTGTTTCCTTGTTTAAACAAAAGAACTAAGTGGCGGAGTGGTTAAGTTGTGTGTTGGTTGTGTCTTCCGGCTGACCCGATTTCGAAACCCGGCAGCCTATTTTTTTTATTTACTTTATTTTTACTTTTTAACAATTTTAGTTTCCATAATGTAAAATTTTTATTAATTATGTATTGTTTAAAATTAAAATGAGCATTAAATAAGCAACGAAAATTTGAAACTGACTATTCGATTAATAAACGAAGCGGGTTTTGAAAACCCGTTTTTCGACGGATGTTACAGTATCCCCTACTTTTAGAAATTTCGTCCCGAAATTTAAGTAGTAGTGATTACAGGAAAAAGATGCGGGTATTTGTCGTGCATTGAGTCTTCACGTTCCCAAGTAAACTCAGGTCCTCGTTTCGACTCCCAACGTACCCTAACAATTGGAATACGACTCCGTCTTACGTTTTTCTCCGAAGTCCATGATCTCTACTGGTCTTTCAATGAAGTGCATAGATTCATCGATCTGAATATCTTCTAGGGGAATATGGAGGTTTTCATCGGCGAGGCACTTTTTTAAGTTTGATACGTGGAACGTGGGGTGAATTCTGTTGAGTTCTTCTGGTAAGTCAAGCTTGTATGCTACAGGTCCTACTCTTTCGAGTATCTTGAAAGGTCCTACGTAGCGTGGTGCTAGCTTGCCCTTCTGGCCAAAACGAACTACTCCCTTCCACGGTGATACTTTTAAAAGTACTTGATCACCAATGTTAAACTCCAAGGGCTTTCGTCGTTTGTCTGCATAACTCTTTTGACGACTTTGTGCCGCTAGAAGATTGTTTCGAATTTGATGGATCTTGTCTGTGGTTTCTTGAATCAATTCTGGACCGGTGATTTGAGCTTCTCCAATTTCGTGCCAACATACTGGAGATCGTCACTTACGACCATATAAAGCTTCGAAAGGTCCATGCTGATACTTGAATGATAGCTGTTGTTGTACGAAAATTCAACTAATGGTAGATGAGCGTCCCAATTTCCCTTGAAGTCTATGACACATGCTCGAAGCATGTCTTCAAGTGTTTGGATGGTGCGTTCAGATTGTCCATCAGTTTGAGGATGATAAGCGGTACTGAGGTCTAGTCGTGTACCCAAAGCGGCTTGTACGGCTTGCCATGTTCGTGAAGTGAAACGACCATCACGGTCTGAAATAATGCTTAAAGGTACACCATGACGGCTTACGATCTCGCTGATGTAGATACGAGCTAACTTCTCGTTCTTGAAGTCCTCGCGAATCGGAATGAAGTGAGCTGATTTTGTAAGACGATCAATGATTACCCATATAGTGTCATACCCACTGGAGGTGCGAGGTAACCCGGTAATGAAGTCCATGGTTATGTTTTCCCACTCCATACAGGTATTTCAGGTTGGACTAGAAGTCCTGAGGGTCTTTGATGTTCAGCTTTTACTTTGGAACATGTAAGGCACTTAGAAACGAAAACAGCGATATCCTTCTTCATGCCAGGCCACCAGTAGGTGTATCGCAGGTCTTGAAACATCTTGTCGGCTCCTGGGTGTACAGAGTACCGTGTTTTGTGCGCCTCATTCATAAGGATATCACGAAGGTTATTGTGATCGGGAATCCATATGCGATCTAGATAGTACAGAATACCGTCGGATTTAGTTTCGATTTTAAGTTCAGCTCCACAAGACAGCTCCTTGCGTACGTCGTTTTCCGTTACTGAAACATGTTGGGCTTCTCGGATTTGATCTTTGATGTCGGTTATGATTTGCGAACATAGAAGACGAATGGAGTTCGCATAACCCTTTTGACTGAGCGATTCGGCCACCACGTTTGCCTTGCCAGGATGATACCGAATTTCACAGTCATAGTCATTAAGAAGTTCGACCCATCTTCGTTGCCTCAAAATTCAACTCCTTTTGGTTAAAGATATGTTGGAGGCTCTTGTGGTCAGTGTATATTTCGCACTTGGTACCGTAGAGGTAATGTCTCCATATCTTAAGAGCGAACACAACGACTCCAAGTTCTAGGTCGTGGGTGGTGTAGTTCTTCTCATGAGTTTTGAGTTGTCTAGAAGCATAAGCTATCACTTTTCCTCTTTGCATTAATACACAGCCTAGCCCTTGCCCTGATGCGTCACAATATACTACAAAGTCATCGCAACCTTCAGGAAGTGTGAGGATAGGTGCGTCATAAAGCTTTTCCTTAAGGGTTTGGAAGGCTTCTTCTTGTTTGGGTCCCCATATGAAGGGCTTTCCTTTATGAGTCAAAGCCGTGAGTGGTGCAGCAATACGGGAGAAATTTGCAATGAAACGGCGAAAATAACCAGCCAAACCAAGGAATGATCTTACTTCGGTAGGTGTACGTGGCGCTTGCCATTCTTGTACTGCCTTGATTTTTGAGGGATCAACATGAATTCCCTTGTCGTTGACGACGTGTCCAAGGAATTGTACTTCCCTTAACCAGAATTCCACATTTCAAGAACTTAGCGTACAGCTTTTCTGTCCTTAAGAGTGTCAGGATGAGTCGAGGTGCCGTTCATGATCAGACTTAGACTTTGAGTAGATGAGGAAGTCGTCGATGAAGACTATGACAAAACGGTCGAGATAGGGTTTGCAGACTCTGTTCATTAGATCCATGAAGACAGCTGGGCGTTGGTTAAACCAAATGGCATGACCATGAATTCGTAATGACCATAACGAGTTCGGAAGGCGGTCTTTGGGACGTCTTCTTCATGTACTCTGAGTTGATGATAACCAGAACGAAGGTCGATTTTTGAAAAACAGGTGGCGCCTTGAAGTTGGTCTAGAAGATCATCGATGCGAGGTAATGGGTAGCGGTTCTTGACCGTTAACTTGTTGAGTTCTCTGTAGTCGATACACATGCGAAACGTTCCATCTTTCTTTTTCACAAAAAGGACAGGTGCACCCCAAGGCGATGAGCTAGGACGTATGAATCCTTTGTCAGTCAGCTCTTGCAGTTGACTGGCTAGCTCTTGCATCTCGGATGGGGCTAACCTATAAGGAGATTTTGCAACTGGTGTAGCTCCAGGTATAAGATCAATGCAGAATTCGACTTCTCTCACGGGAGGAAGTCCTGAAATGTCTTGCGGAAAATCTTTTACTACTGGGATGTCTTCGAGTTTCTTCTCCTTGATTCCCTTTTTGACGACATGAGTTAGGAATGCGACATAATTCTTGCAGAGATGTTTTCGGGCTTGAAGACAGGACATTAGTTTGAGTCCCTTCGAAGGGGTTTCTCCAAAGATTCGTAGAGTCTGGCCGTTTGCAAGAGGAATGCGAATGAACTTTTCGCGGCATACAACTTCAGCATGATGTTGGCTGAGCCAGTCCATACCAATTATAATGTCGAAAACTTCTCAACTTCATAGGGATGAGGTCAACTGGAAATTCGTGATCGTTTAGGGTGAGAGTACAATTGCGTATAAAGAGTTTAATGAGACCGGTTTTCCGTCAGCAACTTCTACCGTTATGGATTCCATGAGTTTATCACGAGTTTGGTTGAGGATGGGTTCAAATTCTAAGGACACAAAACTCTTATCCGCGCCAGTATCAAATAACATGGATGCATAACTACCATTGATGAGAAACGTACCGTTAACCACATTGTTGTCAGCCCTAGCTTGATTGGCGTTGATGTTGAAAGCTCTTCCTCTAGCAGGTGGAGGAGCTTGGTTAGCCTGGTTTACTGGATTTGCTTGAGCTTGGGCATGGATGATGTTCACCAGGCGTGGACAGGTGTTCCTGAAGTGGTTCGGGTCTCCACAGTTGTAACAAGCCCGCATAGGTTGCATCATGGGATAGTTGGGTTGGTAGTAGGATTGGGCTACATGTTGGGTAGGTGGTAGGAGTAAAGGTTGTTGGGCTTGACCCACTATCTGATGGTGGGTTTGGGTTGAGGGTTGATTGCGGTTCGTTCGCTGAAGCGCGCGACAGGATTGAATGGTTTGACCTGCGCGGCACAGCCGGTGCTATGTTGGCAGGGATGATCAGGAAAGTGATGGTATTGGCAACGGTTGCATTTTGGGTATGGGCCGGAGTATGGCTTTTTTTATGGTGCAGGTGAGGGGGCAACTTGAATGATGGGTGCAGCAGGGATAGGGAAATTTGTTTGTGTGACAGCAAAGTTTCTGGTGTTTCGTTTCCTCTTACTAGCAAACTTTGAGGAGGAGGTGGAATGGTTTGAAGTTTGGCCCTCAATGGGGGCTTTCTTTTTCTCGTCCTTAAATTTTGCCGTTACGGATACGATTCTCGGTAAGCTCGGTAGCTAGTTCCATAGCAGCTTCAAGTGTTGCAGGCGAAGTGCTTAGAACTGAGTCTTGAATTTTCGAGGGGAGGCCTCGAATATAGTGTTCGATAAGCGGAATACTGGGGCGAACAAGTTGGGGATCATTTGGTTCAACTCTAGAAACCTTTTGTTGTAGGAAGTATGATCTCCCTCCTTTTGCTTCAACGAGTGAAATTCATCCTCTAACTTTTTGATCTCGCTTCTTGGACAGAAGCGTCTCGTCATGATTTCCCTTAACTCCTCTCATGTTAAGGCCATTGCATCTTCGATTCCTCTCTTACCTTTTTCTGTATTCCACCAGGTAAGAGCTACTCCAAATAGTCTCCCGGTTGCGTAACGTACCTTGCGATCCTCGGGACAATCGCAATTGAGGAAGGTGTTTTCCATTTCCTCAAACCAGCGGAGGAGAGCAGTGACACCTTCGGTCCCTTCAAATTTCGGGGGATCGCAAGACTTGAAGTGTTTGTAAGAGCACTTTTTGGAGGGAGGGTTGTCGACGTTCTGGTCTTCTTGATGGGAGGATTGATGGGATTTGTGGCGAGAGCTTGTTGGACTTGAATTACGATGTCCGGAAGCACCGCGGCCATTTGTTTTGCGATTTGGGTGGCCAAGCGTTCGTTTGACCTTCCTGACCTTCTACCCCCACGTTGTTGCCTAGCCGACATCTACAGGAACATACATAAGAAGATTGTGAGTTTAAGGAGTCTTTTTAGGTGTCATGTGTCGTAAAAAAATAACATAAACATCAATAATGCAACTACATCCATAGGATGTCTTGGGTTTGCTCATGTTTGGCCTCCAATGTCCCCCATACCATCGCCTGTATAGTCATGTGGGCCCCCATGACTATTGGCTTAGCAGGATTCACATTGGTGTTGGCGGTTTAACACTTGCATCACCCGAATGAAAACCATGAAATATGTTTGCGAGATGTATGGTCGGAGGGTGTCCAGGTGTAGACACAATGACAACTCAAAGTGGGGTTAGCTCACACGACGTTTGGTATAGCATGCTTTGGCCTAATAGGTCCTTCGTACTCTCATCGTTAGTCCCCAGGTAGGCAAACTGGTCCTTTATTTTGGATTTATACGAATGCCAAGCCTAGACAGGACGTTCCGACTACCGGTACTTGTACCCTTCCAGTTACTACATGCCCGTCATGAGAACTCACTTTGATGTAATTGAGAAAAAAAAATACAAAAATCGTTGTAAAAATCATGGAAATTGTGTGGTGTGTGCTCTCATGGATATGATATGTTATGAGGATATGATTCATGATGAGCATTGTATAGTAATATGTACTTATGAACATGCTTGCATAACATTGAATGTAACAATAAACATAAAGCATATAAACATCATGAATTTTGTATGTAACACATAAACAATTTAAATAATTCTATTCAACTATAGTATAGGCTCTAAGGGTCTAATAACCTATCCTATATCCCTATAGTCATGGCTCTGATACCAATCTGTCACACCCCGACCCGCAGCGGAATAAGAGTCGGGGCATAATTGGGTTATCATCAAAGCTCATGATGTTTACTAATAAGTTTCATATTTATTAAATTCAAAATTACAACTTCAATATTCTAAACAAGTTCATACAATTAAAAGGAAAAAGTAACTAAATAAACAATCCAAAGCCTAAACCGATTTATTCTTCTAAGCCGTCCTATATGTTTCTTGCTGCAACTGGATCACCTGTATCATGTGTAAAAATGGGGGTTTTTGGGTCAACAAAAGTTGGCGAGTGAACCTTGTTAGAAAACATTTATTATTGATTTCTTGTTATATTTGATATGGAAAAATTGTGCAATAATCATATGTGAGCAAACGTAAATAAACATACAATAACAAGCCACCTTGCATGAGTATATGACATGAATGATAATGTATATGTTGGCAACGTCACGTTCCGCTCATAGGTAATGCGGAACGGACGGCCTATGATGATGTATGTGCGATCAAGGCTCAATCAAACGGAGCCGATCGTATGTTGGCAACGCCACGTTCCGCTCATAGGTAATGGGGAACGGTTCGCTCATAGGTAATGGGGAACAAACGGCCTATGATGATGTATGTACTGAAAATGATAAATTTAATCTAAACATTAACCACACAAACAGTTGATACATATTGAATACACATTTGATCATGGATATGATGGATGCACAAGTGTTTAAATGTAAATAATAAGACACATGATACACCCCAAAATGTGATTAAAATGGGGAATTTGTGGAGATTCACTCACATTAGGTGCGTTCGTTTGATGATGTTGAATGCGCACGAGTTTAGAGGGTTGATCGACGAGGAATAACTAACCTAAATAATAACGAAAATGTACGGTAAATAAGTGGATTTTATTAATAATTTTAATAGGGTTTTTAGATTTATTTTTGTGAGTTTAAGGTCATTTTCTAACTTTAAAAATATTTTTTTAAGTATTTTTAATTGATTTTTAAATTAAATAAATAAATAAAAATATAAAAAAAAATGTTGACTTTTTGGGTTGACCGTTGACCGTTGACTTTGACTGTTGGCCGGTTCAGACTTTGTGTTTGTTTGCGCTGAGCGAGGTTCGAACTTGTGACCTCCCGTACGCGTGCACGCAGCTCTACCAACTGAGCTACGTGTCTAACCCGAAATATTCATGTTTTAATTATATATAATATTAATTAAATGTTTAATTTATTCGGTTTATATTAAAAGAATTTAAATGGTTGAACCGGTTTGCAGGGAGCCGGATCGAACTCGGATCCTTCGATTTGTAAGCGCACAGCCCAACCAGTTGGGCTGTGTGACTTATCTGTTAAACTTACAGTTTAAATTAATCTTAAGAACATCCTAGGTCCTACTCTGATTCAGTAACAAAAAATTGGTTTTAATTCGGAAAGCCGGTGCGTTTGTAAGATTCGAACTCGTGACGTGCGCTATGTGTTTGCACACAGTCCACCGCTGGACTGTGTGTCTAACCCGGTTTAATATTCAATTTATATTATACTTATACACAACGTGACTTCGTCTTCTTCATTCAAAGACACAGAACAACGATTATTCGACTGTTCTTGTTTAATTCAATTAACGGACATATAAATTATTAAAATGTAATGGATAAAGAAGGTTTTGGGAATGAATGTACCGGAAAGATGATTTTCTCAGAACTCCGGCAAAGGTCGTCGGCTCTGTTTTGTGAATTCCGTTTCATCGGATGAATTTACAGTTTTGATCAATTAGTTGCGAAATTAAGTTACTAAACAATGATTATCAGAGGGTTTAGATGTTTGTACCGATTCACAGCGTGGTTTCAGAAATGTCCAGAGATTTTCCGGCGAGTGCTGAATATCCGGTAACGTCGTCTGGGACCGATTCTGATTGAAGGATTTGAGTTAGTATAAGTCTAACAATAGATTGAAAACGAAAGAGTCAAGAATTTACCGATTTTATGTAAGTTACGGTTTTCCGGCGAAAGTCCGGCGATATCAGATAACGTTTCGACGAACAGAAATTAGAGCGAAAGTGAAATTGAAGGTTCTGTGAGTGTTTCCGAATTATGAGACGATGATATTGTTAGTGTAAATCAGGAAGTAAATGATTTCGGTTTTCAACTCCCAAAATCATATGAACCGAGACAATGAAGACCGAATTGATTAAGAACGTGGGTTGTAATGGATTTATCGGTTATAATCAGTAATTAGCGATCACTCAAACGTCTCTGGATGGTTGAAAGCCGATGATCGGTTTCAGTTTTGGCGCAACAGATGAATTCACGGGGAACTTAAGTTTTATTTGTTTCCTTGTTTACACAAAAGAACTAAGTGGCGGAGTGGTTAAGTTGTGTGTTGGTTGTGTCTTCCGGCTGACCCGGGTTCGAAACCCGGCAGCCTATTTTTTTTATTTACTTTATTTTTACTTTTTAACAATTTTAGTTTCCATAATCTAAAATGTTTATTAATTATGTATTGTTTAAAATTAAAATGAGCATTAAATAAGCAACAAAAATTTGAAACTGACTATTCGATTAATAAACGAAGCGGGTTTTGAAAACCCGTTTTTTGACAAATGTTACAATAATGAACGAAAATGTTTTATGTAAAAATTTAATTGCCTATGTGTTCATTAAAAATGAAGAGAAATAGTTTATTTTATAAATTTTATCATTGAAAATCGTTTTATGTAAACGTTCGATTCTATATGTGCCATTATAACAATTTTTTTTCCTTCTAACATGCGTGTTAGAAAAAGTTTAGTACATGCGTAGTAAGACTAAATAATATAAAACCATTTGATATTTTGGGTTTTGATTTATGTTTTTATAAACTCTAATTGATATTATTAATATAGTATATTGCAAAACTATGGAAATGTTTTAGAATGATTTTTGAAACAAAGTTTTGCATAGTATTGATAATTCAAATGGTTAGCTACTCTTGCTGAAAGTAGCATATGGTGAACAAAGTAACAATCTCATGGATATTATTTGGTGGAAAACAACTTGGTGTTGTTGTGAACAAATTTAACTATTCAAGTTTACTACTTAAATTTGTAACAACTTAGTGTTGTTTTATGTAGAATTGTCCAAGTTTAAGGTTTCAAGATGAAATGAGAAACTTGTACTTACAAGTGCATGGAGTCTTATTGAGGGAGTATCTCAAGACATGCCATGGGACGATATCATTGAGAATATTTTGGTCAGATTATGAAGTGTTGAAGATAAAAGAACTTTGATATTTGATGTCTACATATCGTCTATGCTTCCGTTTAAATTTCAAAAGTGTTTGACACTTATGATTTAGTTTCCAATGTATTTTATTGTTTTGTGTTCAATATTTTCGGATAACACATGCAATTTTTACAAAGAAATAAAACACTAATGTTTGTGACGTATAAATTATTTTTGTGGAAAGTAATTATAACGTCAACTATACATTGTTTAAAAGAATATGACTTTAAACGGTTATTACATGAATATATTGGGACATAAACAACTTAAGAGTTGTTGCACTGACTAAAAGTCAAAGATGAAACATCAAATGGTAACCATGATGCTTTTAATGATATAAGGAGAATCACATATGTTAGAGAGAAGTGGGGTCGCTTCGAATAGAATTGGGGGCACAATTCATAGAGCACTCGCAGAACCAGGGGAGTGTTCCACGACCATTATTGGACACAACTATGAGGGGATGACCCGGCTAAGGAGAGTATTGTGTGAAGTGTATTGTCGTCTACACAAATGGGGGTTTGTTCAAGGATATCGTCTACAAACCGCTAGAAGGCTAAGTATGCTTCACAACGGAAAGTTCAAAGGGAACACCTACTTATCCGGCAATACTCACCTGCCGAGGTTGCATTGGAAATTTTTTGTGTTTTGATCAATCTCCATTCATGTGGGGGATTGTTGGAAATTCTTAAAATATGATGAATGGAAATTTACATATAGTGACAAACTCTTGAGTAGAGTTATTTATGTCACTTGTTTAGTTTTATGTTAGAATAATAAACTCTTCATGTGGTGTATTGATGATAACTCTTAATTCTCTAATTATGTTGGACTTTTCACCACCCATGGCTCTTGCATACATAGTAGGTTATATGCCTCTTTTGATGTGGTTAGAAAATATAAAATATAAATAAAAAGATACAAGAAAGAGAGATGCGTGCATGAAGAGTCATTGGAGAAGAAATACTTGATGTCCCATATATTGGGAAAATATAGAGATAAGTTTTTCTACACGATTTAACTACATTTCTATTCTTAGTTTCTAAAAGGTATAACACTATGATTTTACCCGGTATAACCTCGGGCGTGTGGTCTTCTCCGGCAGTACAGAATGCTTAGGCTGTTGTACCATGGGAGACAGACGTGTCGTCTTTAGTAGAGGCGTGAAATCTGTTTTAAGGGAAGCGTGTTGAACACGTGCCTCAGCCACAACCGCCAACATTTGTTTGTTCTTTTTGTAGGAAATTAATATACAAGAAGACGTGGTTCAGGACCTCGTTGAAGCATACATAAATAACTGAAAACACAACGGACTATACAAGAAGACGCGGGTAAAACTCTTGTTGAAGACCATAGATTGAATCAATTTAATTACATATGTTGTATTTTAAATATTTATCTTCGTTTGTATTTGTACACGGTTTATTTACTACAATTTCCCAAATATAAAGAGAGCATTTTTACAGTTTTATATTTATATATATAATTTTTATTATAATTGTGACCTATGTGTTATGCTAATCTGTTTGTTGCTATATATGTTAGTTCGCCTAAACAGTTGATCATTTGCCAATTTGCCCACAAAATTTATTAATTTTTTAGTTTACCGAGAAAGCATGTGGTAATAGCTTTTTTTTCATAATTTTTTAGAGGATTTTACAAGCCTATCGTGGAGACTCTGGTCTGTGTTGCCCATGAGGTATTCATAGAATTCTTCAATTATATATGCTCAAATTGTTATCTGTACTCTCATGTCATTTTCTATGATCATGTTTCAGCTTTAGTTTTTAGATTTCAAAACTTGAGCTATTCATTCGACCATTACCACGTTTTACCATCGCTTTCACATCTTGTTACATATGAAATTGCAAAATGTAAAGATGAAATTAGCAAAAAAAAAAAAAAAAAAGGAGAAAACAAAGAATGTTTACACAAGCTTAGAGGGCAGCAAAATGTACCAAATATGTACCTAACCCATTTCTCCTGTTGTCTTCTTTACTAAGTTAATAACAATTGCATTCAGACTAGCGTCTCGAAATTTTATTTCACTTTGACCTCCAAAAAGGTTAAGCTAGCCCTGCAAGTCATCATGTTATATGGCCCTTTCGTTAGAATAACTTGGATGACAATGATAATTACAGAAAAACAAATAAGAAAATGAAAATTTCACAGCATCCTTTTTAACCAAATTAAGGACGAAGTAAGAATTTTTACACATGATTTGAGGCAATTTCACTAACTTTCAATTTCTTTGTTTAATTACATGATATTTTAAAAACATGTTTCAACAAGTTTATTTATCTTGTAGTATAACTAGTATTGGAGCTCGCGCTTCATGGTAGGATTGTAGAAGGATGCTGACGACAATGTAATTTTTATATGATATATGAATGAGTTATTATAGACCATACAAGCTTTAATCTAAACGACGGAAAAAATAAGCAATCAATATGGTTAAGTAAACATGCCTACAGTTAAAAATTAGTTTTAACTATAATAATTAAAAAAAAGTTACCTTGTATATTGAAAGGTTAATATCGACCATGTAGGCTTTAATCTAAACAACGATAAAATTAAGCAACATGATTAACTAAACATATCTAGAGTTAAAAGTTAGCTTTAACTTTAATAAGTTAAATAGATAATAAGTAAAATAAAAAAGAATTAAACTTATAAAAAAAGAATTAAACTTATAAAAAATAAAAGAGAAAATACTTGTTATAAATATAAAATAACTTTATTAAACTTCAAGGCCGGTATGATAACTCTATTAAAGTTTAGGGAGTCAAAGCGTAAATATTTATAAAAAAAGATTTATTATTAAACTTCCATATGATAAATCAATCAAAGTTAGGGGTATAATTATAAATCATCTATAAAAGGAATTATTAGAGTTCAGGGACATATGACAACTTTATTTGAGTTAAGGGGTTATATGATAACGTTATTAAAGTTAAAGGTTAGAAAGGTAAATTAATAAAAAACACATTAATAATCTAACTCTATAATATATTTGTATGGATTAAGTTATAATACAAATTATTTAAAAATAAAAAGTGTAGAGAGTGACAAGTGTACTAGAAGGAACTAAGTGGGAAGGGTAATTTTGTATACAAGAGAAAAAAATATGCACATGCAAGTTACATGCTATCCCCCCCCTCATTTCCATAACTTTTTTATGCATCATTTGTTTTTAAAAAAAAATCATACTATAAATCAAGTGGTTTTTAATCTTTAATATGTGTACCATATTGTTATAAAAATAAAAATAAAAATTCAAAATCACAGATGCGTATTACACAATGGACATGACGTAAACAACAATGAAAGTAGATAAAACATAATCAATGACAACAGATAAAAACACAATGGATAATAAACTAAAACACAATGACAATAACGTATAACACAATAAGTATCAAACTAAATAAAAACACAATTGATGATAACAGATAAAAGACACAAAGAGTTAAGGGGTCATATGATAACTCTATTAAAGTTAAAGGTTAGAAAGGTAAATTAACAAAAAAATATATTAATAATCTAACTCTATAATATATTTGTATGGGTTAAGTCATAATACAAATGATTTAAAAATAAGAAGTATAACAAGCCACTAGAGAGTGACAAGTGTTCTAGGAGAAATAAAGTGAGAAGGGTAATTTTGTCCACAAGAGAAAAAAAATATGCACATGCAAGTCATATGCTATTTCCTTCCCGGTTTTTAAACTTCCATAAATTTTTATGCATCATTTGTTTTTAAAAAAATTATACCATAAAATTGAGCGTTTTTTAATCTTTAATATGAGTACCATATTGTTATAAAAATAAAAAAAAAATTCAAAATTCCAGTTTACACAATGGACATGATGTAAAACATAATGAAAAGTAGATAAAAACACAATCAATAACAACGAATAAAGACACAATAGATAATAGACTAAAACACAATGGCCATAATGTATAACAAAATAAGTATCAAACTAAATAAAAACACAATTGATGATAACAGATAAAAGACACAATCGATAATAACAGATAAATGACACAATGGAAAGCAGATGAAGAAACAATGGACAACAAACTAAACACACAATACACAACAAATTAAAACACAATGAACAAGAGATTAAAACAAATCAGACAAAATATTAAAACACAATGGATAATAGATTAAACACAATGATCAGAACCAATAACACAATGTATAGAAAATCCAGATATAACATCTTCATTGTGTCATATATTGTGTTATAGGTTCTTATAAAAACGCAATGGGTAGAACCCAAATTAACGTTGTGTTATTATCAAAACCTATAATACAATGTATAGAAACCCTACAAATAGGTAATGACTAAAACCCAGTTAAAAGACACAATAACTAGAACCTTTAACACAATGCAAAAAAACCCAATAAAAATGAATTTTTTTATTTTATTTTTATATGACAATATGATAATAATATTAAAGATAAAAAACGCTCGTTATTATGATTATATTTTTTAAATGTCTAATAAAAAAGTTATGAACGTTTTAAATTGATAGGGAAATTGATATATGACTCACATGTGAAGAGAGAAAATCCATAAATGTAAGATTCCTCTAACAAAGCACAAACAAGTCCTCATCTATTTTAATATTATATAAAGAAAAAAATACACTAAACTTCAAAAGTGTAGCAATATATTTCACTTTAAAATTCATCAAAACCAACCTTTAACTACATGTTTGTTATGAATATCAACATTTTATACAAACTCTATTTAAGTTCATGTTAACACCTTTCACATGCAAAGCATGTGATGGCTTTTGGTCATTTTAAAAACTCACATATATATATGGACGATTCAAACCTCAAATTAAAATTTGAAGTGAAAAATTTAAAGTGTCAAAGTCAACCACACACTATCTTGGTTCCTTTCTATCTCTTTGTGATTAAAAAAAAAACCTTAAAAATCATACCACCATCACATATAACAACGAAAACTCAACCCTAGAGTGTAAACCATTGACCGGTTGCCGCAGTAATAGAGTCAGCTTATTATTTTAAGGGTATCGGAATTTTTTTACCATGTAATAATACAATAATAAAAAACCATAATAAATAAAGTAAAATAAATACATAATAGATTTGTCCTTTCTTTTTTCCATAGGGTGAAATCGTTCCATCACATCATCGTCTTTTACTTTATCAAAAGTTTTTTTCAACCACAAAAACCATAGCATTATTCAAATATCCCGGTCCCATTTGATTGCGTATATCCGTTTTAACAAACTTCAATTTAGAAAAACATCTTTCAATGGTTGCGGTTGCAACCGTTAAAACCAAAGCTAGCTTCACTACCCGATAAATCAAAGGCCAATAATTATGTGTTCTGGTTTCCATCATAAGACAATTAACATCACTTATTCAATTATAATATTGTTTCGGGTCTTGGGCTAATTTTATCAATTATATTTAGAGTCTACTTTCAATTCTATTATTGTTAATTTCGGATTATTTTATCATTCGAACTTAATTATTCTACAAGTTTTTGGGTTGTAAAATATTTGGTCTTATAAAAAAAGGGATTATTATATAATAATAATAAGCACACTTGCCTACTCCCGTTGGTCGAGCTCAATCCTGACTTTAGCAAGTCAGCTCTACGCCCCTGACTTTAGCAAAAGTCAGTCCTAAAGCCCTTCTGTTGTCACAAGTCTTGTTTACTCAGCCGGGGGTTTCCCCTTCGTATAACGAAGCACGAACTCAAACAATCATCGTTTGAGTGGTCGCGCTTGCAGTTGAGAGAAGTTGACTTGGCTTTCTGTGTGAGAAAAACCTTCGGACAAATTTTGAAAGTAAGTCACTAAGCTGCTTGGAGTTCTCTCCTAATCTTTTAGTTCTAAGTGTACGAAAAGCCATAGTAGTATGCAAGTATCCTATTTTTTGGTTAGAGGGATCCTCGTATCTTTCAGGGGTATCTTTTGTATAAAACAGGAAAAAAAAACACTACGTATACGGGGTTGAGCCATACCCCGTGCTACGGCTCCCAACACTATGGTTCCGCCCCTGGTTGGCTGGCTATGTTGTGCGTGGTCGGAGGTGGTGAAGTTAAGGCGGTAAGCGGTGTAGTGATGGGGTTTAGCGTTAGGTGGCGCAGGTGGTTATCCAGTGGTGGGGTGGTGTACAATGGTGGTTGCAGGTAGTTATCGACGGAGGTTGATGGGAATAGTAGTGTTATGTGGTTAACCGGTGGTTGTGACCGGAGATGAGTGGTGGAGTGTGATGAAGGATGGTGGACTGTGACAAGGATGAGTGGTGGGGTGACCGGCGGCAGGAGGGTTAACATTGCTACTAGCTAAAATCATAACGGGTTGTTTTTATATTTAACTTTCTTTGTCCCTGTACAGTCATGATGAAGAACTCAAGAAAAAGCAATTAATTTAAGATTTCTTTGTCCCTAGTAATTAATTTAGACACAGTTTCAAGGTGCTAGGATTCAAGTTTGAATCATGTGGAAGACTGAAGTAAAATATCTAGAACTTATTATTATTTTTTTTTTTTTCTGTTATATCATGTGATTGAAATCCCTTTATCTTTGTTTATTTATTACAGGTGTTTGATTATAATTTTTATTGATTGAACAATAATTTTAGAATGATGGGTTCAAGTTCAAATCTTGTGGATGTGTTTTTGCTATCACAGTTCATTGCTTGCTGATGATTGCAGTTGCGAAAGTTACTGATTCTTCTGAAGGTGACTGATTAGGTTGTTTGGATTGCTTCTGCTAATTGTTAACGGTGGTGGTTAATGAGGTGACTATGGTTGATGCTGGTCATAGGTGGTTACGGAACTGGTGTACGATGATCTAAGAGATTGTTTGTGGTTTTATTTAAAAAAATACGAGTAAACTTTTAAAATGGTTCTTGAGTTTTATCACTTTCGCCACTTTAGTCCAAAACTCAAACCTTTTAAGTCTGGGTTTATGTGGTTTCAATTTTATTGTCATTTTCATTTAAAATCAAAATCTTGTTAAATTTTTCAGTTAACATCCAACTTTTTATCTTTTTCCTCCCTTTTAATGAAGGGCAAAGATGGTTAGATTTTTTTAGTTTGTTATAAAAAACGTTAAAAGACCATTTTGCCATTCATTAAAATGGAGGAAAAAGAAAAAAAAAACTAGATGTTAACTGAAAAATATGACCATACTTTGATTTTGGATGAAAATGAAAACGAAATTGAAACCATTGGAATCTAGATTCAAAAGTTTTAAGTTTTGGATTAAAGTGACAAAAATTACCAAACCTTAAAGACCATTTTAACAGTTTACTCAATATAATAATATAATATATATATATATATAATATATATTAAATAAGGATATGAGGGAAATAACAATAATGCCCTGACAACAATTAACTAAGAAAATAAACACAATTAATGCTAAAGGTTATATTCTATAGCAAAACATGAATTTGAAGGTTGGTTTATGTAAATTTTAAAGTGAAAGATATAGTGTGTAGGTTATGTAAAACATAAAGGTTGTTTTGTGCAATTTTATTAATTTATACCTATCTATTTTAGTTTAGTATTATGTTACAACCCCATGTATTACACGGGTTAAATAAATGTAATTTTATTATAAGAAATTATAAAACAATTTATCTTTTAAAACCTTTAGCAACCAACTTTTGCAAATTTGTTGATAATTCAATTTTTTCACTATTATTACCACCAATAAATATCTCAACTTTGTTAGATTTACATAAAACATAAGCATGAGCATATGAAAGAGAAAAGATCATAAAAGCAAACAAAGGGAAGAAAATGAGGGCCATTGTGTTTGACATATGCATATATCCTTTTGGGAAGAAGATGGAAAAATGATGTGTTAAGCTACTTTTGGCATCCAATGAAATAACTAATTATACCTTAAAAACTTCCTTTTGTCTTTCATGGTGGAATTGATCATCATAACGCCTCCCATTTTTGTTTATTAAATTGGAAAGATTAAGGATAGAAAATTAAACATTTATCTTGATCAAAAAATATTATTAAAAAGGAAACTTGGCTTTTTATCTTTAAAACTCAAGGATGTTAGGGGGCAAAGCATGGGATCCTGATTCATAATTACCCCATAATGCGTGTGATTACTTTTTCTTAGTTTGTTTTCTTTTTTCTTTTTTCCTTTTAAATGGACTTGTAGCAGATTTACTAAAAAATTGCTAGGGTAGATTTGCTAAAAATATTGCGTTACAACTTTCAACATGTTTATTATTAAGAAAAAATGCATACAAGTTATTTTCGGCATGACGCAAACACTGCTAAAAAAAGTCATACGACTACCGTATCCATTGGTAAAAGCGGTTATCAACAAAAATTTGCCGGTAATCAGACGTTGGTAAGATTTGCGACAAATTACCAATGGATTTTAGTGGGAGTTACCGATGGTTTGATGTACCAACGAATCACCGACATTTTTGTAAAGTCGTCTAAACTAATAGCTGCTAACGAATTAATGATGGAATATCATTAACGAACTACCAACGGTCTGCTCTACTAATGAATCACCGATCACTTGTAGTAGTGAAACTCCACATATCTAACATGTTTAACCTTTTTAATTAAACTTGTCAACCCACCAACTTGTTTATGACCCATTTAACCTCTTTTTCATAACTCATTAATCTGATTAACATGTTTACAATTGATTACCACACGTCAACACTTTTGACATGTTTAGAAAAATTGTTTGGGTTTGTGTTTGGTTTACGCTATTTTTAAATGTGTTCGGGTTAGTGTTGATGTTCTAACACAAATAAGTATATGAGTCATGTTCGGGTTGAACAATTTAAATCCCAACCCCCTCAACACCACACAATTTAAACCTTAATTGCAAGTGTGTTGAGTGTAGTGTTGTTAAAGTGGGACAGGACCGGGCATTGGACCCTAATCGGTTCGGTTTGCAAATGTTGTACCACACTAATCGAACAGTCACTTTTTTTTTAATAATTTTTTTGAATAAACAAGAGAGCCAATTTTTATTCCATCAAAACAGAAACAACCAGCTAGCAGGCTGCTAGATAGGAAGATATCATACACCAAATAGCCCAACTAGCCACTAAAAAGAATTTACATGAATTTTAACCATTTATCGAGAGACAAACCCTTCCAGCTCACCCTATATTTGATCCACAAAAAGGTTGTTTCTTTGATCTCGTCCAGCATGCATGTGTTGATATTGTTTTGTCATCAAAAACTTTCCGATTTCTGCTCGTCCAAATGGACCAGAAAGCCATCAACACAACTGCAAGCATAGCCTTCCTTCTATTCTAAGAACAAGGCTGGTCGTTCACAACTTTTAAAACATCCTTAACAGAAGTGCAAAGAGCAACCGCTGGCAACTCAATCCACCTTCCTACTGGCCACCAAATTGATTTTGACGTTACTAATAGATGGTCCGTTGTTTCTCTCCCATAACCACACCGAGGACATAAGTCACTACCCACCGGAACGCCTCTTTTTTGTAATTCCACATTAGTTGGAACCTTCCCGGCTAGAGGCCGCCCGCCATACGAACATGTTTGCCTTCGGAGTTGCCCATTTACACCAGGTCATGGCTACATCATCTTCACCAGTGTGTTTGTGTATGCCCTTATTTCCTCCCTTGCATACTTGACTTGACATGTCGTCTGCACTGCACCCCCATATATACATACAACGAGAGTTCAAATGAGAAGAATATACAAATTAAGAATAAAAAAACAAAGGATACAAAGACAATTTGAACATATCATTTAACGGTCTATTATTAATTTTTGCTAATCAAATTAATGAACTCTATTCATTTAATGAGTCTATCTTATAAAAAAAATATGCCCCTTACACAATAAAAACAATTATGTATATGGTCTTACATATTCAATGTTTCCTACACCATTAAAACAATATTATGGTGTATGATACAAAATATGTAGAACTCAAACACTTTTAAATAATTTTGTGTCTCACAATAAAATATGTGTAGGACACAACATTTCTAAATAATTTTGTCACTTTAAAAAATTGGTTTAGAAGCCAACACATTAATGGTGATGAAGTAGGAAATTATGATTTTAAGACTTGAGTTACCCTATAAAATATTTGTTAATATTCTAAATCAAATTGTCTCTACTACCCTTAGTAATTAAAGCATTAATTAAAAGTGGACAAAAATAATATCTTGATTCACAGCCATTGATTAAAAAAAATATAGGGTCTACATTAATTTATTTTTCTTCTTTTAAAAAGTTCTTTTCAAACGGACCTATATATATATATATATGTGTGTGTGTGTGTGTGTGGTAGGGATCCTAAGAGAATTTCACCCTATTTGAAAAACTTAAGAAACATTCTAGACCACATATTTCCTTAAGTTTTCGAATATACACATATGTGTAATTTAAAATTGACTATATACACATGTATATTGTCAAATCTTGAATTATACACATATGTATATTGTCAATTTTAAACAACACATATGTGTATATTACGTAAATCTTAGGGAAAATGTGTGGTCGATAATACTTCTCAAGTTTCTCAATTAGCCTAGTGTTTCTCAAACGATCCTAACCATATATGTATAGGAGAAGGATCCGTTAGAACCACCCTTTATTGCGAGAACCGCCAGAATCAATGTGAACACAACCAAAAATACCTAAAAAATAAAAAACGACACAAAAAATTAATATTTGAATAATCGATATTTTTTGTCACTAAAAAAACCAAAAAAAAATCGAGTAACAATTATCCATGCACATGTGCATATGTACAATTTCTTTGACAAATTCCATAATACATTACCAATATTAGATAATTGCACTTTTATTTACACTACCATCCATAGTACACTACTTTTACATTAACAATATCATAAATGCATGTGCATTTATATGTATGAACATGATATAACGTGTTTTGGTACACTACTTTGAACACACTTTCCATTTCATCTATCATACCATCCAAAATACACTACCACTACCTCCTACCATCCATAGTACAATACTATTACCTCCTACCATCCATAATACAATACCATTACTAATATTTCACTTTATTACATGTATATCAACTCTCTTTATACCAACCAAACAACATATTACATCATAAAGTGACAAATATAACCAAACCATCAACCACTAGATATAACTAACCAAAAACATGTATATGTGCCTACTTTATCATTCAAAATCACAAACTTTTTGTATCAAAACACGTTATATCATGGTTATACATAATGATGCACATGTGCATTTTTAATATTGGTAATGTAAAAAGTAGTGTATTATGGATGGTATTGTAAATGAAAGTGCATTTGTCTACTACTGCTAATGTATTACGAAATTTTTCCAAGAAATGATAGCACGTGAATTGATAATTGTTACTCGAAAAAAAAATTGGTAACGAAATATAGCGATTTAAAAAAAATATAAAAAAATGTGTGTTTTTTATAATTTTTAGGTATTTTTTTGTGTTCACATTGGTTCTCGCAACAAAGGTGGTTCTCGCATAAACCCTACCATATATATATATATATATATATATATATATATATTGCAATGATCTATCTACTTCTACTTTTACATTATTGTTCATTGCGGGAGTAGAAATCTCGAACTTTTTGGGTGGGACACCATTTCCCATTTGTATACCACGAGACCAAAGGCTCAAGTATAAACAACATAAGAATATACTATTTATATTAAATATGATACATAAATATGTTCTAAAAACTAGTTCTGACTTCATATCGTTTTTTAGTTCGGTTCAGCTAGTACAGTTATTGAACTAGTGATGTGATTGATTTAATAATTCATAAGGTTTTTAAAACGTCTCGGATGTTGAGTATAGTGATGCACCTCCACCTCATGACCATCCTCCACATCATCTCCTCCGTCACCAACCTTCATCACAGATGGGGTGTGCTAATGATCCTCTCCCAACCACACCAACTTTACTTTTCAGCTCAGTGGCAACCATGGTTCGAGCCACGGGATTCACGAACTTGCTACGTGAGGGTTGGTGCCCATGTTCGTCAACTACCCTCATGGCGGTCCCACATCCCTCACACTGTGTAGCCTTATGTGGTGATGGACCTCCACCTTATAACCATCCTCCACATCACCATCTTCTCCATCACCCATCTCCATCGCTATCCTATGAGAGGTAATAATCGTCTTCCAACCCTACCAACTTCACTTATTAACTCTATGGCGGCCATGACCATAATCACGCGATTCACGAACCTGTTTTATGGGGGTGGTGCCCACGTTCCTACATTACCCTCATGGGGGTCCACACCCTCATCCCACCCAAGTTCTAACACCGTGTAGCCTTATAGTGAACCACATATATTTCACTTTTACTTAGGGGCAGTTATTTTTTGTAAATATTCTAGGTGAATTTAAGTGTTTAGAAAGTATGTGTTCTTTATTCTCCTAAAGGAAAGTACATATGGCAAAGATATCTTCTTGTTTATAATATGTTATTATTTTATCTAATTTCGTTTTTAACATTACATAAACTTTATTTTTGCATCTTTTTGTAAAAACATATCTCATATTAAATGAGGTTAACTACTTAAATTGTTTGGTGTAAAAATTATGGTAGTTCTTTCTTTAATGGTATGGTAATTTGAATGTTGTTTCTTAGCGAAAAAAATGTGGTAGCTTCCTCCTTGATAAGATAGTTTGAATGTTGTTTCTTTCTAGCAAACATCACAAAATATTAATTAAGTTCTAAGATTGCTTAATTAAAAAACACCAACTTTCTAAACGTTAAGAATTACTTAAATCTCATTATATTTATACTAATGAAAATTTTCACAGGTAAACCTGAGTGAGATACCTAAGTGAAATACTTATTAATCTTGGTTATTATATGTTTAGTAACTTTAGTATTTCAAAGCTACATGTGTTTTAAGGTTAAGGTTATATTGGAAAGAAAAAAAAACGATATTCAATATCCGGGTAACATAACTCTCACTGTGTTTAATGGTTTACACGTTGGTGGTGATTTTTACAAATGAATGAAAGTGAAATTTGAGTAATTTTTACGATTGAAAAAAGTATAAATGGCAATGATAGTCTATTGTTACATGATAGTTTCATGTTTGTCTTTTCATCACTTGAACTAACAAAAGAAACATATATGCACCAAGTCTTCTTCCAAAAACATAAAACCTAAGTTACCATTGTATATTTGTATGTCACAGTGGACGCATAGTAGAGGGTGTTAATCGGGTCCACCAACCTGGTCATCATAATTTGTCGACTTTCTTTTAATAAATCTAAGTTCGTTTAGCAAAACATGTGTCAGCCCCGTAGTTGTACTTGACAGGAAAAAAAAGTTATGATATATAACCCCTAACTAATAAGTTCTCGTTCCGTAATCATTGAAGAACCCATATACTCTTAAAGGCCAACAAAAAATATCACCTCATCCGTCACGTTTGTCCAACAAACCCATGCTTTTAATCATATCCTATGTTTGGAGAGAACATATATCATAAGACCGACAAGGTTTGACATTCAATAAAACATAGAGACCAACTTCATAAGTCGCATACTAATTTGAAGAGATAATAATAATCTTAAAACAATATTTAGTTCTTCTGTTGTAATATAACCTGAAAAGCAGCTTATATGCAAAATGATAAAGTGAGCAAGTTCCTATAAATCATGCCCATCACCATCATAATGATGATGATCATCATCATTATGGACATGCATGTTCACCACTTGTTTCAAGAATCTGGAACACATTCCTCTTGTTTTCCCCTCTATATCTACATTTGTTGGGACAATTTGCATCATTTACCTATACCCTTTTTTTCCAAACAAATGTTAGAAACAATGTCCCTTTAATCCATACCCTTTATCATGGAAGAGTTTATATTTCATGTGCATGTGTAGATGTGTAGTTATAGTGTTTTAATCATTTTATTTACTTCATAATGTTAAAGAAAAACTAGTGTTTTCATAAGTGTCTGGGTCGTCTTACCTTTCACTGGTCAAACCGGTTCTAAATACTTTTATGTCGTAAATAATTCAATTATTAAAAAATTTATATGTATATATAACTAGTGATATATAATGGAATTTAGAAGTTTATATATATGAAGGCTACAACAAAAAAGTTAAAAAATGACATTTTAGAAGTTCAAAATTAATTAAAAAGATATTAAACTCAGTCCAACCATGCATCCGGTTCGGTTTCAACTAGTCTGATCACTAACCGACTGGTTCAAATAGACTCAACCGAAACGCTTAGTGATACAAACATAGTAGGAGTATTTGTATAAATGAGTTGGTAAGATTATCTGGATTTTTATGAAACAAATGGTCAATTCCATTTTCACTTGTGAAGCTTTTTAATATCTTTTTATTAATATTAGACGTGTCAACTTTTGATGGAATTTCATAATATTCGAATGTACTACAAAAGATGAAAATATAGTATATCTTCTTTTTTTTTTTTCCATTGAAGCATAGAACTAAATAATACATCAGAATCAACCAATCAATTAGCTGATCCGATTTTTCTTTCATAAACTTCAACATCAGCTTATGGATACAATCATTGTAAAGGCATTCGATGCTTTGATCCACAAAAAGTAATGTTATATTTTTCTAGAGATAAGTCCTAGTCAATAAATGTTTGAAGTTTAACACGTGTATAAGCAAAAAGTTTTACTTCATTAGTTTTAGGTTGAGATCATCTACAATCGACGTTTATAGTTTTACGGACACTGATGTGAAGAGAGAGGCTGATTTAGAAGATAGAGTATGATGACCCTGTAGTCTGTGTACACAAACATATGATGGGAGAAGAATAGGTAGGAGAGAGAAAGATCGTACATTTGTAGGAGAGAAGCCATTAATTCTTACAAGCAGAAGAACGAGTATAGGGGTATATTGATGTGGAGACGTCACGACCGTCATGCGCTATTGCGCGTTAGTGCTAGTACTCTCTTCTAGCTTCTCTTATCTTAGATTTTTATATTATACACACTTATCATCTAAATGTGATCACCATGTAGATGAATAAAATAATTCATAAATTAAGCTCTCGTTATCTGTAAAGTTTATAAGTACGTAACATCTAAAGGATTTATGGTTATTATCGACCTTCATGGAAATCAAATTTGGCTAACTAAAGTAACGCTAATCTGATATTCATATCATGACACTTTAATAAAAGTTGAAAGGTAACAAATTAATAACAAAACATGACACTATTTTCTAAGATTTAGAAATTATATTATTATAAAATAACAATCTATATTAAAAAACAAATGTTATAAAATAACGACCTAAAAGCAACTAAAATACAAATTATATAAACATGATAATAAGATACTACTGTATTTAACTTATTGAACCTCACCAATAAGATCAAGTAAAAAAAACAAAAACGTTATATAGGTGACGTAAAAAGAATCAAATACATAAAACTAGTAAAAACTGGATTCAAAATATACATTGATGCAAGTAACTTTAACTGGATTCAAAATATACATAGATGCGAGTAACTTTTTTACCATCCGATGAAGGGGAAAAGGCTACACCTTACGAACTTCAAAGTAAATTAGAACCCATGCATTCTCGAAAAGGTAAAAGTAAAAACACAAAAACAATAAGAAAAAACAAAAGCCAAGAAGTAAAATATAAATATAAAAAATACTCTGAATTGATGATATAAACTGCTGTAAAAGTAGTAGTAATTGTTTACTGATTTACATAGAGAAGTTGGAAAATGGAAATCATATTTTTCACTTCTTTTTTTTTTAAATGGTACGGAAAATCACATTAAATTGTGTGGAACAACTGACAGTTTTTCTTCCTGATGAAACCTAACTTGTCTAGCAATAAACCCTTCAATCCTCCTCTGAAACTCTTCATTACTCAGTTCGTCAACCACGTTGACCACCGCTTTCTCCACTGGAGCTTCAACTTTCCGGCAACCTACCTCCATCTCCGACCGCCTCAGCTTGCCGTATACTTTCTCCGAACATTCATTCTTCTTCAGCTTCTCACTCTGACTTCGCCTGTAAACTTTCAGATCCAGATCTGAAACCGAATCATCCAACACTTTGTTTACACTTTCGCTAATTTTGATTTCGTTTTCTTCACAACAGTTACGAGTAATTTTGATTTCGCTTTCTTCAAATACGATTTGTTTATCCTGATAAACAATTTCCTCCGGTAGAACAACTGGAGGAACTTCATTATTCACAATTTCTTCGTACAGATCGGTTCCGGTGCTGGAATTGCCGGTGAGTTGACCGGATTTGACTACGAGAGTGAGAACGATGACGTTACCGATGAGAAAAATGAAGAGAGGACTGACGATGACGGAGAGAAGGTGGCGGAAGTACTCGCCGGAAAGTTTGATGACGAACGGCAGTCGAGTTGAGATCCACGAGAGTAACACTACAGCTGATAACAGCTCAACGAGACGGAATAGTTTAGCGATTTCTTTTAACCGCCGGTATTGTAGGATAGTGTTATTTTTTTCCGATTTGACGTTGTGGATATCGAAAATGTCCATATTTTGGAGAGATTGGAAGCTCCGGTTGAGGGAGTTAGGGTTCCGGCGAGTGATGGAGAAGTGAACGGTGAATATATTTCGGAAAAGGTGAAGTGTTAGCGGGTTTTTATAGAAGGTCTAGCACGGCGAAATGGGTCCCATGAACTTTAGAAAGAGGGAAATAACAAAAGTTGAAGAAAGAATAATATATTCAAATGTTTTGTTTTTTTATTTTTGTTTAATACGGAATTATTTTTATCAAGCTTGATATTAATGTAGAGTAGGGATACGTATGTTTTGGTTTGGTTTGTTTTTTGGGTAAAATTATTGGTTTTTAAAAACTATTCGGTTTTGGTTTTTTTTTGGTTTTAGTTATTTCAGTTTTAGCAACGGTTTGGTTTTCGGTTTTTGAAACAAACTACGTAAGATTCAAAAATAAAAAATTTAATTCAAACCGATGGGGTGGTGGTCCATTGAGAAAAGCTAAGCCTGCCTTAGAATAGAGAGTTTTTGGGTTCAAGTCCAACAGATAACACAAATAAAAGAAATTTGTCATTCAAAAAAATATATAATTCAAAGTTTAAGAATCTTTCTTAAATGTTAACATTTAAGTTAATATATTTAGTCTTTTTAATTAATATTGTTCACATAAAACTAACCTTCTAATTTATTTTAATGTGTCTTCAAAGTGTTTATTAAGACGTTTTCTTTTATAACACTTTGAAATTTATTTAATTTTTATTTTAAATTTCGTTATTTCTTGTAAATCATGGATAAATCATTTTAATGATAAATAAATATGTTAATGTTCTTCGTAGCATGGAGTTAAACACTTAAACATAAAAATATATGGATTTGGCATACTATTATAACTTATTGGTTCGGTTCGGTTATTTTCGGTTGTTGAAAATGGTTATCCTAAAACGAACCAACTTTTTCGGTTATTATAAATCCAAAAACCGAACGGTTGGTTTTTGTTTTGGTTCGGTTTTTTCGGTCCGGATTTTCAATTATTTCGGTTATGGTTTAGTTATTTCGTTTCTACTCACCCCTAATGTAGAGAGTAAATTACACTTTTCGTCTTTTATATCTATACCAAATTGCAATGAACGCTTTTACCTTTTAAAATTATAAGATGCTTAAATAGATAGAAAAAAATTAAAAAAAATTCTTAACTTCTCATGTTTAGAAAAGGTTAAAATTTAATAATTATGACGCTCAGTTTTTGTAGGAAATGCGTAGAAAACTAACTTCGTACAAGGATTTTCCTACATAAACGTTCTTTAGTAAATTGGTTAGAATTCCTTGTTTGTGACACATTTTGTACAGAAACCTACATTGGAAACCTCCTTGTTTTTAATAATGTTGTATTTGATCTTTACCCTTTAGTTTTATTCTAACCATATAAATAAGTATTTTGTTGAGATATGTTTAATTGAAAATCTATATTAAGTAAAAGTTTGTGTAAATCGTATGATTACTTGTATCTTTTGTTATATAATCGATTGCACTATTGTTTTTCCACCTCTCATTATATCGACAAACCATTGTATACAAGTGTATCATGTAATTCACGCATTCTTTCATATAAATATGGTTTTCGTAGCATAATAAGTTGTTCATCACCTAACGAAATCCCAAAACATTCTTTAGCGTCCTTAATTAGTAGCTTATCGAATAATTATTAGCTATTTTAAGAACTAAACATCTAACACATGTTGGCATCAGGTTGTTACTTGTTATTAATAAGTTATATATTCTATAACACGAACAACAAATTAAGAATATATTCTTGGTTTTTACTTAATATGGTATTTGCTTATATTGTACTCAATGACAGTTTGTAAGAACAATTTATTTTATGAAGTAACTGAAACAGTAAATATAAATACCAATTAGAAAAACCAAAAAAAGTATATAAAATATGATATACTTTAGTCATGTCCTCTAGTTTATACATGTTTTATAGTATTTGATTAAAAAAAATTAAAATTATTTGATACACCTTGTAAAACGATATTAGTACTATTTTAAATTAGTTAGAAACACCGAAGGTTAGAAATTTTGGGTTCAAATTACATACATGACATGACATGATTAAAGAAATCGACCTTTTAAAATAATAGTTCTTTCTATATGGTAGATTAAATTTTGTAGATAAAGTTCAAATTTTGAAAACTAAGATTTGACTACGGGTATGTTTAGCATGGAGCTTAGCTTTAGAAGCTTCAAGCATTAAGCTTTTAAGAAAAAGCTCCAACTTAATAAAAAGCCTTGTTTGGTTGAAGGAGCTAGAAGCTTTTAGGTTAGGAGCTTGAAGCTTTTGGTTAAACGCTCCTACTAGTAGTGTTTAGAAGGAGCTACAAGCTTTTAGGAAAAAAATGACTATTTTAACCTCTAAAAATAATGAACTTTCAAATGTATCAACTTTTTAATGTCCATTTTGGTCATTTTATACATTTTATTAAAAGCTCCAGCCACTCTGCCAAACATCTAAATAAATCTAAAAAGCTACAACTACATCTACCAGCTTCCAACCTCCAGCCACCAGCTTCTAGCCTTTAGCCACCAGCTTCCAGCTACCAACAACAGCTACTTTTGCCAAACATATCCTACCTATGAATTAATGAGATTTGTTAAGTAAATTTGTAAATTGCTTAAATCAAATCCAAACAAAACTAAAATTTGACTACCGAGACTTATTAAGTAGTAAGTAAATTTGTAAATTACTTAAATCAAATCTAACGTTTTTACAATTATAAGTAAATAATTTAAAACTGTTAAAACTGAGAAAAACTGTTAAAGTGTTTCCTTCCATCATTTATGGACCACACAACTCCACCTTAACAAGCATTATCATGATTCAATTCCTTCGGATCGTAATATTTGGTGGTCATCGATTGGCTAGCGAATTCATCTTTGATCAAACAAAAGAAAGAAATTTGGGGCTCCATTATCTTTGTTAAATGTTAGGTGATGTGGAAGAAGAGGAAGGCAATGGTTTTTGAGAAAGATCAATCATCTCAAAGCACTTTGTTCGAAGATGTGAAAGACATTTTCTTTTCGTTGGATGACAACTAGAGCACAGAAACAATTGAAGAAGACTTGGATGGAGTGGCTTTGTAACCGTATAATGTAAATCCCTTTTTAGTTGTTTTGTCAAGTTACTTGCTAGGCTTTTTTTATTAAAAAAATTGTCATAGTTCCAATATAAACAAGCATTGTACCCTTTTTAGCTTTTAAGTTACATCATTTTCAGCCAATTTACCTCTATCTCGTTGAGTTATTGGAACAACTATTTGTCATGTTCTCACGTTTTTTAATCCTTTAACACATAACTAGACCAAAAAAATTCCTAGGTTACAAAAACATAATTTTACATGTAAAAAGTTTCTTACAACATTCGTAACATGACCAAGTATATGAGCTGTAATATTTAAAAATAAACACGAAAATCATCTAAAAATACTAATATGTTTTTTTAAATAAAACACAGAACATCACTTCAAAAGGGTACAAATAGGTATAGCAATCTTCTCAAATTAGTATAAGAGACAACAGTTATTCATATTTATATTTGTTTCTTAAGCACAAGTTGTTGTGTGTTAATCCTAAATTTATATTTGTAGTAAGTTTTTGGTTGATTAACGATGAAATAAACAACCAGAAAAGTGGTTTTCCATGGATGACGTGTCAAGCAGGGGTAACACGAAGCCGGGGGGGGGGGGGGGGGGGGGGGGTTTAACCGCAGCATATTATCCTGCTAGGCATTCATACTATTAGTACTCTGTTCCACAATATTCCCCCTAAATTAAACATTATGCCCTCTACAACTATTCCTTTCCAGGACCATGTTAAGAATAACTTGTCTTGTAAAATTTTTGAACCCATTTAGCCGGGAACAATGGCGGTAATAAGCGCGGATCTATTTGCGAATTATCACCGTGTCGAAGAGGAAGGAGATAGTGGGCTAATGACACTGATAATTGTGGAACAATGTTTTGGTTCAACTAACGTTAACAACCTAAAGCAACTTCAAAATCCTTCACTTCTTTTTTTAGACGTGCCATATCATAGGTCAAAAATATACAATTTTATTACAAAGATATACAATGTTAAAAGAAATTCACTAGTGTCACATGAGAGCATTGATCTTAGAAGCCTAGATACGCCCTAGGCAATAATAGAGGAGGAGAAGCAATGGCGGATCTAGAAAATGCGCATAGGGGTAACGTTTCAATGAAAAGGGGTAACGAAATCGAAAAAAAGTTAATATTTTTCAAAATTTACACTCCCGTCGGAACGTCAATGGGCAACGTAGGCTACCCCTTCTATCACTCTAGGTCCGCCTCTTAGGAGAAGAAGAGAGCTTCGATGAAGGTGACAACTGTGGATTAGTAAATGATTTACAAACCCTCACTAGAAATAGGGCTTTAATTTTGTAAATTTCAAGTTTGGATTTTAATTTTGTAATTGCGTTTTGATAAGATAGTGGTTAATTTTGAGAATTTTAAGTCTAGGGTTCAATGTTTATGAGCATGTGGTTGAATTTTCAAATATATAAGATTTTTTACACAAAATTTGTTGTTAAAATAATTCAGTTTGTTATATATGGCAATTTGGTATGGTGTTAATACTTATATATACAATAAATAGTTCTAAAGTGTGACACTTTTGATTCTTATCTCTTGTGTTATGTTTAAGTTTCACTTAACATCTTTTCATCAAGTTTCTAATATAGACTTTAACTCAATAAAGCTCTACACTCAAAGGATTGATTTTCAATTAAATAGAACATGTTTTTCTTATTACTATATATCTTATATAGACTTCAACTCATTAAAGCTCTATTCTCAAAAAATGATCTTCGATTATATAGAGAATGTTTTCTCATTACTATTTATCTTGATGCATTTAGGATATTCATTAGTTTTATTTCTTGTGTTTGAAATTTAATTTTAAACTACTTTATTTCCACATATTTTCAAACTTTGAATTACAACTTGAGAATCGATTCATCACAACAATTTTTTTGGTAAAGAGAACGATACCCAACAAACTTTATTAATTATGAATATACGCAAAGAAACTTTGGAAGATATAAATATCAGCTCTTGTATTAAAAAATTAAGATAGCGTTCGTTTTGTGACTGTAATGGAATTTGCATAGGAATTGAAATTTAATTTGGAGTTTAGGTGTGTTTGTTTAATAGAATGGAATGTATAATCTAGATGGAATTGGAATGCAAGCATCTGGATTCAAATGCAGGGAAATCCCTCAAATGTATCCTCGTATGATATTACAAGAGCACGACACATTTAGCACCCCCATTGACTCCATCTATTGTTTTATATATGGATAACCATTTTGTGGTCCATAAGACAAGTGGAAACGGAAGGTTTCATAGGTGATGTGGTAATCAACTTGTGAAATCAACAACAGTCGTCGTATGCAGCCTTAGTGATTATGATATCTATGTCTTGTTCAAAGCTATAAGCATTCCTAATGCATTATCTTCATAGAGCTCCCTGATTACCAATAAATCGTCCTTGGCCTCCACATTTAAGAATGGGTAAGATGCGTTGATGTAGAAGCTTATCGAGACAAATGTTTACAAGAGAACATTTTTAAGATAATTCATTACAAAAGAATGCTTAACATCACTAACCAAAATGAACTGAGATGTCATCATAACATATTCAAAAATTGTTCGACATTTAATATTAAACAAAAAATCCATAAGACTTTACTTAATGTGTGAGATATTAAACTAGAATGTTCATTATATTCATTAGGTTGGACGGGGTGCCTTCGTGACTTCATGCGGGGATAAGGGGTACTGCGGGGCATGGTGCCACCAGCCCCCATCGGTGAACGGTGAAGTTCCAATCTCGGGGAGTAGTCACCGCAGTGGGGAAGATGAGAGAGAGGGGGTTAATGGTGGGTCCCACTCTATTCCAACCAATCACACATTTATCTTTTTTTTAAATGTGTTTTGATGAAGGCACCACTAGTGTTTGAGTGAAAAATGAGGAGTGAAAATAAGAGTTGACATGACATAAGTCATTGGCTAGATGGAGAGTTTACCACTCCACATGTGGAGAGCACCCTTCCACCCTTATGGCAAATGTACTATTGACTTCACTACTTCCCTAGAATATCATGTAAACATGTTGTGTATGAACATAAAAGGCATGAATGAGTACAATGCTCACTGAGTGGATAAATAAATAACATAAAAACAAATAACCATCACATCTTATGAAATAACAAAAACATGAAGTATACATGGCACATGGAAGTCTAGTGAAAACGCAACATGATTACCATCGAGCGATTTTCATACGAAGAAATAGTTAGTTGTATGTATTAATTACCATTTGGTGTTTGATATTTACTTATCATCTTGATTATGTTGTATGTTTACGTTTGTCATGCTTTTAATGCCCTCTTTACTTAACATGGACTTGTTTGGTGATAAGACCAACTTATTTAAGTCGTCAATGAATGTATGCCTAATCCTCCAAAACGATTATCTTATGTGCAGTCCATTGTTGTCAGTTTCATAATATGTGTTTATATCGTGACCTATTCTCTAGCTTGAGATGACTTGAGGTCCAGACGTTACCTCCTTAGCTCTTTCAACTTTCTCTTGTGACAAACTTCTTTATGATCCTTATAGTTGAATCATAGAAACGTGATGATTCAAAAACTTCTAAAATATTTTAAAATTTTGTACTCAAGTCATCCTGGTAGCTTACCATGGCAGTTTTCGACTCTATGGTTACAACTTTAACTTAAGTATGGTTTGTATCAATATATATTGTATAAATTGTTGTTAAAACTTGGTTGAGGTCTTTTACTTTGAAGTTTCTTCGTGGAAAACCTCACATACGATATTCCTTTGAGAAGAAACACCAGTTCTAATCCGCTAGGGATAGGACCTGAGAGGTGATTTTGACAAGTAGGTTAATCTTTCATCTCTTCTCGATCAGTGGACCGATGGAGTCTTGAGAGTAAACCTGCAAAACATGTAACTCTGTGAACTCGTTACGAGAAGGAGAGGTGGGGGTTCTTCTCGTAACCACCCTCCGGTATGTGAATGCGTATCTCTCTTTTAAGGAAGAAAGGAAACACGTGTGTGTTAAGTGTGAGAGAGCCGAAGTTGGGATCCTTAAACATTTGAAGGAGTTTGGTATTTATAGCCAAAGGATGGGAAGAAGAATGTGGGTTGATGGGACTTGGGTCGGACGTCGTTGTCGAAGAATATCCACTTGGTCCCCTCTGACACGAAAGGTAGTGTCTGCAGAGGTGGAGGCGGCTTGGCGCAAGGTGATTGGTTGCACGTCATTGTCCAAGTGTACTTTCTGTCAAGAATGTCATCAGTCGTTAGTGGAGCTTGTGTAGCATCGACAACTAGGTGGTGCCACATGTTCGCCCTTTTGTACTTGTCCCATGCCCGATTCTTCCATCGTGGGGATTACCATTGCGGAGCCTGCTGAAAACATGATTGGCTACATGCTACTGTCGTGTGTATCATTTGTCCTTTGTGTGAGCTGTGGCCATGCGCACACGTGGGTGCTCCCATGCAGGTAGGCTTGCTGAGTGTTTGCTTGCTAATTGTGGGTATGTTTCTATACGCCCATGGCCATGTGTGCCATTTTAGACCATACCCTTCAGTTTGTGAAATGGTGTAAAATGTTATAATAATCTTCACATGTCATGACTTTTTAAGTGAATTTTATTAATAGAGATTAGAATCATTGTTAAATATTAGAATAACACTCTCATATGATTGACTTGTAACTTTCAAACTAAGTTACAACATAATTTCTGTTTCTCAACTTAGTTAAGATATATGATAAAAAAATAACTTAGACTACGACTTACAAGAGATACCATAATTAGTGTTATGGGCAATCCTTGTTTGTCGCATATCAACCTGGAAATCTCCTAAGTATATCACAAAAAAATTCGGTGCACAAACATCTTCTTGCTTATATTTAATCTTTTCTACGATAGTCAATTGTGTCCAACAATATGTATAAGCATGTAGCTATAATCTTATATTGACTAGGGAGTTTATGATAAGGACAAAGAGAGTAAATCAACGCATGTCCTAGTGGTAAAGGGTACAAGGGACAGAACCCGCCTCCACCAGTTGAAACCTCCTTATCTTCCTTATTTAAACCAATAGCAACCCGCTTAAACTCCCGTCAGTGTTCCCAAGCTACATGCCCCCTACTTCGTCTTCGAAGCTCCCAACGGTCACAAACTCACACACACAATCAACCCTACTTGTATCGGTGAGTGCTACCCTCCATCCCGGTGTCTATGTTTCCAATATACCCGAGCAACCCACAAGCCCTACCCGGTGTACGCCCCCAGCTACCTAAGATGCGTTGTTTGTAGCTGTTAGGTCGCGGGTTTTGATGACATATATAGCCGGATTTCTGGGTTTTCTTCCCCTCCCTTTTTATTTTTTTGTCTTTTTTTATATTTAATTCTTTTATTACTTAACTAAATAAATCAGTAGTCCTATTTGCAACGTGTGTAATTAGTATTGTGTCATGTATAATTTTATGTCGTTATAACATGCATGGGTGTTTACCACTAGTTTTGATTAATGATAAGAGATAGGTTTATTGAATTAGTGTGTGTAAACGAAAGATATATTTATTTTTTCCATTTCTAGATATGACATGTATTTCATTTTATTATAAAATAACAACTAAAATACAATCGGATAATCACAATCTTAATAGTCTAATCGACTTGGTCCGGCCAGGCCAATGATCTATAGCTCAAGTGGTAAAAGGGTTTGAGTTCTTCTTGTAAGACTCAAGTTTAATTCTCGCTTGATGCAAAAAAGGAATGAGGCATTGGTGGGCACTGATAGAAGACCTAAGGAAACCTAGGTTCGATCCTTGAGCCAAACGAGTTTTTACCAGTAATTTTATCGTCGTGTCTACAAACGGATGAATTAACGTGTTTTCCCCAGATTTAATGGTGAACGACTCTGATTACTCTCAGAGTATTCCGTTTAATGCTCATAAATAATTTGGTTGCTGTTAAAAAAAATAGACTTGGTCCGACCTAGGAAAATCCAGGTTTGACGTAAAGAGTACGGATTTAAGGGAAAGAAGCAAACACCCTGACACCACACACTACCATAAACTAATGTTTTATCATGTCAAGAAGTAGTTTCTACCCAATCAAAATAATTGTGTAAAGTGGAAATATATACATTTACAAATCTTATTTTTAAGAAAATCAACATTTAATATAAATCTATTTAATAAAATACTTCTTTTATTTACTAGGGTAGTGGCAAAAAATATATATATATCCGAAACCTCTATCGTATAATAAAGAGTTAAATGTTATTTTAGTCTATGTGATTTGGGTCATTTTGACAATTTAGTCTAAAGGTTTTATTTTTCTCAAGTGGGTTCAAAAATGTTTCATCGTTGTCATTTTAGTCCACTGAGTTAACTTTATCTATTTTTTTGTTAACGAGAAGGGCAATTCGCTCATTTTAAATGTAATTCTGTTAACTAGAAGAGCAATCCGGCCATATGAAATAACTAAATTGCCATTGTCGTTAACTGAAAATGGATAAAGTTAACCCAGTGGATTAAAGTGGCAATGCTGAAACCTTTTTGGACCCACAGATGAAAAATGAAACATTTAGACTAAATTGACAAAATAACATAAACCATAGGGAATAAAATGACATTTAGCTCTATAATAAATATAACTACTTTTATACCTTGTCCACGTTGCGGGACACTAAGATGAATATTTCTCACTTTATAACATGTACGTATGTGTGTTCGGTTACTTGTACATACTACTCATAATACGATCTCAATAAAACATTACATCAAGTCAACCAATTAAAACAAAACGCTTCCATACTTTTGCCAAATAAAACCTAAAACGATGGCAAGACTGTAATTTTGAATTGAGGGTAAAACTGTCATTTGTCAGTACTAATGAGCAAGTGTCTGACAGCTCCTGTCACGAATAAAAATTACATTGACTCAGCTAATTAAAACAAAAAATAGCATAGTTTTGCCAAAAAAAAAATAACTAAAAGATGGCAAGGCTGTAATTTTTACTGGGGGCAAAATCGTAATTTGTCAGGGGCAATGCGCAAGTATCAAGGAGTCGTCTGGACTATTCACAAAGACTAAACATGTATATTAGGAAATTAAAACAGAGGGACTAAACACACATTTAGACGAAGTTAACAAATAAAAAAAATCTTTTTTTTAAATAATTCAGAAGGGCTAAACATGTATACTAGCAAATTTAAGCAAATGGACTAAACACACATTTGCACAAAGTTAGCAATAAAAAGAAAGTATTTTTAAAAATAGAGGGCTAAAGACGTATATTAGCGAAGTTGAAGGTTTAAAAGTAAAATACAAAATATTCAAAAAATACGAGAGTTTATTTTTTTAGAACAATCAACTTTTTTAATCCTCTGTCGTCTATTAAACTTAAACCCAAAACCTTCCTCTTCTTAATCTAGGTGTTTTATTGCTGTGTTGTTTGATTAAGCTTTCCTTATGAAAATATATTTACATGATTTAACGTCATTAATTAGCTAATTAATTAAATATGTTACTCATTTTTTTCATATACTCTTTCAAGATAAAATAATTTATGGTGTAGGACAATTTTCGACATGTGTAGGATAAATTTTAGTATGTGTAAGATAAATTTTGAAATGTGTAGGGTAAATTTACATGTGTGTATGGTAAATTTCGGTAAATGTAAAACATATGTAAGATAAATATTGAAATGTGTAAGATAAAATGTTTTTTGCTTTATTAATGAGATAAAATATAATTAATGAGAAAAGTTATAAACTATTTAATGTTTTACCATTATATCCTTTCTTTTTTTCTTCTTATATTAAATTATTCTCAATGAACATTCTCATATATATATATATTATATATATATATAACACTAGTACGCATTTTTATTACTTTTATTGTGTACAAGAAAAATAAATAAATATCAATAAAAAAAGTTTATATTACATTGTTCATCCAAAAAAAACACATTACACATCTGTACGTACGTACATACAAATACATATACTAGTGAGTATATATAGTAATTTAGCCCTGATTTACCCTTTTTGGATTTAAAAAGGATTTCACCTGAAGGGTGAAAGTAGGATAGAGGCAGGAGAGACCACATGGGAAATTGATGCCTGTAATGCAGACCACAGTATAGATGTCCAGGTGGCAGACACCCACACAGAAACCCACCCCTGCCTTCTCTTGTTTCTTCCAACCTTCCATGTTTTTCTTGTTTCTTCTCTTTGATGATTGATTTATGTCTGTTTTTATTGTTTTTTTTTAAGGCAAATATTATTCATAAACAAGTCTTCCTTATAACACAAGGAACAACGTTATACAAAACAAAAGATCAAACTCGAAACTACACCATCTATCCTAACTAATCGTTTTATCCTTAGACCTATTTTTATACCAAAAAAAGCCCAAAACTTTAATCTCTTGAAATATCTTGTTGATCGCCGCGTCCATTTGAGAACCTCTCATTAGTCCGAGCACACCACAGGCACCAAATACCCACCATTATAATGCCATTGACCACCTCCCTTTTAGTCTTACTTAAGCTACCATTATCTCAACCTTAGTAAGATCCTTCACCGAAAAGGCGAAGATCGGGTCCAGCTTACATCACCTACTAATTCGATCCCAAACTATCGAGACAGTAATACAAGAACAAAACAAGTGCTCAGCCGTTTCCGGTTCCGAGTTGTAGAGAACACAGGTTTCGTCCCTGTGAAATAGTTCCTCCTGGCCAAAGCGACCGATGTCTGGATTCGCTCCATCACCGACCTCCAGACCAGAATATTGCAATTTTTTTCGGGACCCAATTGCACCAGCTTAACACAAAAAGGTTGCTGCTGTCCAGATCGCTAGACAAAAATTTTTTAACAGCTTTGATCGAGAAATCTTTATCCGATCCTCCCCTCCATTCCCATTTATCTTTGTTACCTGAAAGAGCAACCGCATCCAGAAGTTCAATCAATTTGTTCCATTCCGAAATTTCTTCACTTGACGATGGTGACCGAGAGCAATTCCAACGGTTCATAAAACTGTTCTGGTCGGCTTTAAATCTATCGGCGACTTTGCTTTCCTTTTTCTTTTCCAATCTGAACAGACTTGGAAACTGATTTTTAAGAGGGACCTCGCTAATCCATGGATCCAGCCACAAACGAATGTCTAAACCGTCCCCTACTATGCCTCCCATTAACGGTTTTATTTATGGGCACTTGTTTCCAACATGCTTTGGTATTATGCAACGCGTCAATAACCAACTTCCATAGGCTCCCGTTCTCAATTTTATATCTCCTGACCCATTTCGAGAGAAGGGCAATATTCACTTTCTCCAGTCTAGCCAAACCGATACCACCCCTCTCGACGGAAGAGCAACCTGATCCCAAGAGACCTAGTGCATTTTCCTATTATTACCGACCCCGCCCCAAAGGAATTTTCTCATAATCGCCTCAAGACCCTTAATAACTTGACACAGAGCATTAAAGAGAGAGAAAGAAAATAATTAGGGATAGTTTCCAAGAACACTACATAAATCTAACACAAGGTTATAGGTTTTATGTTTTACTCATTTAATAAATAAATTGTATTTTGGTCGGGATGTTAATATGTTTAACTCGTTTAATTAAAAGACTACTCTGACAAACGGTTTAAGACTATAATTAAAAGTTAAAAAGTTATGTGCAACCCATTTATTACAACTCTTCACTTGTATACAACTTTATTACAACAAATTTATAACTTTTCAACTCATTTGCATATCGCTAAATTGTTTAATTTGTTTAGGTAATTGAGTTACATATGTCGTGTTTTAGGTTACACAGTTTAATTTGTGTCTGTATTAAGTTCGATGTTTTTGAAACAATAATGATACAAGTCTGTCTAAACTGATAAATTTAAATATCAACCGATGCAAAAATTGGTCCAGGCAATCATTCTCACTTTGTGTTGGTGTATTTGGAAACCCAAAATAAAAATTTTCAGTGGTAAATAAATATCGTTTTTCCGGTTTCTGAAAGAGATCAACACAATCCTATTCATTTGGATAACGAACCGTTCGAAACTCATCTCCCTCGATTGGGCTAAGTGGAGTTTTCTATATTTGATAGTATTGGGTTGCTGCAACTTTGTTTTGGTGTTTCCCCTTTTAGCTGGTTTGTTTTTTGGTCTCTAGCTTGTTGCTAGAGTTCCTGATTTCGGTTTATATATCGTCCCCTTTCATATAAAAAAGACCAATGCACCTAAAACCCCATTAGTATGCTATCTTTCCACTTCTCATTAATCACTCAAACTATAATCTCTTCCCATATTTTTGTACATGTGTTGTTTAAAGAAAAAAAGAGAAAACAAAATATCTATTTTTAGGTGTGTTAATATTATATAGCTATGGATAAAAACTCTACTATAGTAAAACCAATTTGGCCCAATTACAAGGTCCATTAAACTAAACTGAATCAAGTATATTGATATAAGTAAACTCTCATAGTTAACGTATTCATTTTATTCCATAAAAAATTTACATTTAAAATTATATTTTTATAAAGTAAATAAATTTATAGTTTATTAATTATAAAAATTTAGAAATCTATATAAAATAAAATTGATAAAAACAATAAAAGAAGAAAAAGAAAAGAAAGGAATAGTGAAATTGCATATTTCGCCATTTAATGACAAGGTTAAAATAGTAATTGCGTGCGTAGGACCCCTACTGCTGCTACTTCCAACAACTCTTTTCTTTCTCACGCTTGCAAGTTGCCTCAAGTCCTTGCCTGGGCCTGACTAGCTCCCCATGTACCGGTGAAGCCTTAGGGTGGTCGGGGTGTATTCGGTGAGTGGAGTGTTTGAGTGGGTTCACCGATCGGTGACACCGCTACCCCCTTTGCCGCGTTGCGGTGACTCCCCATTTCGTTGAGTAGTCACCGAGAATTCAACCGTTTGATTTTTTTACCGTTACACAAAATTCGACCGTTTAGTTTTTCTTATTTATAAACTCAAACATTTCACTCATTTCACACACCACTTTTTACTACATCCACAATATGGATAAACAAAACAAAGGTGATCCAAGAAAAAAGGTTCCGCTAGTCGAGCTCGGGTTCAAACTCAAGTGGACGTGTGTTGCAAACGAGACGAGGCGGTTCTAGCTGTCCGAGTGCCCCGGTTCAACCCATACTCTCAACCTCAATATTTTTACCCCCAAGCTTCACAACGGACTTTTTATAACACCCAACACCAACCTAATTTTACGCCACAAATATTTTCACACCCACATGGCCCAACGATGGTCGCTCCCGGCATGTACGAATACTCCATGGAAGCGCAAAACTCATTCGATCCATTTGCATTTAGGACCCCGCCTATTCAATCACCAAGAGAGAATGCCAATCGCCCACTTCCGATCTACGATGACAATGAAGACAAAGATGTAGAGGTTGTCCCCGAAACGTAAAAAATATTGCCGATGAAGAAGAATATGCTGTTGAGGCCGAAGATAGCGGTGAAGCTAGTGAGCGAAAGAAAAGGCAGGCAAGGCGGAGCGTCAAAGTTGGACGAAAAAACAAGAAGATGCATTAGCCAAGCATGGGTTCATTGTTCGGTAAACAAAAAAAAAGGCAACCAACAAATCGGATAGTTTTTGGAAGAAAGTTCTCGAGCATTACAACGCTAGGTCGGCGGAAGTACACGAACAAACCATCAAGTACGTTCAAAATGGCTCCCTATGTTGACTAAGATAAACTACTTCAACGGCCTTTGGCAACAAGCGGTAATTTATATTTTAACAATTTAAAATATTTTATGTAACATTGTTACTTTTAACATTTAACTTCATATTTGTTATACATGTAGGATCGTATTCGTGGTAGTGGGTGTGGCGACCTCGATGTCATGAATAGGGCTTTAAAAGATTACCAATCAAAATATTCGGGTGGTTTTCAACATGTTGAGGCGTGGGAGGTTGTTAGTAAACATGACAAATGGGCCCCGGTACCATTGTTGGGTGAAGTTCGGGCTTAAAAAGAAAGTCGTCGGATTCGGGCAACTATAATAGCGGGTACACCGGGAACTGAGTTCACAAGCGATATACCCGACATAAGCGTAGACCCCTCACCAACAAGATCACGAAAGAAAGATAAGAAAGCCGCAACAACTCCATCCGATAGCACGGAAACGACTTTGACCGAGAAGCTCTCACAATACACCCTTATGAAAGAAGCGAAAACAAGCACGGGCGTTGGAGTTGTCGAATATAAAAAAGAAACGTGAGTAGGACACCATAGCGTTAGTGGCAGAACAACGCTAGGCGGTGAAACAACTTATGTACGATCGGGATTTGAAGGCGTTTACTAAGCCACACGACCATGTTTTACCCGAGATGTTGCCGTTTATTCTAGCGTGGAAACGAGATATCGCAAAAAAATATAATTGGCCTTGTTCTTTCTAAATTTTAGGTTGTATGGTTTTAATTTGTTTAATATAGTTTTATTTACTTTTAAGTGTTTAATATATGTTTTATTTATTTTTAATACATGTATAAAAAATTTGTTTCTAGAAAAAAAATATTAAAAAAAATCAAACACGCCAAGTATTTGAGCACCCCTAGTGATTGAGTGCAAATGAGAAATGGTAGTGGTGACTTGACATGACATGATATTATTGGTTTAAAGAAAAGTTTACCACTTCCCATTTAGGAGTGTAAATATGCATGTTATAGTTTCTATATCGTTGAATTTTTTCATAAAACTTTATTTAACTTAGTTGGTTTCTAAAATAATTATACTTCAGATACTCGCTTTTATCTTTTTGCAAAGAAAGAAAAGAAAAGGTTTAAATGGCTAAAATAATATTTTAGCCAAAATTTGGGCTCCATTTAGTCCACACTTTCCGCATCTTGACCAAAGGCCCCAAGAGTGTATAAAAAACTAAATACATGATACTGAATTTCAGTGATATAAATAACTCGAATAATAATAATAATATTAAAAAAACGAGAATGATTAGGGAAAAAAATTGTAAATATTTTTAATTAAGATAATGGCGGTGAAGAGAATTCATAGCCAGTGAAGGTTAAGCATGGGTCCCAATTAAATGCCATCCCAATATATATATATTTTGATTAAAAAATTATATTATTTTGTGTTGTTTTTTATTTAATATAATCATTCTCTCTAGGGCAATTTTTCTTTTCTCTAATCTACATAATTATCAAATTTCTTGAACCAACGATTAATAGTTTAGATCAATTCCTAACATATGATTCACCGTACAACATTTGAATGCATCGTATTAAGGCTGCAATGAGCATCAAATGAAATTTATATATTATAAATTATGTTACACACTTACCGGTGAATTTACAACGTTTCTTTTCCATTGTTTTAAGTCTTTACTGCGTCAATTCTATTTGTTTCAATTTCTTACCAACCAAAGAAAGGGCAACATATATAAAAGTGCTTTTAGTGTAGCAATATCAAGTCTACTGAAATGTGTAGATTCTCAAACGATTGAGGGTTTGTAGTCCCATAATAGACATAAGTGTAAACTTAGAAGTATGTTTTGTGATTTGTAAGTTAGTCATGAATAAAAAAAGAGCAACATGACGCTAATTGGGCTACAATAGGTGCAAATCTTGATACCCACGAGACGAAACCAAAAAGAAAAGAAAAAGAAAGATGGAAAAGAACTTTTAAAGTATAGTATTGAAAAAATAAAGGTAGAATAACTATATAGGTAAATCTGATAATTTTATTGTTATAAGAGGTATATTGATATTTTGATTTTGATATAGACGATACTAGAATAAAGTTTATTGAGTTATATATGAAATACTACAACAAATAAACAAGAATTTGGATACATTAGTATCTTTAAATGCATATTACAAATATACTTATTAATTTTTTTCACAAAAGCAAAACAACCGTAACTAAATTAACTTGTTTGCCTGTTTGGTCTATAACTACTGTTTAAAACCTAGACTGGTAGCTGATCCGATGACTACGGTGGCTTATCAATTCAACCACGTGTTTTGGTCTCAAAAATCGTCTGCCCAAATATTGGAGTGGCAAGCATCGGGAGCATTCAATGAGTATAACTGGTTCGCTCAAAATTAACCATCCAATACATAGATCCATTAACTTGTACCGAAGCAATAACATGGGTAACTAGCTTAATACCTGTCAGGTGGATGGATATATTGACGACAAATGACATAAGTTGTTTTATTATTTATTATTATTATTATTATTATTATTTTGCATTTTGAAAAAAACATTATTTGTTTAAAAGAGCTAATGTTTGGAGTGTTTCATCAAAAGGGTTCATAATATTATGAGATTATGTGTTCTTTGAGCTGTTAAAAATCCCAGTTGCGCATGCTACGGCACATGTTTAAAGCCAAAAAGAAATATTTTGATAAGGAAATCAAGTTGAAGAATAGAGCAAACTTACTACTCTTAGAATGATCAAGTTAATGTACTTCCAATTTTGTAAACTAATCCGTATTTGGAACTTGATGAACTCTGTCGATTCTAGCCTCTTGTTACAATCATTTTGATTAATAAAATATACTGCGTTAAAAAAATCAATTAAGCTTTAAAAATATTGGGATCCACGTACCATGCAAACATATTAATAATTCAAAAGAAAAAATAAAACGAAAGCATTGATGCCTTATTTACGGCGAACTTAAAACAACTTTTCGTGATTTTTGTTATGACTAACAACTCCATGGCTTTATATGCATAAAAGTCTGGCCTATACCTAATATCTATGTAAATTATTTGTTATTTTATAATTTATATCTTTTTTAAAGTTTAAATTACATCAAATTCGTTTTTAACGGGACTCCAATCCTTAATCTTAAAGAGGGGCAACACCTTAACTCCAATGACTTTGTTAATTAAACTATATTTTATATGTAAACTGATAAATCTCACACAAAAACACGTGATATTTACACTCGACATGATCTTTCTTATCTCTTGTTTGGCAATCTAGAGAGCTCGGAATAATCTAGTTTCAACCTCAAAAAGCCGGTGGTGGGAGCAATATTAGAGGAAATCAAGTCTTTGGGTATCTTTGGTTGAAGAACCAGGTTAACATCGTCGGTTTTGATGAAGCCTTTGGAGTCGTTTTGATTTTTTGTATTGATGTATTCGTTCTCTTCTTTCAGTTTTTCAGTTGTTGTTGGTTCCTCTAACGTCTTGTTAGTAGGTTCGTTTTTAATGAAGTGCCCGTCTATTAAAAAATATATTTTTTATTTTATATAAAAAATTAAATATGCTACGTTAAAGATCTAGTAGCTTGTTTAAAATATACGTGTTATGATTTTTCACTTGATACTTTGAAATTTATTAACATTGGTAGTTATATTTGCACTACGTGATGGGATGTAACTAGGGTTGTAAACGAGTCGAGCCCGAGCCAACTCGTTTAAAACCGAGCTGACTTTGAACCTAACGTTTTTCGAGCAAACTTCGAGCGAGCCTCGAGCCCTAGAGGTAACATCCCAATATTTTATAAAGAATAAAATAAATGAAATGGATTTGAAAAAAAAAAGATCACAATCAAACGGCCAACTTGGGAAGTAACATAGCAAGGCCCATGAAGAGCATAATAGTAATTTTTATGGAAAACCATATTATGGGAAGGAGGCTTGAATCAACCTCCTTATTTGCAAACCTTCATCACCAACCTTGGAGAGGGAAAGATGGAGTGAGAGTGAAATCGGATTATGTTTGCACTGTATTCTCGGGGGGATCAAAGCTCACAAAAGCATTCTCACATCTTATCTAGCATTAAAGAGTGTGTTAGAGGCTGTTGTAATGCGTTGGTTGAAGCATTCAAGATCATGCTAGGATTTTCGCAAAAGAAAGAGATAAGAACAACGTGAAAGTTCATATGTGTAAAGCTTAAAATGATGTTATGGGTTGATCCTTATGATTTTCCAACATAAAAATTCAGGTTTTGATGTTGATAAAGTCGGTTCTGATCACAACTGCCATTGTTGTGTGACCAGGGTTTTTAGGTATTTTCCATCACCTTTCGCGAGCAGATCGTAGCACGAAAAGTAATACATTTTGCTGGATGTGTTCTAGCGAAATGAATGGTTCATGACAAGTTAAATATATGGAATATTTGTGTAGAGACATGTATTATAGTGAAACGAAATGTTGCCTTAGAGAAAAGCCACATGGGCATTCCTTATGAAAAGCCCCAAATTTACCAGGTTATATTGGTGATAGAAGTTAATATGGTTTTATATGCATCTTTGACCATTTGACTAAAAGTTCACGGGTCAGATTGTACGTTGTATACAGTAAAGAAGCCAACTCCTAGGTGAGTTCTAGATGCCACTTTATCTACTATCTTTGGCTGATATGGATGCAACAATATATTTATACATTTGATGTGCTTGATAGCTACTATGTGCCTATACTTGATGTTCCAAAATTTGATGTTATGTGATTGTGGTTAGGTAAACGAATTGACGGTAAACTCTTGACATCAAACATTTGTTACTGTAGCATGTATTGATGATTGATAGAGTCTTATATTGGTATAAACTTGCTTGCCACAAGTAGTTATCAATGTGGCATGCATGATTAATTTTTAGGTTTAGCATGGTTTGTCACAATTTTCTTAAAAGTTATTTTTACTTATATAACAATCTGATGTTTTTAAGTTAAATTAGAACTTACTTAGCGAAACTGACTGTTTTAGCATGCATTTCAGGTTGAATATGTATTAATGCTTGATAGGATGCCACTTGGCATGGATTGAAGACCACCTTACTCCGAGTTCGCCATCCTAATGATTGAAGCTGACATTTTATGAACTTAAATTGATACATTTAAACTTTGATGACTTGATCTATTGAATATTGATGTTTTATGTTACAATTACATGACCTTTATCAGTTTGAGAACAATATTTCGATGCTTGAACCCAACTGTGAAGTTTCTCAGGTTTGGTGGCTTACATGGGATTTTTTCAGAAAATCTAAAGCTTCCTTATCTTATATTATTACAAGGTAAAGAAAAAAATTAAACAATTAGTATCACATGGCCTAATCAGAGAAAACCACTATTCACCTAGGTTGGTAATTGTTTGCATATACCTAATTAGAGAAAACCTCTATTCACCTAACTTGGTAATTGGTAGTATATATAAATATAAATATAAATATAAATTTGGTATAGTGACACTCTAAGTGTAATAACTTTGAGGTGGATAACTTTTTAAACAAAATAATATGTTTAAAATTGCTTACCACCACACATGTATTGATTACGTAAAGTTTATCATTAAACACGCCAAGTATGGCAATTGTGTATACATATATATTTTTACTTAGGCCATGTTTTGTGGGCTTTAGCCTGAGCGTCAAAGGGTTCCAAACACCTCCACAACGAGGCGCCATTGCAGGCATGGTGAGGGGGTTGGATGGAATGCATAGGATTCTTCCCAACCGTTGCAACCATATAAAAATAAAAAACGAATTTTCACCACCTATTAAAACCATTCAATTCAAAAATGTTTTCACATTACATACACTCCATTCCATTAAAAAAATACATTAAATTCTACTCTTTAGTTTCGACACTACTCAATAATCTTCAGATATATTATATAAATAATGGCTTTTTCATTGTCTTCGTCTGATTCAGAGGAAGATGAGTTTTTCAAGGAAGCCTGCAAATTAACAACGGAGTTCTTAATTGATCATGGAGGCCTACAAAGTAGTTCTAGTTCACAACTGTTAACCATCACTTTAAAGGGATCTTGAGGCCGCTAATAGACGTCTAGTACGTGACTATTTTTGTGAAGATTCCATTTATGATGCAACTATTTTTAGGTGACGTTTTTGCATGAATGGACAACTTTTTGTACAAATAGTTGGAGATTTGGGGTAGGCATTTGAATTTTTCCGACAAAGAAACAATGCTAGAGGAAAACTGGTTTCACAACGTTATAGAACTGTACACTCACTATATGTCAACTTGCGTACGTTTCTGCATGGGTATTGTGTTTCTTTTAACACTAATTGACTTTTTTTAGTTTTTTATAACTTTTAATATTTAATTACAAATTAAAATAATAAATAACTAAATATAAAAAAACTAATGATTACAATAATAAAAAAGTGCGCCGCAACAACTTTTTTTCTTTTTGATAAAGCCCATTTGAAACCCCTCCAGAACACATAATCTCATATGACATTTGATGACTTGATAATAATATCTATTTTTACACAAAAAAAAAACATATGGTCTCTTGATCTCTTTGCTGATATGTTCTTAATTGTCCTTTGTTATGTATTCTACGATCCACAATATTTTGCCAACAATTTATGCGGCAACCTCAGTGAGGTAAGTGATTATTCGACTGCACAATGCCGTTACGAAATTTTAAGCAACAGTGACTCACTTAATCAGTTGTGGTATTAGTTACTTATTTGTGGTATAAGATCCACCATGAATCCAATCTAGTTCCTCATTGTTCCACAAATACCGTATTCACCATTAAATACAATGGATGTATACATATATCGCTTGAGCTTGAACTCAAAGATAGAGAGATTGGAAGAACCTTTTCTTCACCTACAAAAGATACACAACGGTTTCCCTCAAGTTCAAATCCAAAACACTTTTGGATCCGATCTCCCGATACAGATTGTCGATGAAGGATAAGAGATTCTGTTCGATTTTTATGGAAGATCTATCAATTTTAGAAACATAGGCAGTTTTGAAAAGTTTTCTTAGCGTAGGAGTTTGTATTTTGACGGAGCACAGAACACATGAGAGATAGGGAACAGTTGGTCAATTTACTGCAACATGCATAATAAACTACACCTTGTTTTAATCATAATTACAAAACCGTCACAAAGCAGATCCGATGGTAATAAAGTGGTTCACACTCGTATCCAAAACTGGGTAAAAGTTTTCCATCTATCATCATTACTGGGAGAAATTTCGTTTGCATTCATTGTATAATCTACCCATGCTTTTATTACTGCCAAAAATGTATGTAATCCGTGTTATTACTCCTGACATGCGTGTATTATGTACGTATATTACCTCCCTAAAAGGCTTCAAAGTGTGAATTCTTGTCAGACAACCTCCATGCTAATCTGCATCACTTCCAAAAACCTTAATGTTATCACAGTTACATATAAATTGCCAACATGTCACTTTAACTCTTTTAAGGTTACATGTTTACCGGGTCAAAATGATGACGTGGAAGCTGATGTGTTAGATTGTTTACTGTCTTTACATATCATGTTTGGCACCACCCAAAGAGGGTAGCTGCTACTTAACAGAACGGCTGCTTCCGGAAGGATCTGTGGAAGAAGATCCTTTACCAGTCGGAAGATAAGACCATGCTAACGCAGTACCTCCAAGTGTAATCGCAACACCAATTGAACCCAAATCCACCTCTGCCTTCTCTTCCTCCTTAGCCTACGCATTGTTTCTAAATCATACGCGATTTACATTAATATAATGCTTACTTAATGATAATAAGAGGGATGGAAAACTAGTAATAAGAACATGACCCTCACCAACATTTTCTTGATTCCTTTGCGACATCTCATGATTAACGGCTTCATAGTAACGCAGTCTGTCCAACAACCGATTGATCTCGAAATTCTTTGACTGCAACTGGGCTTCCATCTCAACCTCCAGCTCAGCCCGAGCAGTTCCTCTACCAACTGAATTGGAGAGAATCGGAGAACATTGACCTGATGACATAGATCTTCACCAGGACCAACGGTTGATTCATCCTCCAGCGTTGTAGGGTCCACAGGAAGGGTTAGCCCAACAACGGATAATTGTTCCCAGATTCTTCCCCATTGGCTTCTCATGTCGATTAAACGGGTTTCTGCTTGCTTCCTTTTTTCCATCTCTATCAAAAAAGCCTGAATGTAATTCGTGTAATTCACCCTGGATGTCGGTTGCAGTATGCTGAATTCCGGTCTCGGTTGCTAGTTCTGTGGAATGTAAGTGAAACTTATCAATTCATGGCATGCAAAACAGGTATCATTTTTAGTCTTGTGGCATGTTAATCACAACAATTGACGATATATGACCGGTCCACAAATTTCGGAGTTGATGATAAAAACGTAAAAATGTATAATGTTGATACTAGTGGGTTGCCCACGCGATGTGACGGAGAATACAGAATCTGGTTATCACGTAACATGTAATTTTTTGAAATTAATAAAACTTTAGCAGTTCCATACTCAAACAAAAGAGAATAAAGTGCTTGTTTTTATGGTGTAATTTAAAAAAAAATATTAACGTAAGAAAAAGTTATAGCCGTTTAAAAATCGTGAGGGAAGTTGGTTTAAAAGTCAACAATGTGTTTTAAATGATTGTACCGTATGTTCTAAATATTGTAATTACTTACCATTTTGCCCTCCTTATATGTATTATAATATAGTATAGTAATGTTGATATAATGGGTCAATTTGGGTTGTAGGTGGCAATTTCAACCCCTTTCACTTATGAGTTTATTTGGGTTACATTTTACCACTAACTGACCAAACAAAATTATCATATAAGGAAACCCTTCAAATGGTATGAAAGGATCAAACGGTCAAAAGTCATCCAAAGTGTATTTTTAATGAATAAAACATTATAAAATCATAAAACCATTTTTCAGGATCTTAAATTATCATTGAAATAATATAACTTTTTATTTAACACTAGTTATTCACAAAAAAAGTATTTCAGGTCAATCCAAGCCAACCTGTTTTAAATGTACCGACAATGACCCGTTTTGACCTGTACCCAACCAGACCATTTCTACCTCTTAACTATATTTAATATTTATATACATGTATATAGAAACCAGATTACCTTCCCAAGCATCAAAAAACTCAGCAAACGGAGCGTTGGCATTTAAAGACCGGTCTACTGCATGACTACTTTCCCATCATTGTTGCTTTTAGCACTCATTGAATCATGAGGATCAAAAAAATGATCTATCTCACCATCTCGTTCCATTGTATCAGACCTTCTTAAAACACCAGAAACAGTTCCAAGTGTCTCGTTAGCCTGAAACTTGACATGTTTATCCTTAAGATCACCAGAAACAGCATCTGCGAAATCAAAAACTGTGCCAGAATCGATATCCTCCGCTTCTACACTTTTCTTGATCATTACAGTCGGTTCATCAGCTAAGGCTTGATGAAGAACAGAATCATCCTGAGACAAAGTGTTTGAAAGCCGGGGCCCGCGCCTCTTGTGGTCAACAATGTAAGGTGATGTAGGAAATGATAAGGGGGAATCTGGAAGTGGGGTCGGTTTAGGGGTAGCGTAAAGCGCAGGTGAAATCTGAGTCCAATGATGCTTTCTCTCGATAGTCATTGTGGCATTTTTCAACCTGGGATTTCTATCAGCCCAGGAATTCCGCCACTATTCCGCCTCTCCAGTTTCGGTTCGGGTTTGGTTTTCACTGTTGCTGCCAGCTTGGAAGCTTTTGGCTCGATTAAAGTATCCAAAGCTACGGTTGTAAACGTAGGCATTGCACCATGAAAAGATCTGTATAGCTTTCAGATTTTCAATTATCAACCATGTAAAACTAAATATAAAAAAAAATTCAAACAGAAACAGAATGAAATCTGATTGCTTCCACAAGATCTTCATAATCAACACCTTAGCTGTGCTCTTAATTATAATATTTGGACTCAAAACACATTCATGATTTCTATCAATTACGACCTAATATGCATAAAGCAATTCAACAATCGAGGCTGCTAATAGATGAATTAAATTCATGTATAAAACCTAGAATTTGGACTCAAAACACATTCATGATTTCTATCAAACAGACCTAATATATATGCTAATTGATTAATCAAATCATGTATACTATAAATTAAAACACTAGAATTTCGTAAAAGAATCATAAAACGCAATGTCAAATAGAAACATTACAACCTAACCAAACCTAACCGAATCGATAACATTTAATTTACCAGATTAACTGAACCTGATATCATAACAACAAGCAGATTAGAATCTGAAAGATCCCATAGATGTATGGATGAATGGTAGGTAGGTACCTGTAAGGAAGCAAAAGGAGGTGATGGAATTAGAGCAAAGGAGGAAACGAAGGAGAAGAAGAATTATCCCATGGTGTTGTGTAGAAAGTTTGGAAGAGCCTCCTTCCTGCCTATCTCCATGGGTGCGAGAAACCTAAATCATATGCCAAATATTCCCATTTTCTTAAGGCATTTCCGATTTCTAATAAACCTTAAAAGGTGACAATTTACGATTAATATTATTAGGATATCAAATTGATTGCAACACTCGATATAGAAAGAGAAAACTTAAAAATATATAGTAGCCATAAGCTTAAAAGGATGTTCGATACGTGTTTTAACCGTAAAAAAACAATACCATTTACAGTTCTAATTATATTAATATCAGTACCAATCGAAAGGAACCGCCGTGACGGTATAAGTTCAATTGCTTAGAAAAAAAACACAAAAAAAATATATTAGCCACCTTATCATGGAGTAAGTATGTAAGACTATGTGTAGTGGTCACCCATGTTGTTTGGTCTTTTTGTCATGTGACGTCCACGTCATCAAGCCTTGAAATTTGGTTAAAATGGTATGACGGTGAGACATGTGAAATTAGTGGGTTTGGAATAAAAAAAGGATTAGTTAACACACTAGTCAACCAATGACCCTCTCTTTTTCACTACGTGATACAAACCATGAACAATTGCCCTAAATGTCAAACCACATAGGAAGGGGGTGGTGTTAAGCATATAGTTTGGCCAACCACATACTCACTACTAGGGGTGTGCGCAGTTTTGTTTTTAGTTTTTAAAAGCCATTTGGTTTCCCTTTTTTTTATCAATGGTTAGGTTTTTTGGTTTTTTTTTTGTTTTTAAACAAAATTACGTAAGATTCGAAAATAAAAGCGTAATCCAATATTTAAGAATCTTTATTAGATGTTTACATTTAAGTTGTTATATTTAACATTTTTAATTAATATTGTTCACACAAACCTAAACTTCTAATTTATTTTTATGTTTCTCTAAAGATTTATTTGACATTTTCTTTGAGTAAAATGTCCGGATAGTCTCTTTGGTTTTGTAAAGTAACACCTCTAGTCAACTTTTGGAAATTACACAGATGCTCCCTGTGGTTTACTTTTTGTTATTCAGATAGTCCCTAGAGTGGATGGGGGATTTAGTTTTCTCCATTAGGTCCATCTGAAATTACTTATTTACCCCTTGCTTTTATTAAAATATAAAAAAGCACACACAAAACACACACACTCTCTGACCCCCTCTTTCTCTCTCTCTCTCTCTCTCTATATATATATATATATATATATATCTCTACTCTCTCTCTAAGAGAACCATCTCAACCCACCTGCCGCTGACCACCAGCCACCACCGCACCCTCCTAAGACAACAACCTCTCTCTATCTTCACCTACCACTACCATATGCCGCCACCACCACCGTCTTCACCAACACCACCATATGCTGCCACCAGCCACCACCGCACCCACCTAAGACAACCAAAGATCCCCTTCATCTGAAATCGAACGTCGACTACCAAATCCATCAACACCCACCAAATCGAATAGCGATCCCCTTCAATTTCTGGTTCGTCGTCTTCATCTCCGGCCTCACCCTCCCCCACTTCGACCCGTCCCCTTTACATGTCTTCTCAATCATCCTATGTTCCACCACCAAATCCATCAACACCTATCAAAACGGTAAGTCAAATCTCCCTCTAATTCATTCAATTGACGTCAAATTCGTAACCCATTTATTATTGTTGATGGTTGTTAACTGACTGCATGTGAAGGTGTAGATTAAGGGGATAGTGCAGGGGGTGTTCTACCGTGACGGGATTGTGTAGAACGCTATTGAATTGGGGTTGAAATGGTGGGTTAGGAACCAAAGGGTTAGGATTTTTGGTGATGGTGGGGTGGAAGTGGGTGGTGGTGGAGACGGTGGGGGGTGTAGACGGTGATTGGAGGCAGTGGTTGAAAAGGGAGGGGTAAATAAGTTGGGCCGCACACTTTTAATAATCCATATTTGTTTTTTCATCTTTTAAAGGGAGGGGTAAATACGTGATTTCATATGGATTTAACGGAGAAAATTAACGGACATCCACTCCAGAGACTATCCGAGTAACAAAAAGTAAACCACAAGGATCACCATTGTAATTTCCTGTCACACCCCGGATTTCCAATCCAAATCCATACACTGGTGGGACCGGATAGGGAGTATCATGACGTCAGTTGATGATCATCATAGTTAATTAAACATGGCACAGCGGAAGTCTTAGAGTAAAATTACTATTACAAACCAAATGTTCGAAATACAAAATAATATACAAGCTCGTAATAGAAGATCCACAGGCGGATCATAAATTGCACATGGAAGGAATATAAAACAGACTTTGGGCAGATCTAGGATTTGCCAGATCCTCTATCACTACCGAGCACTTCTAGCCTATTTTCGTATTGTACCTGCAAGCTCAGTCTTTTGAAAATACGTCAGCTTTCGCTGGCAAATACACCCAACTAACTCATTTTGAAACATTTTAAAAATGTTTTAAGTGCGTATCAGCATAAAATTCTTTTTATACTTGGGAAAGTTGACCGTCCAACCTTGTTAACAGATTTACATGTTTGTCCATACATACAGGGCCCGGTATGGAGACCGAGACATGATTAACGTACACACCACTTTGGACTACGAAGGAGTCAATTCTTCCCAACCTTGTGGGAATGCATTTTTGAGTGTCTATCGGGTGTATGCCTACACCCGCGCTAAGGTTGTGGCCATTTTTATTGTAATGAGCTGAGGATATCCAGGACACGGTAGTTGACCCACGATATTTAAGTTATCAAACAAAACTGATTAAAACAGAATATGCGGATTTACTAGCCGCACCCGACATTTGATTGATCCCATTTCCGACCAAGCGGTAATAATTTATCATAACCCAAGCCCGTATAAGGGAAATAAGTCGAGAGTATTTACCTGAGCTAGTCTTCTTTTAATTTATAACTCAGCCATACACAAAAGTACTAAGTGCAGATAGCATTTACCGGCAAGTCTCTAGTCTGGATTATGGCATAAACTAACCAATTAAATACTAACAGTCTTATTTAAGTCATAGACTTAGACCGTGTAGTGTATATGATCAAGACGTATAACGCTTGATTAAACGGTGATCGGATAGAATGTAGTTTAATCTCAAAAAGTACATTGACTTGTGTAATATGGATAAACTATAAACATTCTGGATTTTGAGACTTAAATGACAAGGTTAAAGCCGTTTCGGTTAATTTCCGTAAACTAGTTACATATACTTAACCGTACGCATATCAGTGATATCGGGTAACCGGATAAGTCATGGACAAGTTCTATATGACATTATATTTTAAATAAGTTGTAATATCAGTAGGATATCAACTTTTATGCCCGTTATTGTCTTAAAATGAAACTATGCCTCGTAAGGGCATTTTGGTAATTTCATACCGTATAAAAGAAACTTGAATATAATTTAGTGTTATAATTATATATATTATGGAGAAATAACTTATTTATGATATAATATCAGTAGGATGATAATTATATGTGTAATTTATCTTTTACGACCAAACTTTGCATCGGAGGGGCATTTTGGTCATTTTACACATAGTTTATAAATTATTTGAGATTCTGAGTTTATAACATGTACCTACTATAAATATGTTTAAAATAATTTTAAAATCAATAGGTAACAAGTCTTGGTCAATTAATATGGTTTAAAACCATACGATGCGCCGAAACGACGCTTATGTCGTAAAATGACGTTTTATGCGATATTTAATGAAAATTGATGTTAAGATCAGATTAAAATGTCTTAGATATATTCTTTAATATAACATATCAGTAGGTAAAAGATTTACCTTGAAAATATTTGATTAAAATCATTTTATGAGCCAAAAGGGCTTTATCGTTATTTATCGACATAATACAAGGACATGCTTGTAAACTAGGTTTACAATTTGATTGACATCCCAAATAATCCTACTTATAATATTACCTCAGTAGAAAACTTATTTTCAAGCTCATTATCATTTAAACCTTGTTTTATGCAAAAAGGTCATTTTAGTCAAAAATGACATAATTATGGGACTTGCGCATGAACTCAGATTCTAATTATGATCATGTAATATAACCTCATAGGTATATTACGATTATAATGCAACTTTAGATCAGTAGCTAACTAATCTAAATCAGGTCAGAATCGAAAGTCAAAGTAGAAATCAAACTTCGCGATTTCGGTTGTGAACCGACCCTAGAACTGAAATTGACGAGCAGAACATGTTCTTACATGTTCTAATAATTATTAACAACTTTTTTAAGTGTCAAAACAAGTTTCATAACATATATAAGATCAATTTATAATTTTTCCAAAAAACGGCCTGTTTGACTTTTTAATAACTTAACTTTGACCCGTCAATTGGTCTAGCAAACATGATCTTCAGGAGGTGCCCTTTATAGGGACTAACACCTACCTTATTACGATCACTTAACCATATTCGTTACAAACAATGGTTGGACCCTAATGGTCTTAACCGAAAGTAAAAGCGTTTTCCATAAAACGCTTGACTTTTGGCTATAAAAGCCTATAAACGAAAATGTACAAGGAAGGAACACTTACAAGAGATTCCTAGAATGCAATAGAACTAAGTTGGATGCTCCTTTCAGTTAGGAATGGGTCCAGATGAGGGAGATAGAGTTGAAAATGAGAAAGGTGCAAGTTCAAAGGTTGAACCTTTGCACCTATTTATAGTTGGAGAGCTTGAAAGAGGTGATGCCAGGTGCTAAGGGGTGTAAGAGGGAGCTTACAAGTGTCCTAAAACGTGGCATAGCTGTTTGGGAATCCATAGTTTCGAGCAAATTGATTTTTGGCACTTTGTGTGGTGGCCAAGTTAATTTTCTGCAGACACAGGCCTCTCGCGCCCCGCGAGCGCCCCATGTCAGTTTTTAAAATTTGCCACATTTAGCCCTTTAACTTATTAAACCTTCCAAAGACCTTCTAAAACACCCTTTTGGCATATTTAGCCCTTGTAGTGAATTTTTGGCATACCCAGGATTATGCCCGGACATTGTCCAGCTCTCGGTTCGTTAAAAGGTCACTCAGATGTATAAATTAACATGTTGACACTTTTAATCCCTCCCTTATCCAACTTTCACATAATTACAGAATTGAACCCTCTCGTCCAACAAATGGCACGTATGAGAGTTAGGACTTCGTAAAGGATCACTCAGAGGCCCACTATAAGCATGTTGACTCCGATGTCACTCAAAGGCTGGACATGTTGACATATCAGTCACTCATAGGACAAGTATTTAAGCATGTTGACCTATCAGTCACTGAGAGGCTGTTATTTATGCATGTTGACATCAAACAGTCACTCAGAGGCTCAGTTTGAGCATGTTGACACCTTTAGTCCTTATTAGCTTTGATAGACAATATTTAAAATACAACACGTGTCATTATACTATTGGACACGATTTTACGAGATGTTACATTTCCAAAAGCTGGGAAATACATGTGTTACTTTACAAAACCATAGTATCCAGACATTTTACTCTTTTCTTTTATAATACTGAAGATCATTTAATTATTATATTAAGTTTTGTTATTTCTTGTAGGCAATAATATATTATTTCAATTATAATTAAACATGTTAATTATTTAATTATAAATACTTGAGATTCAAGAATAAAATTATTAATTTATAATAGCATAGGTTAAACACTTAAACAACTTAAACTTGAATATATATATATATATATATATATTATATAATATATACACATATATATATGGATTGGACTTATTCGGTGTAGTTTGGTTCTTTTTGGTTATTTAAAATGGTTATCCGAAAAACAAACCAAAATTGTCAGTTATATATTAAAAATCCAAAAACTGAACCGTCGGTTTTTGTTCCGGTTCTGTTTTTTTGGTTGTTTCAGTTATGGTTCGGTCTTTTCGATTTTTTAATCAACCCTACCCACTACACATGATCTAAGATTGCTTCCAATCGCATTTAATATATTGTATAGTTACCCTTGGTTTCTTTTGAGAATTAAAGAATAATTAATATGCATTAAATCTACTTTTGAAGTTACGTTTTTATTAATATTTGATTATTTTAACTCTAAACAAATTACAAAATCATAACTAAGACCACTTTCACTTCCATTTAATTATAACAAACGATAATTGATGTTAAAGTCACGTATTTCTAAAGGCAAAACATTTTGGTGGTTGAATAGTGTAACCACACAAAAAGATTTAAAAGTTTTAATCTTGGTTGTGATGTATCTAGGAGTTGATGTTAAAAAAATGTTTCTAAAGGTCCTTTTATAAAAATTTTAATAGAAAGGCACCTTTCAAAAAAGCACCTAAATGTAGTCATTGATTTAATCGTATAAATTTGTATTGTTTGATACAAACAGAAAAACGAAACATTTCCCATTAATCTTCATAAGTTGCAACATGCTACATGTCTTTGTTTAAGAGTGAAAGGATAATGTGTACATACACGTTTGGTCAACAAAATTTGAACATATTATGCAAAAGGAAACAAAATTTATTATCTTTGAACCATCCCCTAGGGTATCAAAACAAATGTATCAATAGAGATGATATTTAAACAACTCTCAATCAAACATGATCATTAACCGAAAAGTTTACAAAATGGTATCATAAACTCACATGTTCAATCAGAACTTCATTGCAACTGCGATTGCATTATGTTGACACTTTAGAAATAAATGAAAAAGCGGACGTTGTTTCTACGACCCGCTAGAAGGTACAAGGAGACACCTTGTTATCCCCTATTTGTGTTATTCATGCTTCCCCAGGGTTCAGTCACAGATAAATATGTAAAGTCTTCCTGTGTATACTCATGAATTTTGCAACAAACTCTACAGGGCAGGATATATACATAAAGAACTTTAGTAAACATAAGGTTGTAACACAACGTTATGTTTATATCATTTTTATGCATTCATTTGTCATCATAAATCATATAGAAAATACCATTATCTATCTTTATTACCTTCTAGCTTTAGTAAGGCACTGGTTCCAACCGGGAGTCTATTTTCCTGTAGGTTGACATTAACTATTAGTAAAATATTATTCACCAAAAATAACATATAATTATGGTAAATGGACCGGAACTTTACATAATATCCATGCCAATAATATAGTTCCCTTTTGATATTAGCTTCAACACCCTTGAGGAGCTGTTCAATGAGTTTCTGCATAACGGAAGCATTGTAACTTAAAATTTCGAATTACGTCCGTGAATTCTAAAAATGTTGAAGCTTACCAGAAGAATCAGTTTCGGGTGAACAAATTCCACACAAAGTTTCTGTAGTTTCCCCTTGTGATAAATAGCCTGATAAAAAAAGGAAGGTTAATTAATATTGTTGACTTGTTGTCAAGTTTTTTAGTAATTAATTAAGTATAAAATTTATTTTATAAACTTGCCTCTTGTGTGATGGATCGGCTAAAATCTCAGCAGCAAGGTCAATAAGTACATCTTCCCATCCTATTGAAATTGGTTGATCTTCAACAAATGGATAGCTGCATATGTGTTTGACTTTTAGAGTCAGATTAAGAATGTTTTTTTTAACATTTTGAGATATTATCAACATAATATGTGTTATATTAATTGTGTTATATTAATTGTGACATTTGCAGGCTTCAAGAGCCATAATTGCTTTCCTCAAATTATGATTGGATTTATTAGCAATCTTTGCTGTAAATTTCATCGGTAAATCAAAGTTCTCTTTCCTTGATATCTGAATAAGAACTTCCATAATCTGAGATTTTGAGATTTTAACACACAGAAATCAGATGAAAGTTGAACATTTTAGCTCGTGAATATTCATGTTCTACATTCCTATAACTTAACGGTAAAAAATACATGTTCTAGCTTTATAGAAAAAAGAGAATGATAACGTAGGTTAATGTGTTGAAATCTGTGCGTATAGATAAAATATATGGCACTTACTTCCTGTGTTACAGGAGCGTCAAGCTTAATAATATGGCACCGAGTTTTCACTGATTCGAGAACGTTGATATCATCTTGACAACAAAAAACCAGTTTACAAACATCTGAATAGCAATCCATAATCCACTTTATTAAGTTCTGAATGCTCTCATTCGCTTTGTCGACATCATAAAAGACCATCACTGTAGATATGACAACAGGATCTCTGAATACAAATATGAAATTGGACCGTTTATTTAAAACTAACATTAAAAGGAATGTACCTGTATAATCTGGCTTTAGGTTAGCTGTACTGATCTCCGTAGTAACTGCATTATCACTACTACTTGTTTATTTGACTGAAGCCATAAGAACATATTTAGCATTAGCTTCCAAGTGCACATTAAGCTCTACATGATGAGAACTTGATTTTACAGGAACCGGACTTGAGTCAACCTTGTTCTCCTAAAACATTATCGTTAAAGAAATTATCTGGTTGGAATATGCATCAAGTAAAATTGGTCAACATTAATATTATAGAGTTCTTTCACTATATCTTCCTTCATTATCAATTTGAATTGTAGACATATAGACCCGAGCTCTTGTATGTTTTGCTTTTGGTATCAAGTAAATAACGCATTTAAAAAGATTTATCAACTCTTACATACCTGAATCTGGAAGTATCTTAAATCATGTGATATCTGCAAAAAGAATACCAATCTAAGTATATGCGCACAAATCATAAAGGCGAAATCTTGTTCTCAATAAAAGTTTACAACATACGTTCCGTGCAGTATCTCCATATATCTCACATAGTAGGGCCATTGTCAAAGCTTTTTTCCCGGACCCTCGAGGTCCCTTCAAAAGAATATGTGGAAATATATCCTGGGATGCCTATAGTTAAACAATAAATTAAGAAAACAATAAATGTGCATAATCTAAAGACTAATAAAAAGTTAAGAAACTAAATATGCTTACAAGTTGTTTAAGCTGCAGGGCTTGTTGTTTATGGCAAGTGAACCCATCTAGTGACGTAGGTTGATACTTATCAGCCCAGAACTGTCTTAAGTTTTCAACCACAAAAGCTTTCTCAATAAATGAAGCTTCATCAAAGGCTCTTAATCTTTCAGGAGACTTCTTGTTGGTACCACAAGATTTTTTTCCTATGCAAGAAAACCAAGAATCCGTCTGGCTTTTTCGCCTATTTGTAGTAAACCTCCGTGAATTTCCATTTGACTTCCCATTTGTATCGCTTAAATTACTACTTTGCCTGCTGGAGACTATAGTTTTGCAATTAGTAATGGGGTTTGACTTATTATGCTGAAGCGGGATGGGCTTTTTTTGTATGAACATTTTTAGTTCCGGGCTGACACGATTTTCCAGCCCTTCATTCTTAATCTTCTGGGCTGACACCACATCACGAGAGACGACAACATCACCACCTGGAAGAGAATCTATGCTATCATAAATGGGTGAACATCGTACTGGACTTTTCACCAACTTTGCATTTGCAACCACCTCAACTATAGAAGGTGTGTTTTTATGGTTACCTTCTCTGTCTTTCCGTGGAGTAACACTTCTGCGCGATGGATGTGTTCTACTTCTTCCCTCTCGTCTTTTCAACCGGTGATCGCTCTTTAGTTGTTGATCTTTGTCCCTTGATCTAAGTCTAGGTGCTGATAATGTTCTAGCATAACTCGGCTTTTCATTATCAAAACAGTCTGTGCATTGGTTTATAAGAGGCATCCGACTCTTCATCGTTATCCGATAGATGATCATCTCTTGCAGGTATGAACGATGAAACACGCCTCCTACGTTCAGATTTTGAAAACGGGCTGACACTTCTCCTGGGTGGAAGAGGAAGCGGGCCAGGAGTTGGCGATCTAGAATTCCCATCGCCTCTGCGAGTCTTGTACGGAGATTTGCTATGTCTTCTTGGAGGTGGCAGCACTTCAGGATCAAACTTTGAAGAGTGCCTCCTGGTGAGTATTAATGAGTCTTGCAAAGTCTTTTTATTGAAGTCTTTCCTAGGAGGTTTATTTAATTCGGTTTCAGTATCAGACGGTTCGTATCCGCTTCGTCCATGTTTCACTACCGAATAGATAATCACCAAAAATTCCAAAGAAAGATTTGTCTTTGAGTCAAAATAAGCATAAACATGAATGTAAAGAAGAAACAATTTCAAATTCTAATTTTTGGAAATTTTTTAGAAGTCTGGGCGCGAGGTTTGTATATTAAGTAAGAATCATAGTTCAATTATTTCTTATTCTCTTTCATATATTCTGTGTTCCAGATACTAGAAAAAATACCTGACAAATGAGAACCACCTCTATCAAGATGATAGACCCATTCTCTGTACTATTAATAGGATCAATTATAACAAGTCACATACTCATATTCTAAAAAACACAGGAACAAAGAAATTCCACGATCGAACTACCAAAAGAGAATGAGTTATAAATCCATATCGCTTCCCTTGGATGAGTCGACGTGACCCTACTTTCAATCGACGTGCCCTTGTGTTTTGGCGTTGTTTCGTCAAATCATCTGATGGTACTCGCATCCCTAATTTGATAGTATTAGGTTTCTAATTTGACACAACCATCCCTAGATAATTACAAAGATACATATCACACTAAAACATACTTTAATCTTTTTACGTAAACGACCTACTAACGTTGACCTGTATGGATTGAAGCATTATAATCCAATACCTGATATGATACCATACACTCTCAATCGCTCAAGTAACTCCACACATGTGATTGAACTTCACTTGATGGACTCGCTATGGTAGATTAACCTTATGGTTGGCTCACACAACCCGGACGCTTTGAAACTTCACAACCCTACTCGAACAAGCCCGTTGCAGGTTCACCTTCTTTGGGGCTTCTATCGTATGTGCTCGGATACCAATTGTTGGAACAATCGGATCACAAACACACAATAACAACCAAATTTTATGAGAAACACACTCACAACTCTTTCCTTTCAATTATAATGAAACACCACAAAATTACAAAGCAAATAACAGTTTTATTCTAAACACAGTTTGGTTATCAAGCTTAACAAATCTATCCCAACTAGACCATGACACCTAATTAAATTAAAACATAATTCCTAATACTAAGTAACTCTAAATCTCTAATCACCTAGATAAACACTAATTGAACTACCCAAAAAAAACCACCTACTGTAAGACAAATAAGAATGACTACAGCTTAGCAGAGTAGCACAAATGAAATCAAAACCTACAACTTGAATAGCACAACTTCACATGAGTCTATTCTTAAGTCGAACGATGTTGAACATGAGGAAGGGGTCGGGAAAGCAAGTGAAGCCCGGACCCGTCCGAGAACACCGCCCTCAGACTCGACTTCTTTTTTAACCCTGACTAATGGGGAGTTGTCACCGATCTACAGTTAAATGGTGAGGGTATTTGTTTCATTTTTCTTTTTTTGTTTTCAGGTAGGACTGGGTTTAAAAAGCATGCATAAGCACGAGGTGCCCTAAGACGCAAGCATAAGCCCCTTATGTAGCTTGCTTGAGGCATGAGGAATACAAAAGGCCCACCTGAGGCGCAATTTTTTTGGAAAACAACTGACTCTGTGGCGCATGCCTCATGTAATTTGAGCATTTTTAGCAGCAAACAATTGTTTAGCATGCATTTCAGGTTGTATATGTATGTAATTTCAATAATAAAACTTATTTGTGTCTAAATACCGGGTAAATATGCTAGAAACCTATAAGAAATATATATAAAAATTATATAATACTTTGTGCCTCGGGTACGAAAAGTGGTGCGGTTTTGCGCTTGGCGCTTCAGGACTCGGTTTAGACCTTGTCAATTTTGTGTACTTCTCACTTTTTAAAACCAAGGTTCGGACATGTGTGTGTGTATTTTGTGTGTGTTTTTGTGTTTGCAAGTGTGAAGAACAAGATGGAAGTGTGTATTTGTTTTTTTCTTGTTGTGTGTATGTGTTTGATTTATTATATTTTTACCCCTTATAACTCGATATATTATATTTTTTACCCCTTATAACTTGATTTTAGTTTTTAATAAACCAGTTTGTTATATTTTTTAAACTAACTTAAACTATATAACTAAAATATAGTGAAATTTGATTTTTTTTGTTTATATATCTTTTATTTTAATTTATGTTTAAAACATTTAAATATATAAATTGTTTTAAATTTTAAATAAATTATAACAATTTGGTTTTTGCGAAATCTAGGACGACTCTACGCAATCTGCGTGCTCACATCTTACACAGAAAAACAAAGAAAATTCTGACAACACCCTCCACCTTGGTAAATGATGAAATTGGTTTATATGTTTCTTTTTATTTAGAATCATGAGTGATACCGCCTATTTTGGTTATATATACAAGTATACTACCATCACGTGGAATTTATATTGCGATCAGAAGAGTTATGCAAGCATTTACATGGGTGTATAGTCAAACACTAACAAGTCTTAACAATGCTTTTAAGTTTTAATACATAAAATTTGTCCACATTCTTTCTCCTCCTTTCGGCTTTATATATATATATATATATATATTCCAAAAAAATATGATGAAGAATATAGAAACGCAGCAGAATACTTGTAAGGAGAAATGTGGCCACTTTCTAGAACACTTGACACCATTTGGGAAATTAAGTAGATATAACTCCACTTGGTATACCTTTATTTCGCTTAAAGTTGTTTCATAAAAGTATGAAACACAAGTAAGAACAAAGATATAATTTGAAGCATAATTCATTCTTTATTACTCAAACCTTGAGATACACAGAAAATTAGAATCTAACGTACATAGTAATTTTAAACATTAAGGAGACCATACATAGCAATCTTAGACACACAACCATCATATGCAAAGGAACTTCTAATTTATTTTTAATGACAGTAGCTTATATAGCGATAGCATCATCGACAAGGGACTTGATATGATTTATAAGTTCTTCATCGACATGAGTGAAATGGTCCGTATTCTTATAGAGGACATCCATAGCACGTGCCAATTTGATGACCAGCATAATTACGGGCCTTCCAACATCTTTACACCTCAGGGACTCTAGGTTCATTTCTTTCCAATCTTCTTCAACTTTCTGATTTAACAAGTCATAGGCTTGGTGCTCAGAGACATCATGTTCCCTCATGTAGCATTGAATTCCAGACACCACATGCATTCTTTCTTGCTCATCCTGTATTATTATTCCAATCTTCAAATTAGCAGGAGTTTATATAAAAAAAAGTTATCAAGGAATGAGCAACCAGCTTCAAGTTGTTACATCAAAGAGTGTGGCCAATAATTAGGTTGTGGCACAATAGAAAATAAATCACTCGCTTAATTAACACACGTATATATCAGATTGTGTTGCAATATATAGCAAACAAATGACCTTTTAGCATGGATATGCTAGAAATTAGATGTACCTTGTGCGTGACAATATCATCCATGACCCTACAAAGCGAACAACAAGCTTTCAAAAGGGGAGGCATAGTGAGAGCCCATTTGAATGTTTTATCTGTGATTACATCACCCATGGCAGCAAAACTTGCTATTAGAGTGTTTTGATATCCGCTACTAACAATTGTAATTTCTTTATGCTCCTCCGCTGTCGGTATGTAACTGTTATTTGCCCATTCCGCTTCTTTCAAGTAACATCCAATGTATTCAATCATCTGTAAATGACAATAGGCACAATGATCGCATGCAACCGAATCAATCACTCTAGAAATAGGCTTATATTTATAAAATCAAATTTTCAAATAACGCCAACAAAATACATCTATATGCACAAAGCATTTTCGATTGTTTCCTTTTTTCATACTTGATAAATTTTCCATATTTGTTGTAGTGATTAGAAACACACAACTCGGTGAGCTGAGAAATCCTATGTTAAACTTATTAAAAGATCGATATGATTATAGATGGAATGTATTAAAAACTTACTGCTTCTTTGCTGTAGTTGAGATGATGTGCTTTTCCCATCTTTATCAAGATTTTTTCCATATCTTCATACATATCCAGAAGCATTCGATGTATAAGTTTCATGCTTTCTGGAAGATCGTCCAAGCCTGTAACTGACCACCTAAGAAACATGTACGAGTAACTTGATACATAGAATCGACTATATTATTTGGTTTACCCAATGACAAGGTGCCTGTTGGTTCATATACCTTTTAATTGCTTCCGTAAACATCTCAAGTTCTTGAAAAGTACCATATGCATCATAGGTGTCATCAAGAAGTGTTTCAATTGCAATAAATTTTGCTAAGAACATTCTGGATTGGGAATATTGAGGCTCAAAGTACACACATAATGACCAAAAATAGCATTCCACTAATCTATTTCTGGCATAGGGTACATTAGTGGGGACATTGAAGCCTTTCCACCACCTACAATATATTTATATGCATGAACACATGTTTGATTATAATATATATATAACACACACACCTATTGAAGAACTGAACCAAAAGGAATGGATGTGCATACTTATAAATTTGGCAGAGCTCTTTCCTATGGAGTGATTGAAGTAAGGTGAACCCTAATTTGGCAAGCTTAAGTAAAGACTTGTTATGAGAAGTCTGCTGTTGGTAAAAAGGTATGTAGCGCAACGCCTCTATTCTCGGCACCCTTTTATGCAATGGTTGCTTTAGTGCTTTTTGTATTTGTTTAGAGACCATAGAGTTGCTCAAAGAAGGATCTTTTGAAATGTCATCAAGACGACCTCTTGTGAATGCAAGAGCTTCATCTAATATGACTTCACCAGGAACCCTTAGATATGTTGCCTCATACAACTCAAGTAAACCCTCAATATCATTCTCTAGTGGCTCCTTAAAAGCTCCGTCTTTGCCCTTGTAGCTCTTGAAAATATCTGTTTCATTTCATATAATTAGCTTGTTTTCCATCATGATAAATAAACTTAATTAACTTTATGCACACTAACGTACCACTTGAAACATAAAAGCCATGTTGTCGCATGATTCGAAACCAGACAGAAGTAGCACCACCATCCCAGTTGTCACCGTATACATCATAAAAGTGTTGCAAGGCTTGATTAATCTCCTTCTCAAAATAATAGTCGATGCCTAGGCGTTCGACTGCATCCACCAATTTTAACAAATTTGTATGTTCCACAGGAATATTCACAGTTCGTAACATTTCTTTCCTCACTTCTTCTTTGAGCTCTTCGACTACCTTTTCAACACCAGTTTGATCTTCTTGCTTTACATACGAACAAATAATTAGTACAATTGACGCAAATCCAATGGAAGGGATCATTCTCATGTTACAGACATGGTATATCATTTGATGACGTTTTACTTTAAGTTTTGAAACATTTATCAGCTAAGTGTAAAAAAGGTACAAACACGAAAACTGATGTTTGTTTTCATGATTTCTTTATTAATGTACACACCTTATCGTAGACAAGGAACTGATCTCCCCAAACACTGGGAGGAAAATTAGCAATGGGGCGCTTAAAATCCTCTTGTTTAATAGACATTTTTTTGTGAAAGATTTAGATCGATATCTGTCTATTAAATTGCTTGAATTTGAGGTGGAGCGAAAGGGTATATATAGTGGGTGGTGATCAGGTGATGCCAAATTTATCACCAACTTTCCAGTTTACTCTTTGTGGAAATATAAAATTTTAGGAGTGTTGTTTCTAGAACCAATATTACATGGAGAGTTGTGAATAGTGATGGATCTAAAAATTAATTATAGGAGCAAGGTTCAAAAACTTTTTTAACGTACTTTATACGATGTAACACACTTCATGTAATGTAAACGAAACAAATATAGTAGCACTTCATACAATGTATTTAAAACTTGGACCAATATCTTCATTTCTCTGCATATCAATATCAATATTCGAACTTGGAACGAGAAAAAAGTGTTGCCATGTGGCGCCACGTAAGTGTACTTTTTTCACCCTTCACCCGCCAAAGTGGTGTAGTGACTAGTGGAGGGGTTTGGTTGATAATCATGTAATCAAAGTAATTTTTTTCAAATTTCCTTTTTTTATTATTTAAAAAGATGCCATATTGTAAATTTTGATTTATCTTATGGTTTGATATTATTTATTAAAATTATTTTAAAAGAAATTTTATTATGTGAATTATATAATAACAATTTGGGTAGGTTCTTTGCTAGAGTAGCTAAAGAACCCCCCATTTACAAAATTTTCCCTCTTTAATTTAGTTTTCATCACACACAAGTGTTTAGATACAAGGGTAATTGTGAAGAAAATATATTTTAACCTTTTTCTCTAATGAGTAGTGATGAAGTTGGATATGATCTTGACTGATTTCTCATTAAATGTAGGGAACCCGTCGTGAAGCATGAGGGTTCCTTACTAGTTATAGTAACATCAACGGTCCAAAAGTAAATATTGCAATATAGCGGTTAAAAAACCATGGGTTAAAAGATTTATTTTTTAGAAATTAGAAACTCAAATTAAAATTCCAAAAGAATACAAACTGCTTTTATTACGAACGAAACCCGTCGTAAAGTGCAGGTTTCCTTACTAGTTATAACGGTCCAAAAGTAAATATCGCAACATAACGGTTAAAATAATCATGGGTTGAAAGATTTACTTTTTAGAAATTAGAAAATCAAATAAAAATGCCTTGGTTTGCCTGCCCATTACCCAGCTATGGTCCACTCACTTACCTTCTTCTCTAGACTTAAAATTATCTTCAATGCTAAGGGCGCCCTTAGATAACCTTAGCTGCCTAGTCAGCTGTCAAATCATATCCTTACAAATTCATAAAAATCCTTACAAATTCTTAAAATGCTCAAGTTCACCTCCAACCCTACAAACATCCTTACATATCCTAACATTTTTGAAATCATCACCTATTTTTACTATTAATATAAATAATTAAGTTATGAAAATATACTTAACATAACTATTTAATCAATTCAGCAATATCACCACTAAAATGGCATCTATGCTATACTAGCTATAGTATATTAAATGATGTAATTAATTATAATTAATCCATAGCTCACATTATTATTATTATTACTACCTATTCTGTAAAAAGTTATTATCTACTTTGATGGCCAGCTAATTCATCCAAAAAAAAGAGCTCACATCTTTTTGTATTGTACCTTCAAGCTCAGTCTTTTGAAAATACGTCAGCTTTCGCTGGTAAATACACCCAACTACTCATTTTGAAAGCATTTTAAAAATGTTTTAAGTGCGTATCAGCATAAAATTCTTTTTATACTTGGGAAAGTTGACCGTCCAACCTTGTTAACAAATTTACATGTTTGTTCATACATACAGGGCCCGGTATGGAGACCGAGACATGATTAACGTACACACCACTTTGGACTCACGAAGGAGTCAATTCTTCCCAACCTTGTGGGAATGCATTTTTTAGTGTCTATCGGGTGTATGCCTACACCCGCGCTAAGGTTGTGGCCATTTTTATTGTAATGGGCTGAGGATATCCAGGACACGGTAGTTAACCCACGATATTTAAGTTATCAAACAAAACTGATTAAAACAGAATATGCGGATTTACTAGCCGCACCCGGCATTTGATTGATCCCATTTCCGACCAAGCGGTAATAATTTATCGTAACCCAAGCCCGTATAAGGGAAATAAGTCGAGAGTATTTACCTGAGCTAGTCTTCTTTTAATTTATAACTCAGCCGTACACAAAAGTACTAAGTGCAGATAGCATTTACCGGCAAGTCTCTAGTCTGGATTATGGCATAAACTAACCAATTAAATACTAACGGTCTTATTTAAGTCATAGACTTAGACCGTGTAGTGTATAGGATCAAGACGTATAACGCTTGATTAAACGGTGATCGGATAGAATGTAGTTTAATCTCAAAAAGTACATTGACTTGTGTAATATGGATAAACTATAAACATTCTGGATTTTGAGACTTAAATGACAAGGTTAAAGCCGTTTCGGTTAATTTCCGTAAACTAGTTACATATACTTAACCGTACGCATATCAGTGATATCGGGTAACCGGATAAGTCATGGACAAGTTCTATATGACATTATATTTTAAATAAGTTGTAATATCGGTAGGATATCCACTTTTATGCCCGTTATTGTTTTAAAATGAAACTATGCCTCGTAAGGGCATTTTGGTAATTTCATACCGTATAAAAGAAACTTGAATATAATTTAGTGTTATAATTATATATATTATGGAGAAATAACTTGTTTATGATATAATATCAGTAGGATGATAATTATATGTGTAATTTATCTTTTACGACCAAACTTTGCATCGGAGGGGCATTTTGGTCATTTTACACATAGTTTATAAATTATTTGAGATTCTGAGTTTATAACATGTACCTACTATAAATATGTTTAAAATAATTTTAAAATCAATAGGTAACAAGTTTTGGTCAATTAATATGGTTTAAAACCATACGATGCGCTGAAACGACGCTTATGTCGTAAAATGACGTTTTATGCGATATTTAATGAAAATTGATGTTAAGGTCACATTAAAATGTCTTAGATATGTTCTTTAATATAACGTATCAGTAGGTAAAAGATTTAGCTTGAAAATATTTGATTAAAATCATTTTATGAGCCATAAGGGCTTTATCGTCATTTATCGACATAATACAAGGACCTGCTTGTAAACTCAGTTTACAATTTGATTTGACATCCCAAATAATCCTACTTATAATATTACATCAGTAGGAAACTTATTTTCAAGCTCATTATCATTTAAACCTTGTTTTATGCAAAAAGGTCATTTTAGTAAAAAATGGCATAATTATGGGACATGCGCATGAACTCAGATTCTAATTACGATCATGTAATATAACCTCATAGGGTTATGCTACATTATATTACGATCATAATGCAACTTTAGATCAGTAGCTAACTAATCTAAATCGGGTCAGAATCGAAAGTCAAAGTAGAAATCAAACTTCGCGATTTTCGGTTGCGAACCGACCCTAGAACTGAAATTGACGAGCAGAACATGTTCTTACATGTTCTAATAATTATTAACAACTTTTTAAGTGTCAAATTAAGTTTCATAACATATATAAGATCAATTTATGATTTTTCTGAAAAACGGCCTGTTTGACTTTTTAATAACTTAACTTTGACCCGTCAATTGGTCTAGCAAACATGATCTTCAGGAGGTGCCCTTTATAGGGACTAACACCTACCTTATTACGATCACTTAACCATGTTCTTTACGAACAATGGTTGGACCCTAATGGTCTTAACCGAAAGTAAAAGCGTTTTCCATAAAACGTTTGACTTTTGGCTATAAAAGCCTATAAACGAAAATGTACAAGGAAGGAACACTTACAAGAGATTCCTAGAATGCAATAGAACTAAGTTGGATGCTCCTTTCAGTTAGGAATGGGTCCAGATAAGGGAGATAGAGTTGAAAATGAGAAAGGTGCAAGTTCAAAGGTTGAACCTTTGCACCTATTTATAGTTGGAGAGCTTGAAAGAGGTGATGCCAGGTACTAAGGGGTGTAAGAGGGAGCTTACAAGTGTCGTAAAACGTGGCATAGCTGTTTGGGAATCCATAGTTTCGAGCAAATTGATTTTTGGCACTTTGCGTGGTGGCCAAGTTAATTTTCTGCAGACACAGGCCTCTCGCGCCCCGCGAGCGCCCCATGTCAGTTTTTAAAATTTGCCACATTTAGCCTTTTAACTTATTAAACCTTTAAAAGACCTTCTAAAACACCCTTTTGGCATATTTTGTCACACCCCGACCCGCAGCGGAATAAGAGTCGGGCATAATTGGGTTATAACAAAGCTCATGATGTTTACTAAAATGTTTCATATTTATTAAATTCAAATTACAACTTAAATGTTCAAACCAAATTCATACAATTACAAGGAAATGAAACTAAGTAAAACAATCCAAAGCCTAAACTGATTTATTCTTCTAGGCCTTCCTATGTGTTTCTTGCTTCAACTGGATCACCTGTATCATGTGTAAAATGGGGGAAATTTTGGGTCAACAAAAGTTGGAGAGTGAACCTTGTTAAAAACATTATTATTGATTTCTTGTTGTATTTAATATTGAAAAGTTGTGCAATAATCATATGTGGGCAAACATATATAAACAAACAATCACAAACCACCTTGAATGAGTATATGACATGAATGATAATGTATTGTGAGATCAAGGCTCAATCAAACGGAGCCGATCGTATGAAATGTATGATGATGTATGTGAGATCAAGGCTCAATCAAACGGAGCCGATCGAATGAGGCACCTGATACTCAACCCATCTCCCACGGGGAGCTGATGGGCCTAATGAAATGCATGTACTGAAAATGATAAATTTAATCTAAACATAATCCACACAACAATTGATACATATTGGATACACATTTGATCACGGATATGATGGATGCACAAGTGTTTAAATATAATAAGGAATTAAACGACACATGATACACCCCAAAAATGTGATTAAAACGGGGAATTGGTAGAGATTCACTCACATTGGGTGCGTTCTTTTGATGACGTTGGATGCGCACGAGTTTTGGGATTTGATCGACGAAGAAAACTAACCTAAAATAATAACGAAATGGTTCGGTAAATAAATGGATTTTATTTGAGACTAATACTTTTAATTAACAAACTTAATAGGATTTTTAGATTTATTTTTGTGAGTTTAAGGCCATTTTCTAACTTTAAAAATATTATTTTTAAGTATTTTTAATTGATTTTTAAATTAAATAACTAAATAAAAAGAAAATAAAAATTTTGACTTTTTGACCGTTGACCGGACCGTTGACCGGTCGGACTGTGGAAATGTTGTGCACTGAGTGAGGTCGACCCGAGACCTCTCGCTACGCGTGCACGCAGCTCTACCAACTGAGCTACGTGTCTAACCCGAAATATTCTATGTTTTAATTATATATATATATACTGATTAAAGGTTATTTTATTTGGTTTATATTAAAAAGGATTTATATGTCGAACCGGTTGCAGGGACCCGGAGTCAAACTCGGGTCCTTCGGTTCGTAAGCGCACAGCCCAACCAGTTGGGCTGTGTGTCTAATCTGTTTAACTTATGGTTTATATTACTCTTATAAACATACTGCGACTTGTTCTGATTCAGTTTATAAAGGTTGGTTTTAATTCTGAAAATCGGTGCGTTGTAAGGTTCGAACTCGTGATGTGCGCTGTGTGATTGCACACAGTCCGCCGCTGGACTGTGTGTCTAACCCGGTTAAATATTCTGTTTTAATTAAACTTATACACAATGTTCGACTTCATCTTCTTCATTCATAAAGACACAGACAAAGATGTCCGACTGTTCTTGTTTAAATCATTCGTCGAACATATAATTTATTGAAATGTAATGGATAAGGAGAGTTACGGAATCGAATGTACCGAACATGATGTTTTTCTCAGATTTCCGGCAATGGTCGTCGTCTCTGATTTGTGAATTCCGTCTGAGTGGATCAATTAATAGTTTTGATCAACGAATTGTGAAATTAACTTACTAAACAAGGGTTATCAGGGGTTTAGATGATTGTACCGATTCGCAGCGTGACTTCGGAATTTCCAGATATTTTCCGGCGAGTGTAGGAATGTCCGGCAACGTCGTCTGAGACCGATTCTGGTTGAAGGAATGAAGTTAATATATGTCTAACAATGGATTGAAAACGAAGAAGTCGAGAAAATTACCGATTTGGTGTAAGTCTCGGTTTTCCGGTGAAAGTCCGGCGAATGCAGAATATCTCCGGCGAGTGCTAAGACTTCGAGAAATTTGCGATTTTGAGCGAAAAGATTACCAGAGACTTGGGTGAGTATTTATAAGGAAGAAACAGAATGAATCGAGTCCGAATTTGATCTTGATTCGTGGTCAATGTTTCTCCGGCGGTTACGACTTGAATTGGGGGATTAGACATCGGTTATAACCGATGCCGAAGTTAATTCACGCGTTCCGTCAAAGGAAATGGTCGAAATTTAGCGAAATCGTCGGTATTTCCGGCGACTGCGGATTGGGCGCGCTGATTACTGGATTTGATTTCGAGTTTTATTATAAGTATTAATTGTTTCAGTATATTAACAAAAGACTCATGTGGCGGAGTGGTGTTGTGGTTGTTTGTTGAACCGGCTGACCCGGGTTCGAAACCCGGCAGCCTCAAATATTTTTTTATTCTCTTATTTTTATTATTTATCAATTAGAGTTTTTTTCTTCTAATATATTTATTAATTATGTATCGTTTAAAATTAATTTGAGCAATAAATGTGCAAATGAAAAATTTTGACTGGTTATTCGATTAATAAACGAAGCAGGTTTTGGAAACCCGTTTTTCGACGAATGTTACATATTTAGCCCTTGCAGCGAATTTTTGGCATACCCAGGATTATGCCCGGACATTGTCCAGCTCTCAGTTCGTTAAAAGGTCACTCAGATGTATAAATTAACATGTTGACACTTTTAATCCCTCCATTATCCAACTTTCACATAATTACAGAATTGAACCCTCTCGTCCAACAAATGGCACGTATGAGAGTTAGGACTTCGTAAAGGATCACTCAGAGGCCCAATATAAGCATGTTGACTCCGATGTCACTCAAAGGCTGGACATGTTGACATATCAGTCACTCAGAGGACAAGTATTTAAGCATGTTGACATATCAGTCAATCAGAGGCTGTTATTTATGCATGTTGACATCAAACAGTCACTCAGAGGCTCAGTTTGAGCATGTTGACACCTTTAGTCCTTATTAGCTTTGATAGACAATATTTAAAATACAACACGTGTCATTATACTATTGGACACGATTTTACGAGGTGTTACATTTCCAAAAGCTGAGAAATACATGTGTTACTTTACAAAACCATAGGGACTATCTAGACATTTTACTCTTTTCTTTTATAATACTGAAGATCATTTAATTTTTATATTAAGTTTTGTTATTTCTTGAAGACAATAATATATTATTTCAATTATAAATAAACATGTTAATTATTTAATTATAAATACTTGAGATTCAAGAATAAAATTAATAATTTATAATAGCATAGGTTAAACACTTAAACTTGAATATATATATATAATATATATATATATATATATATATATATATGGATTGGACTTATTCGGTTTAGTTTGGTTCTTTTTGGTTATTTAAAATGGTTATCCGAAAACCAAACCAAAATTGTCAGTTATATATTAAAAATCCAAAAACTGAACCGTCGTTTTTGTTCCGGTTCTGTTTTTTGGTTGTTTCAGTTATGGTTCGGTCTTTTCGATTTTTTAATCAACCCTACCCACTACACATGGTCTAAGATTGCTTCCAATCGCATTTAATATATTGTATAGGTACCCTTGGTTTCTTTTGAGAATTAAAGAATAATTAATATGCATTAAATCCACTTTTGAAGTTACGTTTTTATTAATATTTGATTATTTTAACTCTAAACAAATTACAAAAACATAACTAAGACCACTTTCACTTCCATTTAATTATAACAAACGATAATTGATGTTAAAGTCACGTATTTCTAAAGGCAAAACATTTTGGTGGTTGAATAGTGTAACCACACAAAAAGATTTAAAAGTTTTAATCTTGGTTGTGATGTATCTAGGAGTTGATGTTAAAAAAATGTTTCTAAAGGTCCTTTTATAATATTTTAATAGAAAGGCACCTTTCAAAAAAGCACCTAAATGTAGTCATTGATTTAATCGTATAAATTTGTATTGTTTGATACAAACAGAAAAACGAAACCATTTCCCATTAATCTTCATAAGTTGCAACATGCTACATGTCTTTGTTTAAGAGTGAAAGGATAATGTGTACATACACGTTTGGTCAACAAAATTTGAACATATTATGCAAAAGGAAACAAAATTTATTATCTTTGAACCATCCCCTAGGGTATCAAAACAGATGTATCAATAGAGATGATATTTAAACAACTCTCAATCAAACATGATCATTAACCGAAAAGTTTACAAAATGGTATCATAAACTCACATGTTCAATCAGAACTTCATTGCAACTGCGATTGCATTATGTTTACACTTTAGAAATCAATGAAAAATCCGACGTTTCTACGACCCGCTAGAAGGTACAAGGAGACAACTTGTTATCCCCTATTTGTGTTATTCATGCTTCCCCAAGGTTCAGTCACAGATGAATATGTAAAGTCTTCCTGTGTATACTCATGAATTTTGCAACAAACTCTACAGGGCAGGATATATACATAAAGAACTTTAGTAAACATAAGGTTGTAACACAACGTTATGTTTATATCAGTTTTATGCATTCATTTGTCATCATAAATCATATAGAAAATACCATTATCTATCTTTATTACCTTCTAGCTTTAGTAAGGCACTGGTTCCAACCGGGAGTCTCTTTTCCTGTAGGTTGATATTAACTATTAGTAAAATATTATTCACCAAAAATAACATATAATTATGGTAAATGGACCGGAACTTTACATAATATCAATGCCAATAATATAGTTCCCTTTTGATATTAGCTTCAACACCCTTGAGGAGCTGTTCAATGAGTTTCTGCATGACGGAAGCATTGTAACTTAAAATTTCGAATTACGTCCGTGAATTCTAAAAATGTTGAAGCTTACCAGAAGAATCAGTTTCGGGTGAACAAATTCCACCAAAAGTTTCTGTAGTTTTCCCCTTGTGATAAATAGCCTGATAAAAAAAGGAAGGTTAATTAATATTGTTAACTTGTTGTCAAGTTTTTTAGTAATTAATTAAGTATAAAATTTATTTTATAAACTTGCCTCTTGTGTGATGGATCGGCTAAAATCTCAGCAGCAAGGTCAATAAGTACATCTTCCCATCCTATTGAAATTGGTTGATCTTCAACAAATGGATAGCTGCATATGTATTTGACTTTTAGAGTCAGATTAAGAATGTTTTTTTAACATTTTGAGATATTATCAACATAATATGTGTTATATTACTTGTGACATTTGCAGGCTTCAAGAGCCATAACTGCTTTCCTCAAATTATGATTGGATTTATTAGCAATCTTTGCTGTAAATTTCATCGGTAAATCAAAGTTCTCTTTCCTTGATATCTGAATAAGAACTTCCATAATCTGAGATTTTGAGATTTTAACACACAGAAATCAGATGAAAGTTGACATTTTAGCTCTTGAATATTCATGTTCTACATTCCTATAACTTAACTGTAAAAAATACATGTTCTAGCTTTATAGAAAAAAGAGAATGATAACGTAGGTTAATGTGTTGAAATCTGTGCGTATAGATAAAATATATGGCACTTACTTCCTGTGTTACAGGAGCGTCAACCTTAATAATATGGCACCGAGTTTTCACTGATTTGAGAACGTTGATATCATCTTGACAACAAAAAACCAGTTTACAAACATCTGAATAGCAATCCATAATCCACTTTATTAAGTTCTGAATGCTCTCATTCGCTTTGTCGACATCATAAAGGACCATCACTGTAGATATGACAACAGGATCTCTGAATACAAATATGAAATTGGACCGTTTATTTAAAACTAACATTAAAAGGAATGTACCTGTATAATCTGGCTTTAGATTAGCTGCACTGATCTCCGTAGTAACTGCATTATCACTACTACTTGTTTGTTTGACTGAAGCCATAAGAACATATTTAGCATTAGCTTCCAAGTGCACATTAAGCTCTACATGATGAGAACTTGATTTTACAGGAACCGCGACTTGAGTCAACCTTGTTTCCTAAAAACATTATCCGTTAAAGAAATTATCTGGTTGGAATATGCATCAAGTAAAATTGGTCAACATTAATATTATAGAGTTCTTTTCACTATATCTTCCTTCATTATCAATTTGAATTGTAGACATATAGACCCGAGCTCTTGTATGTTTTGCTTTTGGTATCAAGTAAATAACGCATTTAAAAAGATTTATCAACTCTTACGTACCTGAATCTGGAAGTATCTTAAATCATGTGATATCTGCAAAAAGAATACCAATCTAAGTATATGCGCACAAATCATAAAGGCGAAATCTTGTTCTCAATAAAAGTTTACAACATACGTTCCGTGCAGTATCTCCATATATCTCACATAGTAGGGCCATTGTCAAAGCTTTTTTCCCGGACCCTCGAGGTCCCTTCAAAAGAATATGTGGAAATATATCCTGGGATGCCTATAGTTAAACAATAAATTAAGAAAACAATAAATGTGCATAATCTAAAGACTAATAAAAAGTTAAGAAACTAAATATGCTTACAAGTTGTTTAAGCTGCAGGGCTTGTTGTTTATGGCAAGTGAACCCGTCTAGTGACGTATGTTGATACTTATCAGCCCAGAACTGTCTTAAGTTTTCAACCACAAAAGCTTTCTCAATAAATGAAGCTTCATCAAAGGCTCTTAATCTTTCAGGAGACTTCTTGTTGGTACCACAAGATTTTTTTCCTATGCAAGAAAACCAAGAATCCGTCTGGCTTTTTCGCCTATTTGTAGTAAACCTCCATGAATTTCCATTTGACTTCCCATTTGTATCGCTTAAATTACTACTTTGCCTGCTGGAGACTATAGTTTTGCAATTAGTAATGGGGTTTGACTTATTATGCTGAAGCGGGATGGGCTTTTTTTGTATGAACATTTTTAGTTCCGGGCTGACACGATTTTCCAGCCCTTCATTCTTAATCTTCTGGGCTGACACCACATCACGATAGACGACAACATCACCACCTGGAAGAGAATCTATGCTATCATAAATGGGTGAACGTCGTACTGGACTTTTCACCAACTTTGCATTTGCAACCACCTCAACTATAGAAGGTGTGTTTTTATGGTTACCTTCTCTGTCTTTCCGTGGAGTAACACTTCTGCGCGATGGAGGTGTTCTACTTCTTCCCTCTCGTCTTTTCAACCGGTGATCGCTCTTTAGTTGTTGATCTTTGTCCCTTGATCTAAGTCTAGGTGCTGATAATGTTCTAGCATAACTCGGCTTTTCATTATCAAACAGTCTGTGCATTGGTTTATAAGAGGCATCCGACTCTTCATCGTTATCGATAGATGATCATCTCTTGCAGGTATGAACGATGAAACACGCCTCCTACGTTCAGATTTTGAAAACGGGCTGACACTTCTCCTGGGTGGAAGAGGAAGCGGGCCAGGAGTTGGCGATCTAGAATTCCCATCGCCTCTGCGAGTCTTGTACGGAGATTTGCTATGTCTTCTTGGAGGTGGCAGCACTTCAGGATCAAACTTTGAAGAGTGCCTCCTGGTGAGTATTAATGAGTCTTGCAAAGTCTTTTTATTGAAGTCTTTCCAAGGAGGTTCATTTAATTCGGTTTCAGTATCAGACGGTTCGTATCCGCTTCGTCCATGTTTCATAACCAATAACGAATGCTTATGCAACACTCTGCTATATGTTACTGGACTCTCCATATGCAAACAAGCAGTAAGCTAATTCCCACAAACGCCAGAACAAAAGAACAATAGGTACAAAGTATGTGGTTTGACATGATAAATATAGAGATGCTTGAGGTGGAAACATCGGTGTCTACGAAGCATAGACATCGTTGAAGACAATGTGGTGTTGGGTTGGCACAAGATTCATGCTTACAGTTAAAAACCAGTGAATATACAATCAATATTATACTTTCGTTTACGAGGTAATTGCATAGGTATATACTGTATAGTTTTTAAATGGATTCGTGGTTTGTCTGTAGCTGTGACAAAAAGGTGCCTTTGGGTTCAGCAGATGAATATTAAACCTGTAAAAAAAACCCAAAATGTTCATGGTTTAGTTGCTTCTTAGTTATGCAAAATGACTGTCAAGAGTTGAGGTTATAAATTTCATTCATACATATGTGAAAAAATGATAATCGATTTTAAACTATTATGACCAGCCTTAGGATGTAATTTTCAAGAAATGATCAATTGTAGACGCGATGACATCATGCTATCTTTAGCTCTCGTACACGATGCAAACCACGGATGGTAGTTGAATACCAACCCAATGGATAAATAAAATCCTGACACATTTAGACAGGTTTGGGGTCGGTAATTGGTTATGAGATTATCTTTCATTCTTTTCATGGGTTTGGGATGGGCATGAGATTTGGAGATATACTCGTTTATCTCACCTGATTACCCAATAATGTATACCCGTTTATCTAACTATATACCCAAAATAATTTATTTGTATTTTTAAATATGTATATATATGACAGATTTATCCTTTATTATTATTATAATAGGAAATTGAGCCATCATCCCCAAAGGAATACACTTTTTGTTGATATTTATATAATATCTGGATTGTATTCTTTTGCTATTGTTGTCATCTATTCATTGGGTATTTCTTTTAGGTATTTGTTATATATATTGTAGTCATTTGAGATATTTGTATAGTGATTATGTAAATATAATTGATTAATAGTTACCCGATGAGTTTCTGACAGTTTGGGTCGACCATACCCAACCAGTAATTTTAAGAAATTAATGAGGTTACCTAAAACCTGCGAGTATACCCGATACCAACCGTAATAACCTATAGAAACTTGAAAGGGTTTGGGCCAGGTTTGGGACAAACTTTTGTAATCGGGTATAGGGTTGAGATTACCTAAACTCGTCCCATTACCATTACCATTCCTATGGCCAACCAGCTAACTTTAATGCCCTTGGTTAGTGATAATAGTAGTATATACTTTATTTAAGTTCAATTCTAGTAACATGAATTAACAGCAGTTAAATGAGATGCTACCATGATGTTTTTGTAGAACTGTGGCCCATCTAGGTTTAGCCCGTTGGTTTAAGCCCAACCCTTAGGGAAGCCCACTAGACCGATATCCAATAGTTTTTCATCTGCTCATTTTGGGTTAAAAAGGATCAAGAATAGGGATAGAAATCGAGATATGATATATAAAAACCCAACCATTACAAATGTGTACATTACACACTATTATGAAAACTACATCACAACGTTCAACAAGGAAAATACAATCATTAACAATGATTATTCAGGTAGATGAAGGAAAGACAGATCTTTAAGCAATTTGAGCAAGATACTCATCAACAGTAGTGTATTTAATATCTGGATAAAGCTCACTAGCCTCCACGCCAAACGATGGTTCGATCTCGAAGTTTGTTGCATCTCCATTGATCAATACAGAATGCATTATGGACCAAACAATGCTTAACCCAAATGGAGCCTCTGCAAGACAAGCAACTCATTTATATTCTACTTATGTGTGTATATATATTTATATTAAATCGTTTTACGCGTACTTTGACCGAACTAATTACCTTGGATATTCTTGAGAACTTGTTCCTCAGTAACATATGTTTTCTCGAGGGTCTTGCCAATCTTGCTTTCCCATATGGAAACAATTTCGTTAAACGACAACGTGTTACCTGGAGGTCTGAATATCAATGTCTTGTTCAATGTACGTGGGTCATCAACTGCTTTTATGGTAGTTAAAGCTATATCCTCTTCTTTGACAAAAACAGCTAGATAGAATTAAACAATACAAAGATGTTAATAAATTTTGTCCTCATTTGCATTATCACTTAAACATTGCGCGTTCAAGATTATACCTTTCGGGTTTCCATCACCGAGGATGGTAATCTTCTCTCTAGGGGCGGTGTATGTGTCCATTTGCCCCACGGTGGGTAAAAAGTAGCCCGCAAAACCATTGCATGATACGAAAGTGTGTGGGATACCCGCTGCTTCGACAGCTCTACGAATGCTCGCCTTTTCTGCAAAGGTGCTCTTGGCTGGTTCGACCGCATTGACATGGTCAACATCGGTTCCAAATTCCGAAGGTAGAAATCTCTATATAAGTTTTAAAAATATAGGTTAATTGGCAGATCCAGAGCTAGCATACTTGGACCAGCTGGACAAGAACAAAGACAAACATGCTAGAAAAGTGTTCAGCTTAAAAGGGCGTAACTTGAGCTATGTACGGACCAAACGGGCTAGAAAAGGTTCAATTTAAAGGGCATAACTTTAGCCACGTACGTTAGCATACTTGGACGAGTTGGACAAAAACAAACACAAAACATGCTAGAAAATGGTTCAACTTAACAGAGCGTAACATGAGCTATGTGCAGACCAAACGGGCTAGAAAAGGTTCAAATTTAAAGAACATAACTTTAGCTACGTATGGTACAATACCATACTTGGACTAGGTGGTAAAAAAGCAAACACAAACAAGCTAGAAAAAAGTTCAGCTTAAAAGGGCATAACTTGAGCTATGTGCGAACCAAATGGGCTAGAAACGATTCACTTAAAAAGAGCATAACTCGAGCTACTTACAACACTACGACCAAACGGCCTAGAAAAGTTCCAACTTAAAATGTCACAACTTAATTTACGTGTGGACAAAAAGGGCTAGAAAAGGTACATCTTAAAAGGGCATAACTTGGGCTACATGCAAATAAAACAAAACCGGCCATAAAAGTCAAATTATACCATCAGCTACACATGTTTGAACAAATATGAAAGTTACCTTCACATTTCCTGCTTCTTTAAGGGCTGCAATGAGCTTGACTTGATCAGCTACCAGTTCGCCACCTATCGTCGAGATCACAACATCGACTTGCTTGATTGCCTTCACCAAACTTTCATCATCATGGATATCACCCTGGAAACACGTCATGTAAAGCATAGATTACCCAATAACTAATTGCCACAAGATGAGGATGAACAGAAACAATAATTAAAAGGCTTTAGTTACATATAGAATTGTGGCGCCGAGTGTTTTAAAACTGTCAATGAGCTTGGCTTTTTCTGGTTGTTTGGTTGTGTTTTCTCTAACCAAAACGAAAGTCGGGTTTCCCTCTTTTGCGCTTGCCTCCACAATGAACTTTCCGATGTATCCGGTCCCTCCGATGATCAAGATCTTGCTTTTCTGTGCCATTGATATGGGTGTTGACACAATTAAGTTGATTTTAGGGAAAATTTAAAGAGCGTTTAAGGTTGATTTGTATGAAAACTGACCGGGTAGTGTAGGTAGAATATATAGAGAACTTTATGTCATCATAAGATTAAAAAAACATATATATGGTTGGTGAACAAGTTGTCAATGCCAAATGCGTAGAATGATAAAGTTGACCTTGAACTAGTAGTGGATGGTGACAAACTCAACCAATGTTATATCCAGAAGAATTATGCTTTAACTATATTGAATTATGAAAATGATTATACGTGAATTAGTTTTGTTTTTCAAAAACAATGAGAATGCGAAATATTTATGATTTTGTATTTACGTAAGTGAGTATTTTTTATTTTTGGTCATATATTTAATATTAATTTGATTTTCTCTAATAATTTGTTTTCCTTAATGTTTTAAAAAAGTCTATATATGCAGTTATGTTTATCTATTCTTTTAGCATTCTAATATAAATTTTGTTGAAAATAAGTTTGTATACAAAATAAATATCTTTTTGTATTATAATTTATACTGAGTACAGTATCGTACCGCTACGATACAGAAGCGAACCGATAAACGCCAAACAACATTGATACCGTTATTCATTTTATTGTTTTCGGTTTCGATATTTTAGTGTGATAACTGCCGTTCATTAACTTTAAAAAAATCTAATTACATCGTTACGTTTGGTTGTCAATATTCCGATATAAATTTATCAATTACAGAGTTGTACTATAACAAAGTATCTTTTGATAAGATAAATTATACCGAGTATGTTACCATACCGGTATCTTACAGATTCAGATCAAACAAAATTGTTACCCATATCAATATTTATTTTTATGATTTTTGTTTTTGATACCAGTGAAACTTCGTACCGAACCAATGTTATTTCCGCACGTCCTGCAGAAAAATTTCCTCTATAGTATATATTATATTTGAAGACTTTTTATAAAGGTTTGTTTTTAGTTGGTGATTTTGGTATAAGGGCACAAAGGCAGTCCAGATTACCAATATTATTAAAATTGTCACCAACCGCGTATGCTTGTTTTGTTTTAGTTTATGCTTTTGTTACTGGTCGATTTTTGTTTTTTTTATACGTTGAATATACCTCCCTCAAGACTACATATGTAACGTGGTTTGCTTCTAGAAATCTATTAAATATTTATAATATATTATAATAGATGAAAAAATATATATTAAAATACACAAAAGTTAAAAACTTCTTTTAGTTTAATAAAGGTAGATTATTCAAATGAGTCTGACTTGTTTTTTAAACACTAATGACATTAAGTAGTAGTTATAATTTATTCTTTTAAAAAGACTAACTATCCTCGCGTTTTTTGAAACGATCATTACTTTTGCTTATTAATATTTAAAAAGTATTACACAATTAAAAAAATATTTTATTCTCTTTAATTTAAGTAAAATATTATTATAAAAGTTTTAATTATCTTTTCAATATATTACTTGATTAAGAGTGTTTAGTGGCAACCCATAACTGAATCGTTAAATAAAAACTGAACAGAAAATAGAGGTTGAACCGAAATCGACCAAAAACTAAATTAGCTAAAAACCGATTAAAGGAAAACCGAATTAACTAAAAACCAGTTATCAGTTTTTTTTGTACCCCGCTTAACCTAAATTAATTGAACCGTACCGAACAATTCATATATTTGTATGTTTCTAGCTTTTATACATCATGTTCTTATATTTCATATTTTATGCCTGCATTTCATATATTGATACTTCGATTTCATTTTATTTATACATGCATTATACCTCAATTAGCCAAAATTAAACAACCAAACCAAAAACTGTAAATTTAACCAAATAAACCAAACTAATTAACCTAAAACCGATTGATTAATATAATAAACTAAGCTATAACTTCGGTTGAGAATAATTACCTATAATAATATATGAAATTTTGTAATCCAAATTTAATAAACTCTACAAGTATTGCGATAAATAATTATGCAATATATATAATGATTCGAAATTGATCGATAATATTATTCAAAGCTTAAATAATTATGATATAATAAATACGAATGATAAACAAACGAAAACAAACCACCACCACCACTAAGTAAATAATAACTTAAGTCTGTGACTCTTATGAGTTATTGAATATGATTTCATCATCTACTATCCTTTTTGCTACATTTAAACCTTAACAAATCCCTTCTTTATCTCGCACAACAAACTCACAACAGAATACGAATTATAGTTAACATTCGATCAAAATATGACTAAAATTGTAATGGAATCAGTAAAACCAACCGATTGCAACTTCTAGCTTCAATCCCACGCTTTAGAAACTCCAAAAAGCTCCAAAATAGCTCTAAGAAAGCGTCCCAATTCGTTCTTTGCCGTCCCAATGCCAAGATTATTGGCCCAAACCCTTTTAATTGCATTTTATACAGAAAATTGGATTTTTTTTCCGAAGTTTTAACCTATTGATGACGCAATGTGGGTTGTTACAGTCCTCAACGCCATTTCTTTAATATTTTCCTTATTCTGCCTTCATTGAGGACCTCAGTGGTCCTTCCCTTAAGTTCTTAGCTCTTTTTTTATGTTTTCTTGATTTGAATGCTAACCACAAGTATATCTTCATTGCGGTTGATTTTCGCAGATTTAGTTCTTTACTTCTAGCCTTTCCACTTTCTTCAATTCTTCGTTCCAACTTCATTTGTGCTCCTAGTTTGGCTTGTTTCTTCATAAATTACAACAAATTCAAGATATAAACAATGACGTATCAATTCCAACCAAATTTATATCGAATATCAAAATGAAAGGGATTTGATTAGTAAAATGTATGCAAATTCCATCATATTAATCTCCTAAAACCAAAAACTATGATTCCAAATTTCAAATTAGATTTCTAACATGGAATCACAACAATTCTAAACCTAACCCCTTGTATAGCTATAAAAACTTAAATAATAAATTCCAGAAATACAGAACGCGAAAGATGGAATTTCGAAACCCACTTCGTAAAACCTTGATAAAAAAAAATACTAACTTTGATCCTTGTAATGAACCGTGAATGCCACGCGGTTCTTATCACCCTTATAATCTAAACTCTGATTTGTAAACATCACAAACGAAATTCTTGCAATGAGATATAAACAAACCAAAGCAATCTTCTTTCTAAAAAAATCAAAAGCCACTTGCTTTTGAGCTTTTTTTTTCTTTCTAGTTAATCACTACCATCTTTGAAATCTTGTTCAATTTGATGATGAATAAACAAAATCACACTTTTAAGTTTTGTTGGTAACTGCACCTTACGTAACAAGAAGTTTGGTAACCAAACGTCAAAGGTAACCCTACATTTTTGACCGGCAACAACAACCCAACAATAACCACTTTCTGATCTAAATAAGAGAAATAACCCATGAATTTTTTATTTGGCGACGAAACTTGAACACCCAAGATCTCCTTGGTTTCATAATTTTCTTCTACCTTCGAACAAACAACAACAATTAACAGTATTTTTCATTAATCGCACCAACAAAAAACCACTTGATCCCCCCCCCCAAAAAAAAAAAAAAACAAATGAGCATATCCATGAATCCGCTTGATTCGCGACTGCTTTAACACGAACAAAATAGTCCCAAAACCACTTGATTTCTGACTGAAGTTAACATAAAAAAAAATGCCCTAAATCCTCTTGATTCATGACCATTTTCAAATCGAAATACCCACGATGGTTTTTCGGTTTCTTGAATAAACAATCTGATTGCCACCTCTTGCTCTGATCAAAATTGAATAATGAAGTTCAATCACCCTCTATGATGATTGGCCTCCAAACGACTTGAGCCAACGCTCCGATACCACTGTTGCCCGAAATCTTGATGAACACACAATGAAAAGTATAAACAAACACTTGATTTTAGAATAACAACGGATTGTGAATGTGATTGTGATTAATACGATCGAAACATCTTCAAACCCTATATATGCTAGACGAATCAAGACCTTCATATATTTTTTATTTATTATTGATAGGAATTCTCCTGTTAAGACCCTATGAATCGATTCAAACCCCTAATTCATACTAGAACAACGATAATTCAATAAAAATACTAAGTTAAGCCTAAAGATTCCCTGAGTAAGAACCATCAAATCATCACTTATTCCACGAATAGATAATCACCAAAAATTCCAAAGAAAGATTTGTCTTTGAGTCAAAATAAGCATAAACATGAATGTAAAGAAGAAACAATTTCAAATTCTAATTTTTAAAAAATTTTTTGAAGTCTAGTCACGAGGTTTGTATATTAAGTAAGAATCATAGTTCAATTATTTCTTAATCTCTTTCATATATTCTGTGTTCCAGATACTAGAAAAAATACCTGACAAATGAGAACCACCTCTATCAAGATGATAGACCCATTCTCTATACTATTAATAGGATCAATTATAACAAGTCACATACTCATATTCAAAAAACACAGGAACAAACGATCGAACTACCAAAAGAGAATGAGTTATAAATCCATATCGCTTCCCTTGGATGAGTCGACGTGGCCTACTTTCAATCGACGTGCCCTTGTGTTTTGGCGTTGTTTCGTCAAATCCATCTGATGGTACTCGCATCCCTAATTTGATAGTATTAGGTTTCTAATTTGACACAACCACCCCTAGATAATTACAAAGATACATATCACACTAAAACATACTTTAATCTTTTTACGTAAACGACCTACTAACGTTGACCTGCATGGATTGAAGCATTATAATCCAATACCTGATCTGATACCATACACTCTGAATCGCTCAAGTAACTCCACACCTGTGATTGAACTTCACTTGATGGACTCGCTTTGGTAGATTATCCTTATGGTTGGCTCACACAACCCGGACGCTTTGAAACTTCACAACCCTACTCGAACAAGCCCGTTGCAGGTTCACCTTCTTTGGGGCTTCTATCGTATGTGCTCGGATACCAATTGTTGGAACAATCGGATCACAAACACACAATAAAAACCAAATTTTGTGAGAAACACACTCACAACTCTTTCCTTTCAATTATAATGAAACAACCACAAATAACAGTTTTTATTCTAAACACAGTTTGGTTATCAAGCTTAACAAATCTATCCCAACTAGACCATGACACCTAATTAAATTAAAACATAATTCCTAAACCTAAGTAACTCTATATCTCTAATCACCTAGATAAACACTAATTAAACTACCCAACAAAAACCACCTACTTTAAGACAAATAAGAATGACTACAGCTGAGAAGAGTAGCACAAATGAAATCAAAACCTACAACTTGAATAGCACATCTTCACATGAGTCTATTCTTAAGTCGAACGATGTTGAACATGAGGAAGGGTCGGGAAAGCAAGTGAAGCCCGGACCCGTCCGAGAACACCGCCCTTCAGACTCGACTTCTTTTTTAACCCTGACTAATGGGGAGTTGTCACCGATCTACAGTTAAATGGTGAGGGTATTTGTTTCATTTTTCTTTTATTGTTTTCAGGTAGGACTGGGTTTAAAAAGCGTGCATAGGCACGAGGTGCCCTAAGACGCAAGCATAAGCCCCTTATGTAGCTTGCTTGAGGCATGAGGAATACAAAAGGCCCACCTGAGGCGCAATTTTTTTGGAAAACAATTGACTCTGTGGCGCATGCCTCATGTAATTTGAGCATTTTTAGCAGCAAACAATTGTTTAGCATGCATTTCAGGTTGTATATGTATGTAATTTCAATAATAAAACTTATTTGTGTCTAAATACCGGGTAAATATGCTAGAAACCTATAAGAAATATATATAAAAATTATATAATACTTTGTGCCTCGGGTACGAAAAGTGGTGCGGTTTTGCGCTTGGCGCTTCAGGACTCGGTTTAGACCTTGTCAATTTTGTGTACTTCTCGCTTTTTAAAACCAAGGTTCGGACATGTGTGTGTGTATTTTGTGTGTGTTTTTGTGTTTGCAAGTGTGAAGAACAAGATGGAAGTGTGTATTTGTTTTTTTCTTGTTGTGTGTATGTGTTTGATTTATTATATTTTTACCCCTTATAACTCGATATATTATATTTTTTACCCCTTATAACTTGATTTTAGTTTTTAATAAACCAGTTTGTTATATTTTTTAAACTAACTTAAACTATATAACTAAAATATAGTGAAATTTGATTTTTTTTGTTTATATATCTTTTATTTTAATTTATGTTTAAAACATTTAAATATATAAATTGTTTTAAATTTTAAATAAATTATAACAATTTGGTTTTTGCGAAATCTAGGACGACTCTACGCAATCTGCGTGCTCACATCTTACACAGAAAAACGAAGAAAATTCTGACAACACCCTCCACCTTGGTAAATGATGAAATTGGTTTATATGTTTCTTTTTATTTAGAATCATGAGTGATACCGCCTATTTTGGTTATATATACAAGTATACTACCATCACGTGGAATTTATATTGCGATCAGAAGAGTTATGCAAGCATTTACATGGGTGTATAGTCAAACACTAACAAGTCTTAACAATGCTTTTAAGTTTTAATACATAAAATTTGTCCACATTCTTTCTCCTCCTTTCGGCTTTATATATATATATATATATATTCCAAAAAAATATGATGAAGAATATAGAAACGCAGCAGAATACTTGTAAGGAGAAATGTGGCCACTTTCTAGAACACTTGACACCATTTGGGAAATTAAGTAGATATAACTCCACTTGGTATACCTTTATTTCGCTTAAAGTTGTTTCATAAAAGTATGAAACACAAGTAAGAACAAAGATATAATTTGAAGCATAATTCATTCTTTATTACTCAAACCTTGAGATACACAGAAAATTAGAATCTAACGTACATAGTAATTTTAAACATTAAGGAGACCATACATAGCAATCTTAGACACACAACCATCATATGCAAAGGAACTTCTAATTTATTTTTAATGACAGTAGCTTATATAGCGATAGCATCATCGACAAGGGACTTGATATGATTTATAAGTTCTTCATCGACATGAGTGAAATGGTCCGTATTCTTATAGAGGACATCCATAGCACGTGCCAATTTGATGACCAGCATAATTACGGGCCTTCCAACATCTTTACACCTCAGGGACTCTAGGTTCATTTCTTTCCAATCTTCTTCAACTTTCTGATTTAACAAGTCATAGGCTTGGTGCTCAGAGACATCATGTTCCCTCATGTAGCATTGAATTCCAGACACCACATGCATTCTTTCTTGCTCATCCTGTATTATTATTCCAATCTTCAAATTAGCAGGAGTTTATATAAAAAAAAGTTATCAAGGAATGAGCAACCAGCTTCAAGTTGTTACATCAAAGAGTGTGGCCAATAATTAGGTTGTGGCACAATAGAAAATAAATCACTCGCTTAATTAACACACGTATATATCAGATTGTGTTGCAATATATAGCAAACAAATGACCTTTTAGCATGGATATGCTAGAAATTAGATGTACCTTGTGCGTGACAATATCATCCATGACCCTACAAAGCGAACAACAAGCTTTCAAAAGGGGAGGCATAGTGAGAGCCCATTTGAATGTTTTATCTGTGATTACATCACCCATGGCAGCAAAACTTGCTATTAGAGTGTTTTGATATCCGCTACTAACAATTGTAATTTCTTTATGCTCCTCCGCTGTCGGTATGTAACTGTTATTTGCCCATTCCGCTTCTTTCAAGTAACATCCAATGTATTCAATCATCTGTAAATGACAATAGGCACAATGATCGCATGCAACCGAATCAATCACTCTAGAAATAGGCTTATATTATAAAATCAAATTTTCAAATAACGCCAACAAAATACATCTATATGCACAAAGCATTTTCGATTGTTTCCTTTTTTCATACTTGATAAATTTTCCATATTTGTTGTAGTGATTAGAAACACACAACTCGGTGAGCTGAGAAATCCTATGTTAAACTTATTAAAAGATCGATATGATTATAGATGGAATGTATTAAAAACTTACTGCTTCTTTGCTGTAGTTGAGATGATGTGCTTTTCCCATCTTTATCAAGATTTTTTCCATATCTTCATACATATCCAGAAGCATTCGATGTATAAGTTTCATGCTTTCTGGAAGATCGTCCAAGCCTGTAACTGACCACCTAAGAAACATGTACGAGTAACTTGATACATAGAATCGACTATATTATTTGGTTTACCCAATGACAAGGTGCCTGTTGGTTCATATACCTTTTAATTGCTTCCGTAAACATCTCAAGTTCTTGAAAAGTACCATATGCATCATAGGTGTCATCAAGAAGTGTTTCAATTGCAATAAATTTTGCTAAGAACATTCTGGATTGGGAATATTGAGGCTCAAAGTACACACATAATGACCAAAAATAGCATTCCACTAATCTATTTCTGGCATAGGGTACATTAGTGGGACATTGAAGCCTTTCCACCACCTACAATATATTTATATGCATGAACACATGTTTGATTATAATATATATATATACACACACACCTATTGAAGAACTGAACCAAAAGGAATGGATGTGCATACTTATAAATTTGGCAGAGCTCTTTCCTATGGAGTGATTGAAGTAAGGTGAACCCTAATTTGGCAAGCTTAAGTAAAGACTTGTTATGAGAAGTCTGCTGTTGGTAAAAAGGTATGTAGCGCAACGCCTCTATTCTCGGCACCCTTTTATGCAATGGTTGCTTTAGTGCTTTTTGTATTTGTTTAGAGACCATAGAGTTGCTCAAAGAAGGATCTTTTGAAATGTCATCAAGACGACCTCTTGTGAATGCAAGAGCTTCATCTAATATGACTTCACCAGGAACCCTTAGATATGTTGCCTCATACAACTCAAGTAAACCCTCAATATCATTCTCTAGTGGCTCCTTAAAAGCTCCGTCTTTGCCCTTGTAGCTCTTGAAAATATCTGTTTCATTTCATATAATTAGCTTGTTTTCCATCATGATAAATAAACTTAATTAACTTTATGCACACTAACGTACCACTTGAAACATAAAAGCCATGTTGTCGCATGATTCGAAACCAGACAGAAGTAGCACCACCATCCCAGTTGTCACCGTATACATCATAAAAGTGTTGCAAGGCTTGATTAATCTCCTTCTCAAAATAATAGTCGATGCCTAGGCGTTCGACTGCATCCACCAATTTTAACAAATTTGTATGTTCCACAGGAATATTCACAGTTCGTAACATTTCTTTCCTCACTTCTTCTTTGAGCTCTTCGACTACCTTTTCAACACCAGTTTGATCTTCTTGCTTTACATACGAACAAATAATTAGTACAATTGACGCAAATCCAATGGAAGGGATCATTCTCATGTTACAGACATGGTATATCATTTGATGACGTTTTACTTTAAGTTTTGAAACATTTATCAGCTAAGTGTAAAAAAAGGTACAAACACGAAAACTGATGTTTGTTTTCATGATTTCTTTATTAATGTACACACCTTATCGTAGACAAGGAACTGATCTCCCCAAACACTGGGAGGAAAATTAGCAATGGGGCGCTTAAAATCCTCTTGTTTAATAGACATTTTTTTTGTGAAAGATTTAGATCGATATATGTCTATTAAATTGCTTGAATTTGAGGTGGAGCGAAAGGGTATATATAGTGGGTGGTGATCAGGTGATGCCAAATTTATCACCAACTTTCCAGTTTGCTCTTTGTGCAAATACAAAATTTTAGGGGTGTTGTTTCTAGAACCAATATTACGTGGAGAGTTGTGAATCGTGGTGGATCTAAAAATTAATTATAGGAGCAAGGTTCAAAAACTTTTTTAACGTACTTTATACGATGTAACACACTTCATGTAATGTAAACGAAACAAATATAGTAGCACTTTATACAATGTATTTAAAACTTGGACCAATATCTTCATTTTTCTGCATATCAATATTAATATTCGAACTTGGAACGAGAAAAAAGTGTTGCCATGTGGCGCCACGTAAGTGTACTTTTTTTCACCCTTCACCCGCCAAAGTGGTGTAGTGACTAGTGGAGGGGTTTGGTTGATAATCAAAGTAATTTTTTTCAAATTTCCTTTTTTTATTATTTAAAAAGATGCCATATTGTAAATTTTGATTTATCTTATGGTTTGATATTATTTATTAAAATTATTTTAAAAGAAATTTTATTATGTGAATTATATAATAACAATTTGGGTAGGTTCTTTGCTAGAGTAGCTAAAGAACCCCCCATTTACAAAATTTTCACTCTTTAATTTAGTTTTCATCACACACAAGTGTTTAGATACAAGGGTAATTGTGAAGAAAATATATTTTAACCTTTTTCTCTAATGAGTAGTGATGAAGTTGGATATGATCTTGACTGTTTCTCATTAAATGTAGGGAACCCGTCGCGAAGCATGAAGGTTCCTTACTAGTTATAGTAACATCACCGGTCCAAAAGTAAATATTGCAATATTGCGGTTAAAATAACCATGGGTTAAAAGATTTATTTTTTAGAAATTAGAAACTCAAATTAAAATTCCAAAAGAATACAAACTGCTTTATTACGAACGAAACCCGTCGTAAAGTGCGGGTTTCCTTACTAGTTATAACTGTCCAAAAGTAAATATCGCAACATAACGGTTAAAATAATCATGGGTTGAAAGATTTACTTTTTAGAAATTAGAAAATCAAATAAAAATGCCTTGGGTTGCCAGCCCATTACCCAGCTATGGTCCACTCACTTACCTTCTTCTCTAGACTTAAAATATCTTCAATTCTAAGGGCGCCCTTAGATAACCTAAACTGTCTAGTCATCTGTCAAATCATATCCTTACAAATTCATAAAAATCCTTACAAATTCTTAAAATGCTCAATATTCCGATATAAATTTATTAATTACAGTGTTGTACTATAACAAAGTATCTTTTGATAAGATAAATTATACCGAGTATGTTACCATACCAGTATCTTACCGATTCAGATCAAACAAAATTGTTACCCATATCAATATTTATTTTTATGATTTTTGTTTTTGATACAAGTGAAACTTCGTACCGAACCAATGTTATTTCCGCACGTCCTGCAGAAAAAATATATTTTATTTGAAGACTTTTATAAAGGTTTGTTTTTAGTTGGTGATTTTGGTGTAACGGCACAAAGACAGTCCAGATTACCAATATTATTAAAATTGTCACCAACCGCGTGTGCTTGTTTTGTTTTAGTTTATGCTTTTGTTACTGGTCGATTTTTTGTTTTTTTTATACGTTGAATATACCTCCCCCTCAAGACTACATATGTAACGTGGTTTGCTTCTAGAAATCTATTAAATATTTATAATATATTATAATAGATGAAAAAAATATATATTAAAATACACAAAAGTTAAAATACTTCTTTTAGTTTAATAAAGGTAGATTATTCAAATGAGACTGACTTGTTTTTTAAACACTAATGACATTAAGTAATAGTTATACTTTATTCTTTTAAAAAAATTAACTATCCTCGTGTTTTTTGAAACGATCATTACTTTTGCTTATTAATATTTAAAAAGTATTACACAATTAAAAAAATATTTTATTCTTTTTAATTTAAGTAAAATATTATTATAAAAGTTTTAATTATCTTTTCAATATATTACTTGATTAAGAGTGTTTAGTGGCAACCCATAACTGAATCGTTAAATAAAACTGAACAGAAAATAGAGGTTGAACCGAAATCGACCAAAAACTAAATTAGCTAAAAACCGATTAAACGAAAACCGAATTAACTAAAAACCAGTTATCAGTTTTTTTGTACCCCACTTAACCTAAATTAATTGAACCGTACCGAACAATTCATATATTTGTATGTTTCTAGCTTTTATACATCATGTTCTTATATTTCATATTTTATGCCTGCATTTCATATATTGATACTTCGATTTCATTTTATTTATACATGCATTATACCTCAATTAGCCAAAATTAAACAACCAAACCAAAAACTGTAAATTTAACCAAATATACCAAACTAATTAACCTAAAACCGATTGATTAATATAATAAACTAAGCTATAACTTCGGTTAAGAATAATAACCTATAATAATATATGAAATTTTGTAATCCAAATTTAATAAACTCTACAAGTATTGCGATAAATAATTATGCAATATATATAATGATTCGAAATTGATCGATAATATTATTCAAAGCTTAAATAATTATGATATAATAAATACGAATGATAAACAAATCAAAGTTTGAGAATGTGGTAATAAAAGAAACGAAAACAAACCACCACCACCACTAAGTAAATAATAACTTAAGTCTGTGACTTTTATGAGTTATTGAATATGATTTCATCATCTACTATCCTTTTTGCTACATTTAAACCTTAACAAATCCCTTCTTTACCTCGCACAACAAACTCACAACAGAATACGAATTATAGTTAACATTCGATCAAAATATGACTAAAATTGTAATGGAATCAGTAAAACCAACCGATTGCAACTTCTAGCTTCAATCCCACGCTTTAGAAACTCCAAAAAGCTCCAAAATAGCTCTACGAAAGCGTCCCAATTCATTCTTTGCCGTCCCAATGCCAAGATTATTGCCCCAAACCCTTTTAATTGCATTTTATACCAAAATTGGATTTTTTTTCCGAAGTTTTAACCTATTGATGACGCAATGTGGGTTGTTACAGTCCTCAACGCCATTTCTTTAATATTTTCCTTATTCTGCCTTCATTGAGGACCTCAGTGGTCCTTCCCTTAAGTTCTTAGCTCTTTTTTTATGTTTTCTTGATTTGAATGCTAACCACAAGTATATCTTCATTGCGGTTGATTTTCGCAGATTTAGTTCTTTGCTTCTAGCCTTTCCACTTTCTTCAATTCTTCGTTCCAACTTCATTTGCGCTCCTAGTTTGGTTTGTTTCTTCATAAATTACAACAAATTCAAGATATAAACAATGACGTATCAATTCCAACCAAATGTATATCGAATATCAAAATGAAAGGGATTTGATTAGTAAAATGTATGCGAATTCCATCATATTAATCTCCTAAAACCAAAAACTATGATTCCAAATTTCAAATTAGCTTTCTAACATGGAATCACAACAATTCTAAACCTAACCCCTTGTATAGCTATAGAAACTTAAATAATAAATTCCAGAAATACAGAACGCGAAAGATGGAATTTCGAAACCCACTTCGTAAAACCTTGATAAAAAAAATACTAACTTTGATCCTTGTAATGAACCGTGAATGCCACGCGGTTCTTATCACCCTTATAATCTAAACTCTGATTTGTAAACATCACAAACGAAATTCTTGCAATGAGATATAAACAAACCAAAGCAATCTTCTTTCTAAAAAAATCAAAAGCCACTTGCTTTTGAGCTTTTTTTTTCTTTCTAGTTAATCACTACCATCTTTGAAATCTTGTTCAATTTGATGATGAATAAACAAAATCACACTTTTAGTTTTGTTGGTAACTGCACCTTTCGTAACAAGAAGTTTGGTAACCAAACGTCAAAGGTAACCCTACATTTTTGACCGGCAACAACAACCCAACAATAACCGCTTTCTGATCTAAATAAGAGAAATACCCCATGAATTTTTTATTTGGCGACGAAACTTGAACACCCAAAATCTCCTTGGTTTCATAATTTTCTTCTACCTTCGAACAAACAACAACAATTAACAGTATTTTTCATTAATCGCAACCAACCAAAAAACCCATGAATCCCCACCCAAACCCACCCCTGATTTCTACAATTAAAAAAAACAAATGGCTATCCATGAATCCCTTGATTCGCACCTTTTCGAACAAAATCCAAAAATGATTTCTACGCTAAAAAAATGCCCAACCCTTGATTATGCCATTTCATCGAAAACCACATGTTTCGTTTCTTGAATAAACAATCTGATTGCCACCTCTTGCTCTGATCAAAATTGAATAATGAAGTTCAATCACCCTCTGTGATGATTGGCCTCCAAACGACTTGAGCCAACGCTCCGATACCACTGTTGCCCGAAATCTTGATGAACACACAATGAAAAGTATAAACAAACACTTGATTTTAGAATAACAACGGATTGTGAATGTGATTGTGATTAATACGATCGAAACATCTTCAAACCCTATATATGCTAGACGAATCAAGACCTTCATATATTTTTTATTTATTATTGATAGGAATTCTCCTGTTAAGACCCCATGAATCGATTCAAACCCCTAATTCATACTAGAACAACGATAATTCAATAAAAATACTAAGTTAAGCCTAAAGATTCCCTGAGTAAGAACCATCAAATCATCACTTATTCCACGAATAGATAATCACCAAAAATTCCAAAGAAAGATTTGTCTTTGAGTCAAAATAAGCATAAACATGAATGTAAAGAAGAAACAATTTCAAATTCTAATTTTTGGAAAATTTTTTGAAGTCTAGTCACGAGGTTTGTATATTAAGTAAGAATCATAGTTCAATTATTTCTTAATCTCTTTCATATATTCTGTGTTCCAGATACTAGAAAAAATACCTGACAAATGAGAACCACCTCTATCAAGATGATAGACCCATTCTCTATACTATTAATAGGATCAATTATAACAAGTCACATACTCATATTCTAAAAAACACAGGAACAAAGAAATTCCACGATCGAACTACCAAAAGAGAATGAGTTATAAATCCATATCGCTTCCCTTGGATGAGTCGACGTGGCCCTACTTTCAATCGACGTGCCCTTGTGTTTTGGGTTGTTTCGTCAAATCCATCTGATGGTACTCGCATCCCTAATTTGATAGTATTAGGTTTCTAATTTGACACAACCATCCCTAGATAATTACAAAGATACATATCACACTAAAACATACTTTAATCTTTTTACGTAAACGACCTACTAACGTTGACCTGCATGGATTGAAGTGTAACGCCTCGTATTTCCAAGATTTATTATTTTTATAAAAATTCACGCTCGTTTTCTATTTCCTGAGTCGCAACTACGATCGGATCGAAAAACGGTTTGAAACGGAAACTACGTGTTGTTACGTGTTTTTAACGAAACAACAACCGAACGCGACCTTTTTCGATGTCTTACATTTAATTCCTGTGTTTAAAACTTAAATAAAATTATACGATATTTCATAACGTTCGGGCGCAGAAATGGGCTTCAAATCGCGTTCGGGCCACTCTCAGGCTTTTAAACCTAACCTATCAAACCCTTACCACTTAAGCCTACCTATATATACCTCCCTTAACCCTCATCTTCATCATTTAGCCAAACCCTAATGCACCCTCTCAACACCAGCCGCCACCCCCCTTTCCCTGCGTTTTCCGGCGGCCGGAGCCGGGTTTCCGGCGCTGACCTTTCTTCTCTGGCGGACACTCCTCCTCTAGCTACGCACCACCTACCTCCCTCTCTCCTTGCAACAGAGCCGTCGGCCACCGCAACGGTGGCGGCGCACCAGCAACGAAGCCGCAGCAGTGGCAGTCCCTGCAGCGGACACCCATCGCCTCTCCCACCTTCACTACCATCCTCTCGGCCCCTGCTCCCTCACACTTGCGACGGCCGCCGACCGTCTCACACTCACCAACCACCGCATCAGCAGCGCCCCCTCTTTCTCCCTCTTCGTCTCTCCCTCTGCAACAATGCCGTCGGCCACCTTGGGTGGCGGCGCGTCAATCAAGCAGCGGCAGCCGCAACGGCGCTGCGGCGGCGTTCCCATCGAACAAGCAGCGGCGGCAGAAAGGTGATTCGGAGTGGTTCAGGCCCTCTTTCAGATTCGGGTTGGTTCGGGTCTCAACTCAAGCCTCGTTCAGGTACATGTCTCACTCGGTTCGTATTCCGTTTCAGGTTAACTCATTATCAAATTGATGGTTAAATTCTGATTTCGATCGGCTCGTTTCTGTTCAGATTGGTTCTACTTCCGGTTCTGTTTCATTCTCGCTTGTTTGGTATTGGAATATCGGATTATGCCTCGGTCAGATTCGCGGCTCGGGTTTCGGTTCAGACCATGTTCGTTTCGGGTCTTAGTTCGATTTCGGGCCTCGGCAGAGTTCGGTCCGGTCAGTCTTAGTCAAAGTCAGATTCGTTCGGGTCAACACCAGTCAACAGCCGGCTCAGGTTCAACCTCGATTCAGTTCAGATACGAGTTATGGTTATTCGGTTCAGCCGCGATTCAAACTTGGTTCGGATCATTTTTAGTTCGGGTTTGTTTCGGGTTCATGCCCTGTTCGGATGTCGAGTCAGCGTGTCAGATTTTGGGTCAGTCAACGCTGGTCAAAGCAAGTCAACGCTGGTCATCAGCCAACTCGGTTAACTGTCGGGTCAAACCCGGTCGACTCGGTCAGTTCGGGTAACACACGAGACTTGTAACGACGCTATTATTCTTTTACTTATTTATTTATTCTATTTTGCTAACGCGACCTCAAACCTTATATGCTTTATTTATAAAATCCATAGAAATATATGTATAATCATACTATGTTAATTGATGCGTTTTGACAAATAATATCGACACTTGTGTGTCGGGATCGTCCAAAAACAAGAGGAAACTCTGCCCGATTTTCTACAGGTAATATATTTATTAAACTATTCGACAAAATATATTTATTAAACTATTCGATAAAAATATATTTATTATTTGAACTATTCGACGGAATATAATTATCGATATTATTTTTTTTGTCGACAAAGATATACTTACTTTCTTTATTATGCTTTTCGACGAGAGCATAAATTTATTTATTATAATTCTCGACAAATATACTTATTTACTATACTTTTGACAAAACATATTTACTTATTATATTCATCGACAAAATATAGATATATTTATCATATCTCTCGACAAATATACTTATTTATTATACCTTCGACAAAACATATTTATTTTACTTTCGACAAATATATTTGTACACCATTCGACAATATACATATATATCTCATACAATTCGTTAGAATATAAATATATATATACCAAATATGCTTTTCGTCAAATATATATATATTAATTATTTGACAACACTCCTACAACCCTTTTGATGAATTTAATTTAGAAATTCCTTTCTTAAACGATGTTAACTATATACGTACCTTCAACTCCAATTCGAATCCTCTGTCGTAGCTTCTATTATTCATGTACATTCGTTCGCCATTTTTAAGGTGACCTCGATGTCCCCTTTCTCCCACTCATCAACTCGTCGTGGAATTTCCAAAGAAGACTTAGCAATTCTGTGAGTACACTCGACCCACTTTTGTTTATATCACTTTTTGGGTGTAACATGTTTCCATATACAAAAATCACAAACACTTAAACTTTATGAAACGCACAAACAATCCTATACACATGACTACTTGAATCGTATACTTGTTGCTTGTCTAGGGATAAACGTTGTGCTATGCTTTAGTCATTAACTATTTTTAGCCTTTGTTTGACATGCTTAGCGCTATAGGAATTCACGCATCCACCTCCATCGTGTTATTCGTGAGGTCATGTTAAAACATCGTGATTGCGTTACGGGTTTGATTATTAGCATTGCATGCCTTGATATTGCTCTTGTATAGATTTGGTTGCCATGAGGATTGTTAAAACTTTATTCGTATACGTATGCTATGCTTAAACTTGTGTACTCGCCTTTGCTTTTGCATTGACTTTATTTTAAAACATGTTACAGGTTGAAGGAGATGACGCTATGAAAACAATATAGCAAGGACTAGATACACACAAATTAGACGTTAGGTTTAATGTCGACGTATCAATTTTGTTATGACTTTGCAAATGTTAGGTTGTTCTTTGTTTTGTTACATTGATGTATTTGACAATTCTTACGAAATGAAATATGGTTTAATTAATTATTGTCACTTAATAATGTTGTGAGCAATGAGCAATCTCGTTTTCGTCTCATCCCGATGTTTCCGCCATCGGTTGGGGTGTTACATGAAGCATTATAATCCAATACCTGATCTGATACCATACACTCTGAATCGCTCAAGTAACTCCACACCTGTGATTGAACTTCACTTGATGGACTCGCTCTAGTAGATTATCCTTATGGTTGGCTCACACAACCCGGATGCTTTGAAACTTCACAACCCTACTCGAACAAGCCCGTTGCAGGTTCACCTTCTTTGGGGCTTCTATCGTATGTGCTCGGATACCAATTGTTGGAACAATCGGATCACAAACACACAATAACAACCAAATTTTGTGAGAAACACACTCACAACTCTTTCCTTTCAATTATAATGAAACAACCACAAAATTACAAAGCAAATAACAGTTTTTATTCTAAACACAGTTTGGTTATCAAGCTTAACAAATCTATCCCAACTAGACCATGACACCTAATTAAATTAAAACATAATTCCTAAAACTAAGTAACTCTAAATCTCTAATCACCTAAAACACTAATTAAACTACCCAACAAAAACCACCTACTGTAAGACAAATAAGAATGACTACAGCTGAGCAGAGTAGCACAAATGAAATCAAAACCTACAACTTGAATAGCACATCTTCACATGAGTCTATTCTTAAGTCGAATGATGTTGAACATGAGGAAGGGGTCGGGAAAGCAAGTGAAGCCCGGACCCGTCCGAGAACACCGCCCTCAGACTCGACTTCTTTTTTAACCCTGACTAATGGGGAGTTGTCACCGATCTACAGTTAAATGGTGAGGGTATTTGTTTCATTTTTCTTTTTTTGTTTTCAGGTAGGACTGGGTTTAAAAAGCGTGCATAGGCACGAGGTGCCCTAAGACGCAAGCATAAGCCCCTTATGTAGCTTGCTTGAGGCATGAGGAATACAAAAGGCCCACCTGAGGCGCAATTTTTTTGGAAAACAATTGACTCTGTGGCGCGTGCCTCATGTAATTTGAGCATTTTTAGCAGCAAACAGTTGTTTAGCATGCATTTCAGGTTGTATATGTATGTAATTTCAATAATAAAACTTATTTGTGTCTAAATACCGGGTAAATATGCTAGAAACCTATAAGAAATATATATAAAAATTATATAATACTTTGTGCCTCGGGTACGAAAAGTGGTGCGGTTTTGCGCTTGGCGCTTCAGGACTCGGTTTAGACCTTGTCAATTTTGTGTACTTCTCGCTTTTTAAAACCAAGGTTCGGACATGTGTGTGTGTATTTTGTGTGTGTTTTTGTGTTTGCAAGTGTGAAGAACAAGATGGAAGTGTGTATTTGTTTTTTTCTTGTTGTGTGTATGTGTTTGATTTATTATATTTTTACCCCTTATAACTCGATATATTATATTTTTTACCCCTTATAACTTGATTTTAGTTTTTAATAAACCTTAGAGTTTGTTATATTTTTTAAACTAACTTAAACTATATAACTAAAATATAGTGAAATTTGATTTTTTTTTTGTTTATATATCTTTTATTTTAATTTATGTTTAAAACATTTAAATATATAAATTGTTTTAAATTTTAAATAAATTATAATAATTTGGTTTTTGCGAAATCTAGGACGACTCTACGCAATCTGCGTGCTCACATCTTACACAGAAAAACGAAGAAAATTCTGACAACACCCTCCACCTTGGTAAATGATGAAATTGGTTTATATGTTTCTTTTTATTTAGAATCATGAGTGATACCGCCTATTTTGGTTATATATACAAGTATACTACCATCACGTGGAATTTATATTGCGATCAGAAGAGTTATGCAAGCATTTACATGGGTGTATAGTCAAACACTAACAAGTCTTAACAATGCTTTTAAGTTTTAATACATAAAATTTGTCCACATTCTTTCTCCTCCTTTCGGCTTTATATATATATATATATATATTCCAAAAAAATATGATGAAGAATATAGAAACGCAGCAGAATACTTGTAAGGAGAAATGTGGCCACTTTCTAGAACACTTGACACCATTTGGGAAATTAAGTAGATATAACTCCACTTGGTATACCTTTATTTCGCTTAAAGTTGTTTCATAAAAGTATGAAACACAAGTAAGAACAAAGATATAATTTGAAGCATAATTCATTCTTTATTACTCAAACCTTGAGATACACAGAAAATTAGAATCTAACGTACATAGTAATTTTAAACATTAAGGAGACCATACATAGCAATCTTAGACACACAACCATCATATGCAAAGGAACTTCTAATTTATTTTTAATGACAGGAGCTTATATAGCGATAGCATCATCGACAAGGGACTTGATATGATTTATAAGTTCTTCATCGACATGAGTGAAATGGTCCGTATTCTTATAGAGGACATCCATAGCACGTGCCAATTTGATGACCAGCATAATTACGGGCCTTCCAACATCTTTACACCTCAGGGACTCTAGGTTCATTTCTTTCCAATCTTCTTCAACTTTCTGATTTAACAAGTCATAGGCTTGGTGCTCAGAGACATCATGTTCCCTCATGTAGCATTGAATTCCAGACACCACATGCATTCTTTCTTGCTCATCCTGTATTATTATTCCAATCTTCAAATTAGCAGGAGTTTATATAAAAAAAAGTTATCAAGGAATGAGCAACCAGCTTCAAGTTGTTACATCAAAGAGTGTGGCCAATAATTAGGTTGTGGCACAATAGAAAATAAATCACTCGCTTAATTAACACACGTATATATCAGATTGTGTTGCAATATATAGCAAACAAATGACCTTTTAGCATGGATATGCTAGAAATTAGATGTACCTTGTGCGTGACAATATCATCCATGACCCTACAAAGCGAACAACAAGCTTTCAAAAGGGGAGGCATAGTGAGAGCCCATTTGAATGTTTTATCTGTGATTACATCACCCATGGCAGCAAAACTTGCTATTAGAGTGTTTTGATATCCGCTACTAACAATTGTAATTTCTTTATGCTCCTCCGCTGTCGGTATGTAACTGTTATTTGCCCATTCCGCTTCTTTCAAGTAACATCCAATGTATTCAATCATCTGTAAATGACAATAGGCACAATGATCGCATGCAACCGAATCAATCACTCTAGAAATAGGCTTATATTTATAAAATCAAATTTTCAAATAACGCCAACAAAATACATCTATATGCACAAAGCATTTTCGATTGTTTCCTTTTTTCATACTTGATAAATTTTCCATATTTGTTGTAGTGATTAGAAACACACAACTCGGTGAGCTGAGAAATCCTATGTTAAACTTATTAAAAGATCGATATGATTATAGATGGAATGTATTAAAAACTTACTGCTTCTTTGCTGTAGTTGAGATGATGTGCTTTTCCCATCTTTATCAAGATTTTTTCCATATCTTCATACATATCCAGAAGCATTCGATGTATAAGTTTCATGCTTTCTGGAAGATCGTCCAAGCCTGTAACTGACCACCTAAGAAACATGTACGAGTAACTTGATACATAGAATCGACTATATTATTTGGTTTACCCAATGACAAGGTGCCTGTTGGTTCATATACCTTTTAATTGCTTCCGTAAACATCTCAAGTTCTTGAAAAGTACCATATGCATCATAGGTGTCATCAAGAAGTGTTTCAATTGCAATAAATTTTGCTAAGAACATTCTGGATTGGGAATATTGAGGCTCAAAGTACACACATAATGACCAAAAATAGCATTCCACTAATCTATTTCTGGCATAGGGTACATTAGTGGGGACATTGAAGCCTTTCCACCACCTACAATATATTTATATGCATGAACACATGTTTGATTATAATATATATATATACACACACACCTATTGAAGAACTGAACCAAAAGGAATGGATGTGCATACTTATAAATTTGGCAGAGCTCTTTCCTATGGAGTGATTGAAGTAAGGTGAACCCTAATTTGGCAAGCTTAAGTAAAGACTTGTTATGAGAAGTCTGCTGTTGGTAAAAAGGTATGTAGCGCAACGCCTCTATTCTCGGCACCCTTTTATGCAATGGTTGCTTTAGTGCTTTTTGTATTTGTTTAGAGACCATAGAGTTGCTCAAAGAAGGATCTTTTGAAATGTCATCAAGACGACCTCTTGTGAATGCAAGAGCTTCATCTAATATGACTTCACCAGGAACCCTTAGATATGTTGCCTCATACAACTCAAGTAAACCCTCAATATCATTCTCTAGTGGCTCCTTAAAAGCTCCGTCTTTGCCCTTGTAGCTCTTGAAAATATCTGTTTCATTTCATATAATTAGCTTGTTTTCCATCATGATAAATAAACTTAATTAACTTTATGCACACTAACGTACCACTTGAAACATAAAAGCCATGTTGTCGCATGATTCGAAACCAGACAGAAGTAGCACCACCATCCCAGTTGTCACCGTATACATCATAAAAGTGTTGCAAGGCTTGATTAATCTCCTTCTCAAAATAATAGTCGATGCCTAGGCGTTCGACTGCATCCACCAATTTTAACAAATTTGTATGTTCCACAGGAATATTCACAGTTCGTAACATTTCTTTCCTCACTTCTTCTTTGAGCTCTTCGACTACCTTTTCAACACCAGTTTGATCTTCTTGCTTTACATACGAACAAATAATTAGTACAATTGACGCAAATCCAATGGAAGGGATCATTCTCATGTTACAGACATGGTATATCATTTGATGACGTTTTACTTTAAGTTTTGAAACATTTATCAGCTAAGTGTAAAAAAGGTACAAACACGAAAACTGATGTTTGTTTTCATGATTTCTTTATTAATGTACACACCTTATCGTAGACAAGGAACTGATCTCCCCAAACACTGGGAGGAAAATTAGCAATGGGGCGCTTAAAATCCTCTTGTTTAATAGACATTTTTTTGTGAAAGATTTAGATCGATATATGTCTATTAAATTGCTTGAATTTGAGGTGGAGCGAAAGGGTATATATAGTGGGTGGTGATCAGGTGATGCCAAATTTATCACCAACTTTCCAGTTTGCTCTTTGTGGAAATATAAAATTTTAGGAGTGTTGTTTCTAGAACCAATATTAGGTGGAGAGTTGTGAATAGTGATGGATCTAAAAATTAATTATAGGAGCAAGGTTCAAAAACTTTTTTAACGTACTTTATACGATGTAACACACTTCATGTAATGTAAACGAAACAAATATAGTAGCACTTCATACAATGTATTTAAAACTTGGACCAATATCTTCATTTTTCTGCATATCAATATCAATATTCGAACTTGGAACGAGAAAAAAGTGTTGCCATGTGGCGCCACGTAAGTGTACTTTTTTCACCTTCACCCGCCAAAGTGGTGTAGTGACTAGTGGAGGGGTTTGGTTGATAATCATGTAATCAAAGTAATTTTTTTCAAATTTCCTTTTTTTATTATTTAAAAAGATGCCATATTGTAAATTTTGATTTATCTTATGGTTTGATATTATTTATTAGAATTAAGAAATTTTATTATGTGAATTATATAATAACAATTTGGGTAGGTTCTTTGCTAGAGTAGCTAAAGAACCCCCCATTTACAAAATTTTCACTCTTTAATTTAGTTTTCATCACACACAAGTGTTTAGATACAAGGGTAATTGTGAAGAAAATATATTTTAACCTTTTTCTCTAATGAGTAGTGATGAAGTTGGATATGATCTTGACTGATTTCTCACTAAATGTAGGGAACCCGTCGCGAAGCATGAGGGTTCCTTACTAGTTATAGTAACATCAACGGTCCAAAAGTAAATATTGCAATATAGCGGTTAAAATAACCATGGGTTAAAAGATTTATTTTTTAGAAATTAGAAACTCAAATTAAAATTCCAAAAGAATACAAACTGCTTTTTACGAACGAAACCCGTCGTAAAGTGCGGGTTTCCTTACTAGTTATAACGGTCCAAAAGTAAATATCGCAACATAACGGTTAAAATAATCATGGGTTGAAAGATTTACTTTTTAGAAATTAGAAAATCAAATAAAAATGCCTTGGGTTGCCAGCCCATTACCCAGCTATGGTCCACTCACTTACCTTCTTCTCTAGACTTAAAATTATCTTCAATGCTAAGGGCGCCCTTAGATAATCTTAGCTGCCTAGTCAGCTGTCAAATCATATCCTTACAAATTCATAAAAATCCTTACAAATTCTTAAAATGCTCAAGTTCACCTCCAACCCTACAAACATTCTTACATATCCTAACATTTTCGAAATCATCACCTATTTTTACTATTAATATAAATAATTAAGTTATGAAAATATACTTAACATAACTATTTAATCAATTAAGCAATATCACTACTAAAATGGCATCTATGCTATACGAGCTATAGTATATTAAATGATGTAATTAATTATAATTAATCCATAGCTCACAATATTATTATTATTACTACCTATTCTGTAAAAAGTTATTATCTACTTTGATGGCCAGCTAATTCATCCAAAAAAAGAGCTCACATCTTTAAACCATCAAACACAAAATACACTTCTCTCTGTTTTTACGACAACAAGCAGAAGACAGAAATCCTTTCTTTTCCGGGTAACATAATTATTTTATTTGTAAGGGAAGCAAAATCGAAAAACATCAAAAAAATTCTTTTATAGCGGGGGCTACCCCTCTGCCTAAGGTAAGTCTGCCCTTTGTTGTGAACAACCATATTAAATTCTTGTTCATTTTGTTTAATTAAGTAAAATAGCTAAGGCAGTTGGATAACGTAATCCAACTATTAATCCCATTAAGTCATATATGATTGTACTATATATAACTATATAAGTGGTTTATATGGTTTAAAGTTGCTAGGTTTTCAAAAGAGTAAACTACAATTTGAGTCCCTTTGGTTAACATCAAATGGCACGATGAGTCTCCATTTTTCTAATTTGAACAATCAAATCTATGTGGTTGTTGATTTGAATCAATCTAGTCGTTGCTCTTAAATGGACGTTTATATTTGTGTGAGAAGATGAAAAATACCCCCATAATTTATTGACGATACGAGTCGCGACCTCCTGTAAACTTGAAATATTCTCTCCAAATTAAAATCTTTTAACTAAGCACCCTAATCAAGTAATTAACCATCAAAATCAACAAATTAACCACCAAAATCATCTAGCTAACACCTGCAATTGCAGATTAACGCAACTAACTAAAAACTGTAATCCTAATCAACTAAATAATGTGCCCCGGCTTCTAATTGCAAGTATAGTTGACTTTTATCAAATTGACCACTTAGTTGAATGTAATGATATTTTGCATTAACAAATTAACATAACTAATCAACTATCTAAAAGTTGTAATCCTAATCAAGTAACTAATGTGCAGTTGACTTTTATCAAATTGACCACTATGTATGCAATTGACTGTGTAGAATGATCCTAATGTGAAGTTAAGTATGAAACATTAAACTTCAAACTTCTTAATAGATAGCGTATGCATTTGACTATGCAATTGACTAATGTTTAGTCAACTCCTAAAATGAAACATCAAACAGTCAATGCCATTGATTGTTATCATCCTGCAATCAACTGTTATAAACTATGTATGCAATTGAACCTGCAACATGATCCTCAAATAGAATAGTCAACATGATTCTACAACTAATTTGCAGATACAAACTATATTCAATTTGATTGTTACCATTGTGCAACATGATCCTACAACATGATACAGATTATATGCAATTTGATTATTACCATCGTGCAACATGATCCTGCAAGTAATGGTGCATATTCAAAATAATCCTAATTTGCATATGCCTATAATCCTAATGTGCAGATGACTAGAACTCTAATGTGCAAATTCCAATAATCCTAATGTACAATTCAATGTAATCCTAATGTTCAACTAATGTGCATTTGACAATAATCCTAATGCGCAATTCACTGTAATCCTAATGTGCAACTATGATCATATAACTAAACTAACCCCTCCTCAGTCTTGCACTAGGATCCTATATCTATGATCCTCAGTCCTTCACTATTATCATATAACGAACATCAAACAGGCATGCCACTATGTACTGTACATCAAATACTTTGATCCTACACTATGATCCTGCAACTACGCTATGATCCTGCAACTACACTATGATCCGACCACTATCATTTAAACAGAGTCATTCAAACATGTTCAAAACATCATTCAAACACCCTTTATAATGCTACATATACTATGATCCTACACTATGAACCTGCAACTACGCTATGATCTTGCAACTACACTATGATCCTACCACTATCATTCGAACAGAGTCATTCAAACACGAACCATCATTCAATCATGATTCAAAACATCATTCAAGTACCCACTATAATGCTAGATAATACCATATATTCAATCATAAGTTAAACCATCATCCAGATAATACCATTCATACTAAATAGTTAGTTGCATGCCCAAAAAAAATGGGTAACCTTGATCATGAACGATAAATCCCAAAAAAGATAATAAAAAAACCCATTATACTATTCTAGTTAGGCTATACTTAGGTATAAATACTATATACAAAAACCCACTTCAAGTTAATCAACCTGACCACCGTCACGTCCCCTGTCAAACCTAAGCTCACGTTCGCACTGCCCAGAAACCATAACACGATATGGATTTGGATTCGGAGACAAGGGGAGGTGGCTTACACCCTGAATTCGACTTCAATTTCATGTAAACGAACCACAATTCAGAAATAGTACAAGACCCGTATCACATTTACATGGTTTTGAAGTAAAATTGAACTACCTATAACATGCTCGATGTCAATGATCGCGCCAAGCAACAACATTTTTCGTTGACCGACCAAGTTGATTGGAGAAGAATCTTGAAACGCCAGTTGTTTCTTTTGGGGGGGGGGGGGGGGGGGGTGTATTATGATACTTGGAGGAAGGTTGGAAACTAAAATGGTGTGTAGGTGTGATTTTTGGGTGAAATGCCCAAAACACCCTTCACACCGTTATCTATGTAAACGGAAGGGTAACTTACGTTAGAGGCAGGGATTTGATTGAAAGAACTTAATTTCATATCAACATATTTGAATCTTTAGACGAACATTATTATATAAAATAGTTTTTCTTTTTTTGAGCTTAAGTTAATTACATAGACTTTATATGATTATTAAATAAAGGATAAAGTATACCTTTGGTGAGGTGGCAATTAGTTAAGAGTATAACAACACTAAACTCTTACAAACCATTATCTCAACTCTTAAATTAAATTTCATACCTCATCTAAAAACACTTATTACTTCCACAACATTATAAAATTCAAAACACTCATTAAAAATATGTAATATATCTATACTATGTTACAATACATATAAAATTATGTGTACTGATTTTAACCACACATCTTTGTTAAAGTGTCATGTCATTGACACACACACTGGCATTAGATGATGTGGTCTAAATTATATATATTTTTATATAATATTTCCTACATTTAAGTAACTTGATGGTTATTTGTATTAAATGTTACTTATATTTGGTTCATGCTAAAGTTGGATGATTTTTAAAAGATAACAAACTAAAATAGTTTATTTAGTCTTAAAGAAAAATTATACCAAATTGATAACTATTGTATTTGGAGATTAATAATTATATTACGTTTAATTTGTGTCCATATAATTGGATAATTCTAAAAGTGCATTTATGTTACTAGTTGAATGACATATTGATGGATATATATGTGTTAAACGTTGAAATTGTAAGGGTATTTATTGAATTAATGTAATTAAAATAAAAGTGGCTTATAATGAGAATTAAAAGATATGATGTTGGTTTGACAGTTTTTATTTCTTTTTTTTTTTTAATTTTTTTTTGAGACGAATGGAATTAGTTACGCAAGTGGTGGACTTTTTGAGATAGGAAAAAAAAGTTTCAGTGGATTACAAAGAGCATGGAATTAAAAAGATTGTGAATTGTCCAAAAAGCCATGAATCGATTTGCATATCGCACATGTGCCGTTGACTGAGGTCAACTGGCATAAGAAGAGGGCATAGAATACTTGCATTGGGCAAATTAATATGCCAGATTTCGAAAATACCCATGCCAATTCTCCTTGCTGCAGATGATTTGCGAAGAGCATGGCCCACTCGAAGTTTGTGACTCACCATAAGCCCAAAGCGTGACAGTAGGATCTAAAGCCCTGTACTATTAAGATCAAAGTGGTCTCCCAACTGTAACACCTTTTTATTTAAAAATCACTTCCATGCATTAAATAGGGGTGGACCATACAATATATAATATTATCATACAAACCCTACTGTTGGGGACTACCTATTGCCATACGTCGAATACAGGAGGCATCGCATACGGACGAATTAAGAGGCTAAAGGTTACTGAAGACAAAAAGAGGAGCTTTGGTTTGAAGAATTTAGCGTAAAGTTACAAGCCTTTCGGTTAAAGAACTTTTGTTTATTATTTTTGTTTGTTTAAATTTAAATCTCATGACAATGTTTTCGGGATTGTTTTGCTTTAAATTTATTTTTGTTTCGCTTCTAACTATGAGTAGCTAAACTTGTTATGGTTGTTTAGGTGTGAACTAGATGACTTGTTTGGTTTTGAATGAATGTGTTGATTTACGTGTTATAACTTGAAAAACCAATTCTAAATAATTGTGTGTTGGTGTTGATTTTGATAATATATTTATTATTTTATTGTTCTAAAATTTTAGAAATATACTTTAGATCCGGGAGTCAGTCTAGGTTGTTAATATTTCAGTCTAGACCGTGAAGGTGAGAAATCTCATTCAAGTTTAACAATTGTTAAAAACCAATTGATTAAAACGTGCAATCTTTGCTAGGTTATTAGCTTGTCGTTGTTAGGCATTTGGGTATCGATCACTTGGGTTCACCTGTTTATTCGTGTCTAGAATTTCAAGGGTCTTAGTGCTCTTAGTTGTTTCAGCTTCATAACTTAAGGGTTTTAGTAACTAATTTACTTTATAACTGATAGTTGGGGGACTTGGTGGTCGATAATTCGAGTCATTCCATCTTAGCACTTCTTCACGTGTCTTACTGTTGGGTTCGGTTCACCTTCCGGGAATTTACCGGGTTAGATAGAGTCTTCATTCAAAACCAGGATTAGGATGCTTGCCTAGGTAACCTATTTTTCCCATATTTGAGTTCCAGTTCACTCTCCAGTTATTTGCTCTTGTTGTTTGTTTTGGTCGTCTATTTGTTTCATTTGCTTTTTAGTTTAAAACAAACCATTCTCTCGCAAAACCAAATTATTATGCTGGGGGTCGATAGAGGTTTAGTATCAAGAGTCGCTATTATTGTGTCCACGGTTCCATACTCGAACTTCCTTATTTTACCATTTACGACCGATACACTTGCTCGCAGTGTGTGGTTTTGCAGATTATTCAAATTTTAAAACTTGTTTGAATTTAATTAATATATATTTCATATATCAGTGGACCTTTAACTAAATCACCTTTTCAAATGATTATAGTGTTTTTAATTAAAAGTTAAATAAAAGAAATAAGGAAAAGAAAATACGTGATTTGTTGGTTTGCAAATAGCCCCCACCTCCATACCCCTCACGCTCGTTACTGAGAAGCCCATTGGCGGTGCCCCCTTTCATTCTTGTGTAGTGGTGTTTGAGGTGTTAAAGCGATTATATGGTTTTAATGACCACCACACTAAGTCTAAGGATAACAAAAGTTAATTCTACATAATTTTAAGACTTTAAGTAAGGGGTTGTTTAGTAAATTTATGCTAAGCCATTAAGGCTTCTAACTGATTAAAAGGTAACATTTGAATCAGTTAACATGTTTCTAAAACTTAACCATTAAGAGGCCCAATGAACCATTATGTGAACCAAACTCATTCTACATCTTAACGAATCAAAGGTAACCACTTAATGGAATCATCAAAAGACTACCAAACAACCCCTAATTACAACATTTACAACAAATCGTTGATTTGTAAACTACCTTCCACCTCGATTTTTAAACTGCAATTATTTTTATACGTTACTATTTTCTTTAAAACAAAAGTTACAACATAAAAATGATTATTTTATTATCTTTGATTTTAGTTTAGTTTTTCAATATTTTTTAATTAAAAAAGTGTTATGTTGTTACCAGAGTGACGTGTTTCCCGTCATAGCATGTAGACACCTCACGATGTATATATGTATGTATGGTGTGTGGGGTTAACACTTTATAATTTAAAGTTACAATTATAGTGTAAATTACATATTATTAAACTTAGAAAAATTTATTCTAAAGATATTTGGTTTTATAATAATATAAAGTTTATAATTATATTTTATATATATATATATATAACAAAATATATATAAAAATAAAGAATTTGGTTTTGTTTTTTGCGTTTTGTTTTTTGTTATTATTATCGAACCCACTACCATCTTTCTTTTGTAATTTTGCACAAAAGCGATTCATTAAAAATGAAAATCACAAAATAGTAAAAAGGTTGCATGTGATATTTTATGACAATGATGTTTAATATAATATTAATACAAATTAATATAAGGGAGATGAAGCGCTATCTTATCCATCACTTAGAACCCACTCCATCAATCAAGAAATTTAACTTCATCTTATATAAATCACGATTTACAAGATCATGCAGCGGCTTTTTAACTCATCACTTGAACTCACGTCACTTACTAAGAAATTCCCCTAGAATTACGTTATCACGTTTTCTCCATCTAGCCCATGACGGTGAGCCCACCAATCCATCACTTAGCCATGATGGAATAATCTAGGTCGGTGTTTTAAGCGAACCTGATAATATCTATGACTTCTGCATGTATTATATAAGCACGAAAAATATTTTTAAATAGAAAAAATAGTAACGAAATAAATGAGTACTTTTAAGTACACAAATATAAAATAATATATAATAGCAACGATAATCATACTCAATAAAATTTTATTAGTAATATATCGAAAGAATACGAAGAAAGTAAGACATAATTAAATCATCCCTGTATCATGTTGCATAAAGAAAAATTAAAATAACATTTGATAAAATATATTAAAATTTTAATTACCTCTAAAAAAACTGATTCATAAAATTATGAAATAAATACTTAATTTTTTTAACAGCCAAGTGCTTTTTCCCTTAAATACTAACTAAAATACATTTTCCAAATATAGAATATTGATCTTCTCACAAAAAGTAATTTACTAATTTTTCTTGTAGTCCATACAAGCACCCGAATTTATCTTGTAATATTGCTATACTTGGCGTTGACTGTACGCTGACTAGGCACTGAATAAAGCTACTACTAAAGCCACCTATGGTCCAGGTGAGCGGTAGCTTGAGCGAGTTTCCATTTTTTTATGTTAATTTTTCTAAATTTATAAACTAATATTGATAGAAAACTATTTTTATATAATATCACATTAAAATAAAAGAGTACAACCAAAAATAATACTAATTTAATACAAGAACATTGGGTCGTCTAGCCCACAAATGGTCGAGCAACTCATAGCAAAGGTTTCCCTGTGTCTTATGGTTCTTGATATTTTGTATGTTTCGAAGTTTTTGTTCATCAATGATTGTCGATTCACCCCGTGGGACATCACCGTGATAGTTTTGACAAATAGTCATGCCTTGGTCCCCCAAAATTATGTTATGTAGAATTAGACAAGTGTAGACGACGTCCATTATTTCCTCTCGTGTCATAAACTGTATTGAGTTGGGAACAAGTGAAATCTTTTCTTTCGAACTCGAAACGCTCTTTCTAAATTTTTTTTCTTGATTCTTGTTTCATTGTTAAGTACTTTCGTTTGTCATCAATTATAGACGAAAAAGCTTGAACAAGTGTCGACCACTCGTTGTAAATACCGTCAACCAGGTAGTAGTCGTACTTGAAAAATTCCCCATTTGCATAAAACGTTTGTGCTGGCTCAATCCCGTTGACAATGTCATCGAATATTGGCGATTGATTGATAACATTTAGGTCGTTATTTGACCCAACAACTCAAAAAAACGCATGCCAAAACTAAAGATCATATGAGGCCACTGCTTCAAGTATAACTATCGGATCGGAGTGACCACTTAGGTGGAACTGATCTCGCCAAGCCGTAGGATACATAGCCCATCCAACATGCATATAGTCGAGGCTACCGAGTATTCCGTGAAAACCATGTTTTTTTACCGTGAACATTGTATATTGTTGGATATCAAAATATTTTGGTTTACGCAAATATCTTTGTAAGTAAATGGATATGGTCCCTAGATAAAGATATATAATTTATAAACGTGTTGTCAAATTGAAACTTAAAATTTATATATATATATAATATTTAAGTGAGGATGTATATACCTTGACAAAAAAGTGAATCCCACGCAATTTTCTCAAACATTTCTATATATTCATCCGTTGCGTCTGACAAAATTTCATACGTTAGTTGTCGTAGAGTGGCTGTACATTTTTGTGTAGAAGTGAAACCGATTCTACCTCTCGCATCTTCCCTTTGTTGAATAAAGGATATCCTCCGACAAATCATTCGATAAACGCATAAATAATTATCTACTCATTCGAAAACGTCGCCTTAAATGTTCTTCATCATAAACGGGATTGCGGCTAAAATAGTGATGTATCAATGGTTGGTTAGCTCCCTCTCGATCACGATCAAGTGGTGGTTTTCTCGTTAGCCCTCCTCGCCTTTGAGACCGCTCAACCAAGTAGTTAACCGTTATCCTACCTGCTCTCATAATGAAATCGTTTTCTTCGGAAGAATCAAATAAAGAAAATGCACTCTAATCCATCTAATTGTGAGAGTTAGAGAGGTTTTAATATATATATATATATATATATGTGTTGTGTTGTGTGTGTGTGTGTGTGTGTGTGTGTGGGGTGTGTGTGTGTGTGTGTAACATCCCAAAAAAGGATTTGGAAATTTAAACTAACTTAACTGGGGATGAGCAGGTAAAATAACATTAGTGGTAAAAAGTTAACTCGGTAAACATTAGGATTTAAATAAATAACCCCTAATGTTAAATAAAAGGTGGATGGATGCTTTTTAGAAAAATAAAGTTTATAAAAGCTCCGACTATCGGGACATAACTTAAGTCGGATAGTGGAATCCCCGAACTTAATAAATAGAATTATCATGTTTGTTTTATAATTGACATGAGGTAGATAACTAGATGTATAAACCTAGTTAAGTTGTAGAGGTGAGTTATAAACAAACCGAATACAACTAAACTAATAGGGGCTAAAAGGGGCCACGAGCAAAAGACATGGGTATTGAAAGCACAAAACACACACACAATAGTATTATTATGTGTGTCGTGATGTCTAATCAGAGAAAAAGGAAGAACCCTAACAACTTTCAAGCACAAATCAAGAAATCAAGAGTGAAATCAAGTGGATTTTGATTGCATGTTTGAAGGTTCTAGCTATCTAACATCATCTGAACCTACAAATCACAAGGTATGTGATGATTTTGTGTATGATTAGTTTTTATGTTAATTGGATTCTGATGATATGATGAAATTGATTATGTATAAATGTTCATAAGCATCATACTAGTATTGTAGGTGTAAAATACTTGAACAATTAAGAAGTTTAAGTATAGGTTCATACGTGACATGAAATGGGTTTCGTATGATATAATGAAATCGATGTTATATTGATGTTGAAATGTGTTTGAAATCATCATGTATACAAGAATGTGTTAAGAACTTCAACAATTTAGGGAATTAAGTGTATGCTCATACATGTCATAAAATGGGTTTTTATGATATGATGAAACTATGAGTATTTAGTAAAAATGATGAATTAGCTCATAATAATTGAAAGTTTATGTTAACTTGAAGATAATGAGTATATAAACTTGTTGAATGAAAGAAACATGGTAGTTTTGAATTGTAAATTGAGCTAATAGGATGACCTGAAAATGATGCCCACCGAGTGATCGATAAAATGCCTAAGTGGGTTTTATCGAATTAATAGTGTGGCTAAGTATGTAGATAGGCAGTTTGATTTTTAAAAGTCAAACTAACCTATAAGAGAATCGAATGCGAAATATGGTATAAAAGTCTATAAGAGTGATTGTCATGATATTGATGACTAATTTAATTATCTTGTGGATATTACGTGATAGTTTAACACTTGAAAAGCTAGGTGGGAGCTTGGAAAAGAATGGTCAAACGGGTAAAAGACGCGAGAAAGCTTATTCGGATGCAAGGTAAGTAAACCTTACAACTCCTAGAATAGAATTACAACTTACGTGATGGAAAGTATTGTCGTGATTAGTGACAAAATGTTAAAATGTGACCCTATGGTGTCAACCATAACGGGTCAAACGAGTAAAATGGTCCGTAACCACTTATCGTGTTTTGTCAATAAATTAGTTGTTGGCGACAAGTAGGTCCTCTACTTGCAGAAATTGTTTCGAGGTCTTAACCATTGAGTTTTGACACGATATTTGGTTAAAAGTTGTTTCACAAGGTAAAGGACGTTTGGTAATTTTTATAGATGTTTTTAAAGTTGTTTGACAGGGGTTTTGCGGCTGTTTTGTCAATAAAATAGTTGTTGACAGCAACAAGTCCGCTACTTGCAGAAATTGTTTCGAGGTCTTCACTATAGGGTTTTGATACGGTATTTGGTCAGAAGTTGTTTCACAAGGTAAAGGACGTTTGGTAGTTTTTATAGATGTTTCTAAAGTTGTTTGACAGGGTTTTTGCGGCTGTTTTGTCAATAAAATAGTTGTTGACAGCAACAGTTCCGCTACTTGCAGAAATTGTTTCGAGGTCTTAACTATTGAGTTTTGACACGATATTTGGTTAGAAGTTGTTTAACAAGGTAAAGGACGTTTGGTAATTTTTATAGATGTTTCTAAAGTTGTTTGACAGGGTTTTTGCGGTTGTTTTGTCAACAAAATAGTTGTTGACAGCAACAGGTCCGCTACCTGCAGAAATTGTTTCGAGGTCTTAACTATTGAGTTTTGACACAATATTTGGTCAGAAGTTGTTTCACAAGGTAAAGGACGTTTGGTAATTTTTATAGATGTTTCTAAAGTTGTTTGACAGGGTTTTTGCGGCTGTTTTGTCAATAAAATAGTTGTTGACAACAAGAGGTCCGCTAATTGCAGAAATTGTTTCGAGATCTTAACTATTGAGTTTTAACAGGATATTTGGTCCGAAGTTTTTTGACAACATAAATAATGTTGTGTAATTTTTATAGGTTCTTCTAAAGTTGTCTGACGGAGTTTTCGCGAATGTTTTGTCAATAAAATAGTTGTTGACAACAATATGTCCGCTACTTGCAGAAATTGTTTTGAGGTTTTAACTATGAGTTTGACACGATATTTGTTCAGAAGTTGTTTGACAACATAAAGGGTGTTTGGTAATTTTTATGGGTTTTACTAAAGTTGTTTGACAGGGTTTCACGGCTGTATTGTCAATAAATTAGTTGTTGACAGCAAGCAAGTCCGCTACTTAAAAAAATTGGGACCTAATTATCCGCATTTGATTAAAATATTTCGAAAACGGGTTAGAGTGTTACAAGTGGTATTCAGAGCTCAAGGTTTAAAGGATAAAAGTGTTCGGTTCAAGAAATGGTCGCGTGGTCCGGTAAGTTATTATAATTAATAATGTCTAGTGTTGATGAAAGTTGTTATAAACAACACATAAGGCTATCGTGTGCACACACGTTAACCTCAATTGAATTTGTAAAAAATCAGTATGGTTAACAAATTAATATTGTTAAAAAGTATTATATGATGTCTTGTATTATAATACGAGAGCTTATTAATTTTAAGAGTAAATTGCACAAAACATCTTTTATATTTCCTCAGACTTGCAGTTTACAGCCTTAATGTTTAAAAGTTGCTAAAAACAGCCTTTAAGTTTATTTTTGTTGTGGGTTCAATCCTTTACAGCTAACCACGTTATTTTCTTCAGTTAAGTTTCCTCACATGCATAACATGTGAGGGTATATTCGTCATTTTTGTTGATCTTCCACACACGTCAATTATAAGAAAAAAGAATATTTAAGGTTTAACCTATTTTAGAAAAATTCTAACTGTCACACCCCGACCCGCAGCGGAATAAGAGTCGGGGCATAATTGGGTTATCACCAAAGCTCATGATGTTTACTAAAATGTTTCATATTTATTAAATTCAAATTACAAATTAAATATTCAAATCAAATCCATACAATTACAAGGAAATGAAACTAAGTAAAGCAATCTCAAGCTTAAACTGATTCATTCTTCTAGGCCTTCCTATGTGTTTCTTGCCTCAACTGGATCACCTGTATCATGTGTAAAACGGGGGATATTTTGGGTCAACAAAAGTTGGCGAGTGAACCTTGAGAAAACATTGTTATTAATTTCTTGTTGTATTTAATGTTGAAAATTTGTGCAATAATCACATGTGAGCAAACATATATATATAACATAAACACAAACCATATTGGATGAGTAAATGATATGAATGATGATGTATATGAGATCAAGGCTCAATCAAACGGAGCCGATCGAATGAGGCACCTGATACTCAACCCGTATCCCACGGGGAGCTGATGGGCCTAATGAAATGTATGCACTGAAAATGATAACTTCAATCTAAACATAATTCACACAACAACTGATACATATTGGATACACATTTGATCACGGATATGATGGATGCACAAGTGTTTAAATATAATAAGGAATTAAACGACCATGATACACCCCATAATGTGATTAAAACGGGGAATTTGTAGAGATTCACTCACATTGGGTGCGTTCTTTGATGACGTTGAATGCGCACGAGTTTTGGGATTTGATTGACGAGGAAAACTAACCTAAAATAATAACGAAATGGTTCGGTAAATAAATGGATTTTATTTGAGATTAATACTTTTAATTCATAATCTTAATAGGATTTTTAGATTTATTTTTGTGAGTTTAAGGACATTTTCTAACTTAAAAATATTATTTTTAAGTATTTTTAAATAATTTTCTGATTAAATAAATAAAAAAAATAAATAAATAAATGTTGACTTTTTGACTCCGACCGTTGACCGTTGACCGGTCGGATTGTGTTAATTATATGCACTGAGTGAGGTACGAACTCGTGACCTCTCGGTTGCGTGCACGCAGCTCTACCAACTGAGCTACGTGTCTAACCCGAAATATTCTCTGTTTTAATTATATTTATACACTACTTAACTTTTAATTTATTTGGGTTTTTTATTAAAAACGATTTATATGGCCGAACCGGTTGCAGGGACCCGGAGTCGAACTCGGGTCCTTCGGTTCGAGTGCGCACAGCCCAACCAGTTGGGCTGTGTGTCATATCTGTTTAATTTATGGATTAAATTATACTTATTAACATTCAGTGACCAGATCCGATTCAGTTGTAAAAATGTTGGTTTTAATTCTGAAATTCGGTAACGTGGGCGATTCGAACCCGGGACGTGTGCATTGTTTGTGCACACAGTCCACCGTTGGACTGTGTGTCTAACCCGTTCAAATATCCGTTTTTAATTATACTTATACACATATTCAACTTCGTCTTCTTCGTTTACAAAGACACAGAATAGTGATGTCCGACTGTTCTTGTTTAAATCGGTCATCGAACATATAATTGATTGGAATGAAACGGATAAAGAGGGTTACGGAGTAAAATGTACCGAACAGAATGTCTTTCTCAGATTTCCGGCAAGAGTCGTCGGCTCTGATTGGTGACTTCCGTCTGAGTGAATCAATTAACAGTTTTGATCAATGAGTTGTGCAATTAGGTTACTAAACAAGGGATATCAGGGGGTTTAGATGATTGTACCGATTGACAGTGAGACTTCGGAATTCCCAGTGATTTTCCGGCGAGTGCAAGAATTCCCGGCAACGTTGTCTGAGACAGATTCTGGTTGAACGATTTATGTTAATACTTGCCTAATAATGGATTGCAAACAAAAGAGTCGAGAATTTCCAATTTGAAGTAAGTCTCGGTTTTCCGGTGAAAGTCCGGCGAATGCAGAATATCTCCGGCGACGTGCTAAAGCTTCGAGAGATTATGCGATTTTGAGCGAAAAGGTTACCAGAGGTTTGGGTGGGTATTTATAGGGAAGAACAGGATGCATTGGGTCCGAATTATGGTCTTGATTCGCGGTCAAAACTTTTCCGGCGGTTACGACTGGAATTGGGAGTTAGACATCGGTTATAACCGATGTCGACATTAGTTCACGCGTTTCAGTCAAAGAAAACGGTCGTGATTTGTGAAATTGTCGGTTTTTCCGGCGACTGCGGATTGGGCGCGCTGATCATCAGTTTGACTTTTGGGTTTACTTTAAATGTTATCTGTTTCTGTATTTGTCATAAAAGAATTGTGTGGCGGAGTGGTTTAGTGTGTGTTTGTGCTTATGGGCGACCCGGGTTCGAAACCCGGCAGCCTCATTTTATTTTTTTATTCACTTATTTTTATCATTTATTAATTATAGTTTTTAAATTCTAAAATGTTTATTAATTATGTATTGTTTAAAATTAACATGAACAATATATACGCAACGAAAATTATAACTGAATATTCGATTAATAAACGAAGCGGGTTTTGGAAACCCGTTTTTCAACGGATGTTACAGTATCCTCTACTTTTAGAAATTTCGTCCCGAAATTTAAGTAGTAGTGGTAACAGGAAAAAGATGCGGGTATTTCTCGCGCATTGAGTCTTCACGTTCCCAAGTAAACTCAGGTCCTCGTTTTGACTCCCAACGTACCCTGACAATTGGAATACGACTCCGTCTTAAACGCTTCTCTCCGAAGTCCATGATTTCTACTGGTCTTTCAATGAAGTGCATAGATTCATCGATCTGAATGTCTTCTAGCGGAATATGGAGGTTTTCATCGGCAAGGCACTTCTTCAAGTTTGATACGTGGAATGTGGGATGAATTCTGTTGAGCTCTTCTGGTAGGTCAAGCTTGTATGCTACAGGACCTACTCTTTCGAGTATCTTGAAAGGTCCTACGTAGCGTGGTGCTAGCTTGCCCTTCTGGCCAAAACGAACCACTCCCTTCCACGGTGATACTTTTAGAAGTACTTGATCCCCAATGTCAAACTCCAAGGGCTTTCGTCGTTTGTCTGCTTAACTCTTTTGACGACTTTGAGCCGCTAGAAGATTGTTTCGAATTTGAATGACATTGTCGGTTGTTTCTTGAATTAACTCTAGACCGGTGATTTGTGATTCCCCAATTTCGTGCCAACATACTGGAGATCGGCACTTACGACCATATAAAGCTTCGAAAGGAGCCATGCCGATACTTGAATGGTAGCTATTGTTGTACGAAAATTCAACTAATGGTAGATGAGCGTCCCAATTCCCTTTGAAGTCTATGACACATGCTCGAAGCATGTCTTCAAGAGTTTGGATGGTGCGTTCAGATTGTCCATCAGTTTGAGGATAAAGCGGTACTGAGGTCTAATCGTGTACCCAAGGCGGTTTGTACGGCTCGCCATGTTCGTGAAGTGAAACGACCATCACGATCTGAAATGATGCTTAAAGGTACACCATGACGGCTTACGATCTCGCTGATGTAGATACGAGCTAACTTTTCGTTTTTGAAGTCCTCGCGAATCGGAATGATGTGAGCTGATTTTGTAAGACGATCAATGATTACCCATACGGTGTCATACCCACTGGAGGTGCGAGGTAACCCGGTAATGAAGTCCATGGTTATGTTTTCTCACTTCCATACAGGTATTTCAGGTTGGATTAGGAGTCCTGAAGGTCTTTGATGTTCAGCTTTTACTTTGGAACAGGTAAGGCACTTGGAGACAAAATCAGCGATATCCTTTTTCATGCTCGGCCACCAGTAGGTGTATCGTAGGTCTTGATACATCTTGTCGGCTCCTGGGTGTACAGAGTACCGTGTTTTGTGTGCCTCATTCATGAGGAAATCACGAAGGTTATCGCGATCGGGAATCCATATGCGATTTAAATAGTATAGAATACCGTCGGATTTGGTTTCGATTTTGAGTTCAGCTCCACATGACAGCTCATCGCGTACGTCATTTTCGGTTACAGAAATGTGTTGAGCTGCTCGGATTCGATCTTTGATGTCGGTTATGATTTGCGAACATAGAAGACGAATGGAGTTCGCATAACCTTTTCGACTGAGTGCATCAGCCACTACGTTTGCCTTGCCAGGATGATACCGAATTTCACAGTCGTAGTCGTTAAGAAGTTCGACCCATCTTCGTTGCCTCATATTCAACTCCTTTTGGTTGAAGATATGTTGAAGACTTTTGTGGTCAGTGTATATTTCACACTTGGTACCGTAGAGGTAATGTCTCCATATCTTGAGAGCGAAAACAACGGCTCCAAGTTCTAGGTCGTGGGTGGTGTAATTCTTCTCATGAACTTTGAGTTGCCTAGAAGCATAGGCTATCACTTTTCCTCTTTGCATTAATACACAGCTTAGCCCTTGCCTTGATGCGTCGCAATATACTACAAAGTCATCGCAACCTTCAGGAAGTGTGAGGATAGGTGCGTCACAAAGTTTCTGCTTTAGATTTTGGAAGGCCTCTTCTTGTTTAGGTCCCCATATGAAGGGTTTTCCTTTATGAGTCAAGGCCGTGAGTGGTACAGGAATACGGGAAAAGTTGGCAATGAAGCGTCGATAGTAACCAGCCAAACCTAGAAATGATCTTACTTCAGTAGGGGTACGTGGCGCTTGCCATTCCTGTACTGCCTTGATTTTTGAAGGATCGACATGTATTCCCTTGTCATTGAAGACATGTCCAAGGAATTGTACTTCCCTTAACCAGAATTCGCATTTTGAGAACTTAGTGTAGAGCTTTTCAGTCCTCAAGAGAGTAAGGATGAGTCGAAGGTGTCGCTCATGATCGGTTTTAGACTTGGAGTAGATGAGGATGTCGTCGATGAAGACTATGACAAAGCGGTCGAGGTAGGGTTTGCATACTCTATTCATTAGATCAATGAAGACAGCTGGGGCGTTGGTTAAACCGAATGGCATGACCATGAATTCGTAATGACCATAACGAGTCCGGAAGGCGGTCTTTGGGACGTCTTCTTCATGTACTCTGAGTTGATGATAACCAGAACGAAGGTCGATTTTTGAAAAGCAGGTGGCGCCTTGAAGTTGGTCTAGGAGGTCATCGATGCGAGGTAGTGGGTAGCGATTCTTAACCGTTAATTTGTTGAGTTCTCTGTAGTCGACACACATGCGAAACGTTCCATCTTTCTTCTTCACAAAAAGAACAGGTGCACCCCAAGGCGAGTAGCTAGGACGTATGAATCCTTTGTCAGTCAACTCTTGCAGTTGACTGGCCAGCTCTTGCATTTCGGATGGGGCTAACCTATAAGGAGATTTTGCGACTGGTGTAGCGCCAGGTACAAGATCGATGCGGAATTCGACTTTTCTCATAGGAGGGAGTCCTGAGATGTCGTCGGGAAAGACTTGTGGGAATTCCTTCACCACTGGTATATCTTCGAGTTTCTTCTCCTTGTTTCCTTTTTGACGACGTGAGTTAGTAATGCGACATAGTTCTTGTGGAGATATTTTCGGGCTTGAAGGCAGGACATTAATTTGAGTCCTTTCGAAGGGGTTTCTCCAAAGATACGTAGGGTCTGACCGTCTGCAAGAGGAATGCGAATGAACTTTTCGCGGCATACTACTTCAGCGTGATGCTGGCTGAGCCAGTCCATACCGATTATAATATCGAAACTTCCCAACGTCATAGGAATGAGGTCAACTGGAAAATCGTGATCGTTTAGAGTAAGGGTACAATTTCGTATAATAGAATCTAATGAAACGGGCTTTCCGTCAGCAACTTCCACCGTTAGAGATTCCATGAGGTTATCACGAGTTTGGTTGAGGATAGGTTCAAATTCTAAAGACACAAAACTCTTATCCGCGCCAGTATCGAATAACATGGATGCATAACTACCATTGATGAGAAATGTACCGTTAACCACGTTGTTGTCAGCTCTAGCTTGGTTGGCATTGATGTTGAAAGCTCTTCCTCTAGCAGGTGGAGGAGCTTGGTTTACCGGATTTGCTTGAGCTTGGGCATGGATGATGTTCACCAAGCGTGGACATGTGTTCCTGAAGTGGTTTGGGTCTCCACAGTTGTAACATGCTCGCATGGGTTGCATCATGGGGTAGTTGGGTTGGTAGTAGGATTGGGCTATATGTTGTGCAGGTGGTAGAAGTAAAGGTTGTTGGGCTTGACCCACTATCTGATGGTGGGTTTGGGTTGAGGGTTGATTGCGGTTCATTCGTTGAAGCGTGCGACAAGTTTGAATAGTGTGACCCGCACGGCCACAGCTGGTGCAATGTTGGCAAGGAGTTTCGGGGAGGTGATGGTATTGACAACGGTTGCATTTTGGGTAGGGGCCGGTGTATGGCTTTTTAAATGGTGCAGCTGGGGGAGCAATTTGGGTAATTGGTGCAGCAGTGATAGGAGGGTTTGTTTGTGTGACGGCAAAATTTCTGATGTTTCGTTTCCTCTTACCAGCAAACTTTGAAGAGGAGATGGAATGATTTGGAGTTTGGGCCTCAATGGGGGCTTTCTTTTTCTCATCCTTGAATTTGCCGTTTCGGATGCGATTCTAGGTAAGTTCAGTAGCTAGTTCCATTGCGGCTTCAAGTGTTGCAGGCGAAGTGCTTAGAACCGAGTCTTGAATTTTCGATGGGAGGCCTCGGATGTAGTGTTCAACCAAGCGGTACACGGGGTGTGAACAGATTAGGGATCATTTGGTTCAGTTCCAGAAATCTTTTGTTGTAGGAAGTGTGCTCTCCTTCCTTTTGTCTCAACGAGTGGAATTCATCTTCCAACTTTTTGATTTCGCTTCTTGGAAAGAAGCGCCTTGTCATGAGTTCCCTTAACTCTTCCCATGATAAGGCCATGGCATCCTCGACTCCTCGCTTACCCTTTTCTGTGTTCCACCAGGTAAGGGCTACTCCAAACAGTCTCCCTGATGCATAACGTACCTTGCGATCCTCGGGACAATCGCAATTGAGGAAGGTGTTCTCCATTTCTTCAAACCAGTGGAGGAAGGTAGTAACACCTTCGGTCCCTTCATACTTTGGGGGATCGCAAGATTTGAAGTGTTTGTAGGAGCACTTTTTGGAGTGAGGGTTGGCGACGCTCTGGTCTTTTTGATTGGGAGGGTTGATAGGATTTGCGGTGAGAGCTTGTTGAACTTGAATCACAATGTCAGGAAGTACCGCGGCCATTTGTTTAGCAATTTGAGTGGCCAAGCGTTCATTGGATCTTCCTGACTTTCTACCTCCACGTAGTTGCCTAGCCGACATCTACAGGAACATACATAGGAAGATTGTGAGTTTAAGAAGTTTTTAGGTGTCATGTGTCGTTAAAAAGAATAAAATAACATAACTATCAAAATGCAACTACATCCATAGGATGTTTTGTGTTTGCTCATGTTTGGGCCTCCAATGTCCCCCATACCATCGCCTGTATAGTCATGTGGGCCCCATGACTATTGGCTTAGTAGGATTCACATTGGTGTTGGCGGTTAACACTCGCATCACCCGAATGAAAACCATGAAATATGTTTGCGAGATGTATGTAGGAGGGTGTCCAGGTGTAGACATAATGACAACTCAAAGTGGGGTTAGCTCACACGACGTTTGGTATAGCATGCTTTGGCCTAATAGGTCCTTCGTTCTCTCATCGTTAGTCCCCAGGTAGGCAAACTGGTCCTTTATTTTGGATTTATACGAATGCCAAGCCTAGACAGGACGTTCCGCCTACCGGTACTTGTACCCTTCCAGTTACTACATGCCCGTCATGAGAACTCACTTTGATGTGATTTGAAAAATACAAAAATCGTTGCAAAAATCATGGGAATTGTGAGGTGTGTGCTCTCATGGATATGACATGTTATGAGGATATGATTCATGATGAGCATTGTATGATAATATGTACTTATGAACATGCTTGCATAACATTGAATGTAACAGTAAACATAAAGCATATAAACATCATGAATTTTGTATGTAACGCATAAACAATTTAAAATTTTAATCAACTATAGTATAGGCTCTAAGGGTCTAATAACCTATCCTATATCCCTATAGTCATGGCTCTGATACCAATCTGTCACACCCCGACCCGCAGCGTAATAAGAGTCGGGGCATAATTGGGTTATCACCAAAGCTCATGATGTTTACTAAAATGTTTCATATTTATTAAATTCAAATTACAACTTAAATATTCAAATCAAATCCATACAATTACAAGGAAATAAAACTAAGTAAAGCAATCTCAAGCTTATACTGATTCATTCTTCTAGGCCTTCCTATGTGTTTCTTGCCTCAACTGGATCACCTGTATCATGTGTAAAACGGGGGATATTTTGGGTCAACAAAATGGCGAGTGAACCTTGAGAAAACATTGTTATTAATTTCTTGTTGTATTTAATGTTGAAAATTTGTGCAATAATCACATGTGAGCAAACATATATATATAACATAAACACAAACCACATTGGATGAGTAAATGATATGAATGATGATGTATATGAGATCAAGGCTCAATCAAACGGAGCCGATCGAGTGACATGAATGATGATGTATGTGAGATAAAGGCTCAATCAAACGGAAACCGATCGAATGAGGCACCTGATACTCAACCCGTATCCCACGGGGAGCTGATGGGCCTAATGAAATGTATGCACTGAAAATGATAACTTCAATCTAAACATAATTCACACAACAACTGATACATATTGGATACACATTTGATCACGGATATGATGGATGCACAAGTGTTTAAATATAATAAGGAATTAAACGACACATGATACACCCCAAAATGTGATTAAAACGGGGAATTTGTAGAGATTCACTCACATTGGGTGCGTTCTTTGATGACGTTGAATGCGCACGAGTTTTGGGATTTGATCGACGAGGAAAACTAACCTAAAATAATAACGAAATGGTTCGGTAAATAAATGGAATTTATTTGAGATTAATACTTTTAATTCATAATCTTAATAGGATTTTTAGATTTATTTTTGTGAGTTTAAGGACATTTTCTAAGTTTAAAAATATTATTTTTAAGTATTTTTAAATAATTTTCTGATTAAATAAATAAAATAAATAAATAAATAAAATGTTGACTTTTTGACTCCGACCGTTGACCGGTCGGATTGTGTTAATTATATGCGCTGAGTGAGGTTCGAACTCGTGACCTCTCGGTTGCGTGCACGCAGCTCTACCAACTGAGCTACGTGTCTAACCCGAAATATTCTCTGTTTTAATTATATTTATACACTACTTAACTTTTAATTTATTTGGGTTTTTATTAAAAACGATTTATATGGCCGAACCGGTTGTAGGGACCCGGAGTCGAACTCGGGTCTGTGTGTCATATCTGTTTAATTTATGGATAAATTATACTTATTAACATTCAGTGACCTGATCCGATTCAGTTGTAAAAATGTTGGTTTTAATTCTGAAATTCGGTAACGTGTGCGATTCGAACCCGGGACGTGTGCATTGTTTGTGCACACAGTCCACCGCTGGACTGTGTGTCTAACCCGTTCAAATATCCGTTTTTAATTATACTTATACACATATTCAACTTCGTCTTCTTCGTTTACAAAGACACAGAACAGTGATGTCCGACTGTTCTTGTTTAAATCGGTCATCGAACATATAATTGATTGGAATGAAACGGATAAAGAGGGTTACGGAGTAAAATGTACCAAACAGAATGTCTTTCTCAGATTTCCGGCAAGAGTCGTCGGCTCTGATTGGTGACTTCCGTCTGAGTGAATCAATTAACAGTTTTGATCAATGAGTTATGCAATTAGGTTACTAAACAAGGGATATCCGGGGGTTTAGATGATTGTACCGATTGACAGTGAGACTTCGGAATTTCCAGTGATTTTCCGGCGAGTGCAGGAATTCCCGGCAACGTTGTCTGAGACAGATTCTGGTTGAACGATTTATGTTAATACTTGCCTAATAATAGATTGCAAACAAAAGAGTCGAGAATTTTACCGATTTGAAGTAAGTCTCGGTTTTCCGGTGAAAGTCCGACGAATGCAGAATATCTCCGGCGACGTGCTAAAGCTTCAAGAGATTGTGCGATTTTGAGCGAAAAGGTTACCAGAGGTTTGGTTGGGTATTTATAGGGAAGAACAAGATGCATTGGGTCCGAATTATGGTCTTGATTCGCGGTCAAAACTTTTCCGGCGGTTACGACTGGAATTGGGGGTTAGGCATCGGTTATAACCGATGTCGACATTAGTTCACGCGTTTCAGTCAAAGAAAACGGTTGTGACTTGCGAAATTGTCGGTTTTTCCGGCGACTGCGGATTGGGCGCGCTGATCATCAGTTTGACTTTTGGGTTTACTTTAAATGTTATTTGTTTCTGTATTTGTCATAAAAGAATTGTATGGCGGAGTGGTGTATTGTGTGTTTATGCTTATGGGCGACCCGGGTTCGAAACCCGGCAGCCTCATTTTATTTTTTTATTCACTTATTTTTATCATTTATTAATTATAGTTTTTAAATTCTAAAATGTTTATTAATTATGTATGGTTTAAAATTAACATGAACAATATATACGCAACGAAAATTATAACTGAATATTCGATTAATAAACGAAGCGGGTTTTGGAAACCCGTTTTTCGACGGATGTTACTAACCGCAGGGACTAATGTGCAATAAAACCAAACTTTTAAAAACCAAACACCTTCTTTCCCGGTCTTCTTCTCCGACGACTTCGCCGGATTCCGGCGAACCCGGAATTAAGATAGGAATCTTACTAAGCTAGCCCACTAAGCTGTAAAGATTAACACAGGATTTGATCATGTCAATCAAACTCTTTAGGATTATCATCAGTTGGAAGAATCGGCGCCTTATTCGCATCAGACGGAAACGACAAACGACTCTTCAACCCTAGATACCTCTCATGGAACTCCGATGCCGTCAAATCAAAGAACTTCGTAACACCGTGTTCAGTAGTAGGATCCAGCAACTGGTGATGCTTAGGACGCCGCAAGTTAGACTTAAACACTATCAAACGGTAATCGTGCTCCTCTGTAGTCGCGTACGTTTTACCAAACTTTGTTTAAACTAGGTTAAAACTTAAATATTCTTTTTTTATAATTGAAGTGGGTAGAAGATCAACCAAAATGACGAATATACCCTCACATGTTATGCATGTGAGGGAACTTAACTGAAGAAAATAACGTGGTTAGCTGTAAAGGATTGAACTCGCAACAAAAATAAACTTAAAGGCTGTTTTTAGCAACTTTTAAACATTAAGGCTGGAACCTGCAAGTTTAAGGAAACATAAAGGATGTTTTGTGCAATTTACTCTAATTTTAAAGTTACTAATCTTTGTGAACGTTTCAGTAACATGATGCTTACATGTGAAGATGGCAGGAGTCTAATGATCTTCCGAGGTAATGGTGAATGGTCGGAAGTATGACAAGTAAAGCATGCTCACCAAGGACCTAAATCAAGTAATGATATCGAATAGAGGTCGAACGACATTAAAAGCCCATCATGCAAGTATCACCCAGGTGCACACTTTAATTAATTGTAGGAATGGTATTATGCAACATTCAGCTATTACATGACCGTTGAATACGGGAATATAAGAGTTGGGAAACTTGGATAGGATACCTATCCAGGATGATGTTTCCAAGAGAAATTGGGTGGAAATTACACGTTATTCACAATCATGAATAACAAAAGTACAAAAGAGTTCATATTTTAAAAAAAAAACTTGGATGGGGGTGACCATCCAAGTAGACATTCTCAATAAGATCCGATTGAGGAAAAGTAACGATCACATGTAAAAGTTTTATAAAATGAAAACATTCTATGTGTTTTGAGACGAAATTGGGTAAAACTAATAATTGTTAAATAAATATAAAAAGAGCGTTTACCCAATAAAACCGGAAATACGGACATGAACCGAGAATTTACTTACATGGAAGGTAATGTGTTAGTTATAATAAGGTCACGCGTACCATGTGTCAATTACTTTTCTTGACCAAGTCAGTAGTAAACACATGATACCATGAACTTCTTATAATAAGCGCATATACATCTAATGTACTAAGGATGATGTTAATGGAAATAGTTAAAGGGTCCTTAGGGGTCAAGAAACCTTACACACATACTCGTATAAATGGCTTTCGCGGGAATCACAAAAACAAAGTATGACGCGCGTAGAAATAAGTGATCCAAGGAAATCCTTGTATTAGTCATTTTGGACGAAAGAGCCATGGTTGACTAAAACGGATTAAAATAATGAGCCCGTGTATCGAGACGTAAATGAAAATAAATATAAACGCAAACCGGGTAACGGGAGCGTGAAATGTTAGAATAATGAGCCCGGGTAGTGGGACGCAATCAAATATAAATGTAAACGCGAACCGTGTAACGGGAGCGTGAACCACTAGAATAATGAACTCATGTAATGGGTTATAGTTGGTTGCTCATAAGTGATGGTGTTCACAAGAGCAAACTAAATAGGAGAAATAAACATAAACGCAAACCGGATAACGGGAGCGTTAAATAAAACCGACGCATAAATGACCCGTGGGGTCATAGAAGCGAAGGTGTTGCTCGAACAAAAAACGAATAAAATCATGGACTACGGTCGATTAAAAGAAATTGGCGTGTTGACACCAAGTACATTTAAACGGTAACACAGGTAAAGAATGATCTACATGATCATCACTACCTTCGGGTCGAATAAGTGGTAAAGGTGTACGGCACCAATGTGACCTTCAGGTCACAAATAAAAAGTAGTGGCTAAAGAAATAGCCTATGAGGAAAAATGAGAAATAGCATATTGGTCAATTGAGTTAAGGCGTGGAAATCATTTGTAATTCCCCACGTAAAATGAACTTAGTAAGGTGACAACGTTGATCTTCAATTTTTTGGTATAAGAAATAGACACGAATTAAGAATAAAATGTCAAACTAAAATTCGATTTTAGTTAATAAAGACATTTTAATAAACACAAAGAATTAGCGAAGAATTGGAAATTTGCTTTATTAAAAAAAATAACTTTTAGCACTAATAGGTACAAGATAAAAAAAAAGAAAGAGGAAATTTTGAAAATGAAATGTTGTTATAAATGTAAACATGACGTGATGTCATCACGATCAAGAAAATAATATGAGATATAATTACATTGTAGCATAGACTACGAGTTTGGGGCATAGACGCCTGTAAGCCTTGGGGATGCAATGTGGGTATACTCGAACAATGGAGTATAGAGTGACCGGTGACGATGAGTCCAAACGGCAAGACAGCACAAAGGCAAAATTGTGTTTATAACTGTTTACTACGCTTATCTTGATAGGACTGGCGTGGAATAAATATGTTGACAGATTCATATGAATCGAGTGGCTAGAGGGTAACTTTCTCTAATTAATGATAAAGAGAAAGGATACAAGATGTGAGTAATGGCATATAAGGCCTTACACGTTAAGGGGCACGAGTTGCAAAGCATGTGGCAATCTTTGACCGGAAGATTAAACGCCTTGAAAACAAGAATATCGATTAAGAAAAAAAGAGCAAAGGGAACATTGGAAGCGGGTCTGGCACCAACTAGGAATCCGAAAGGCACTACCCTACATTACTGGTAAGATTATAGAGTGTTTAAAGTTTGAGCGGTGCTCAACTGAAAAACTAAAACTAATTTCTTTGCGTCAAACCCAAGGAACTTAGTAAGAAAGGTTTCGAGGACGAAACCTCTTTAAGAGGGGAAGATTTGTAACATCCCAAAAATGGATTTGGAAATTTAAACCAACTTAACCGGGTATGAGCAGGTAAAATAACATTAGTGGTAAAAAGTTAACTCGGTATACATTAGGATTTAAATAAATAACCCCTAATGTTAAATAAAAGGTGGATGGATGCTTTTTAGAAAAAAATAAAGTTTATAAAAGCTCTGGCTATCGGGACATAACTTAAGTCGAATAGTGGAATCCCCGAACTTAATGAATAGAATTATCATGTTCCTTTAATAATTGACATGAGGTAGATAACTAGATGTATAAACCTAGTTAAGTTGTAGAGGTGAGTTATAAACAAACCGAATACAACCAAACTAATAGGGGCTAAAAGGGGCCACGAGCAAAAGACATGGGTATTTAATTTATGAAAACACAAAACACACACACAATAGTATTATTATGTGTGTCGTGATGTCTAGTCAGAGAAAAGGGAAGAACCCTAATAACTTTCAAGCACAAAATCAAGAAATCAAGAGTGAAATCAAGTGGATTTTGATTGCATGTTTGAAGGTTCTAGCTATCTAACATCATCTGAACCTACAAATCACAAGGTATGTGATGATTTTGTGTATGATTTGTTTTTATGTTAATTGGATTTTGATGATATGATGAAATTGATTATGTATAACTGTTCATAAGCATCATACTAGTATTGTAGGTGTAAAATACTTGAACAATTGAGAAGTTTAAGTATATGTTCATACGTGACATGAAATGGGTTTCGTATGATATAATGAAATCGATGTTATATTGATGTTGAAATGTGTTTGAAATCATCATATACAAGAATGTGTTAAGAACTTGAACAATTTAGGGAATTAAGTGTATGCTCATACATGTCATAAAATGGGTTTTTATGATATGATGAAACTATGAGTATTTAGTAAAAATGATGAATTAGCTCATGATAATTGAAAGTTTATGTTAACTTGAAGATAATGAGTATATAAACTTTTTGAATGAAAGAAACATGGTAGTTTTGAATTGTAAATTGAGCTAATAGGTTGGCCTAAAAATGATGCCCACCGAATGATCGATAAAATGCCTAAGTGGGTTTTATCGAATTAATAGTGTGGCTAAGTATGTAGATAGGCAGTTTGATTTTTAAAAGTCAAACTAACCTATAAGAGAATCGAATGCGAAATATGGTATAAAAGTCCATAAGAGTGATAGTCATGATATTGATGACTAATTTAATTATCTTGTGGATATTACGTGATAGTTTAACACTTGACAAGCTAGGTGGGAGCTTGAAAAAGAATGGGTCAAAAGGGTCAAAGACGCGAGAAAACTTATTCGGACGCAAGGTAAGTAAACCTTACAACTCCTAGAATAGAATTACAACTTATGTGATGGAAAGTATTGTCGTGATTAGTGACAAAATGTTGAAGTGTGACCCTATGGTGTCAACCATAACAGGTGAAACGAGTAAAATGGTTCGTAACCACTTATCGTGTTTTGTCAATAAATTAGTTATTGGCGACAAGTAGGTCATCTACTTGCAGAAATTGTTTCGAGGTCTTAACCATTGAGTTTTGACACGATATTTGGTTAGAAGTTGTTTCACAAGGTAAAGGACGTTTGGTAATTTTTATAGATGTTTTTAAAGTTGTTTGACAGGGGTTTTGCGGCTGTTTTGTCAATAAAATAGTTGTTGACAGCAACAGGTCCGCTACTTGCAGAAATTGTTTCGAGGTCTTAACTATAGAGTTTTGACACGGTATTTGGTCAGAAGTTGTTTCACAAGGTAAAGGATGTTTGGTAGTTTTTATAGATGTTTCTAAAGTTGTTTGACAGGGTTTTTGTGGCTGTTTTGTCAATAAAATAGTTGTTGACAGCAACAGTTCCGCTACTTGCAGAAATTGTTTCGAGGTCTTAACTATTGAGTTTTGACACGATATTTGGTTAGAAGTTGTTTTACAAGGTAAAGGACGTTTGGTAATTTTTATAGATGTTTCTAAAGTTGTTTGACAGGGTTTTTGCGGCTGTTTTGTCAATAAAATAGTTGTTGACAGCAACAGGTCCACTACTTGCAGAAATTGTTTCGAGGTCTTAACTATTGAGTTTTGACACAATATTTGGTCAGAAGTTGTTTCACAAGGTAAAGGACGTTTGGTTATTTTTATAGATGTTTCTAAAGTTGTTTGACAGGGTTTTTGCGGCTGTTTTGTCAATAAAATAGTTGTTGACAACAAGAGGTCCGCTAATTGCAGAAATTGTTTCGAGATCTTAACTATTGAGTTTTAACATGATATTTGGTCCGAAGTTTTTTGACAACATAAATAATGTTGTGCAATTTTATAGGTTCTTCTAAAGTTTTCTGACGGAGTTTTCGCGGATGTTTTGTCAATAAAATAGTTGTTGACAACAATATGTCCGCTACTTGCAGAAATTGTTTCGAGGTTTAACTATGAGTTTTGACACGATATTTGGTCAGAAGTTGTTTGACAACATAAAGGGTGCTTGGTAATTTTTATGGGTTTTACTAAAGTTGTTTGACAGGGTTTTCGCGCCTGTTTTGTCAATAAATTAGTTGTTGACAGGAAGCAAGTCCGCTACTTAAAAAAATTGGGACCTAATTATCCGCATTTGATTAAAATATTTCGAAAATGGGTTAGAGTGTTACAATATGTGTGTGTGTGTATGTGAAAATTGTGGGAGTAAGAGAGATTTTTCTAAAAGAATAATGGAAAAATGTAGGTTATGTGGGAGGAAGAGAGATTTATGTACGTTTCAGTATAAATTATGTTAATTTACTTTTCGAACTTTTTTAAATGAGTCGGGTCAAATATTATACGTTTTCATGGTTATTTTTATATACGTTTTCTGTTGGTCTACATTATGAGATAAACTTTGTTCAAAAAGGAGTCGGGTCAAATATAACACGTGTTCGTGCTTATCTTTATGTACGTTTTCTGTTGTTCTACGTTTTGAGATAAATTTTGTTCGAAAACAAGTAGGGTCGCATATTATACATTTACGTTAGACGGTATAAATTCAAGTTATTTTACGTTTCAATTCCGCACAACACATCGTACCATTCTTTAACCTAAAAATATTATTTCCTTATGTTCTTACTATTATATAAGTGTCGGTATTAATTAAGTTGGTTTAATTTCGACATAATTTTTTTTACAAATAAGTTGGGTCAACTAAAATGGGTTTTCATGCTTATTTTTATGTATGGTTTTAGTTGGTCTACATTTGACCTAAATTTTGTTCGGAAACGAGTCGGGTCAAAAATAATATGTTTTCATATGGTATAAATTCAAGTTACTTTACAAATAAATCATCCTATCTCCTTGAATCACGGGTTCACAAGATCAAAGGGGTTGCGATGATGTTCTAGCCCATACTTGAAACCATACCACTTCTCAAGAAACTCCTCAACTTTTTTTTTCCATCTAGCCCCTAATGGTGACCTCACCAATCCATCACTTGACCATGATGGAATCACCTTGAGCGGTGTATCCCGCAAACACGGTGAACCTAGAGACTCACTATAACAACCCCAACTACCCTAGAAAGAACTGTAATCGAAACCCAAGACACGCATGACGAAACTCAACACGAAAAACGAGAAATCCGCATACAGGCATCCTAGGCGCCACGTGGGGGATGCCCCTAAACGCAACAAGTGGCAAGCATATACACGTGACTATGCTGACCTAACCCTAGCTAGGAGTCATCGCGCCACGCGGGGGAGTCCCCGGTTCCTCCCGTGACGCGCCGGAACCCAGGTGGGCTGTATAAGGGGCAGCATGGGACGAGTTCAGTTTCTTATTTTCGATTTCAAAATCAAAATTTCTTCTCTCTTGAATCGGTGTTCGAATACCGAATCCCCTAAAACCCCTATACTTTGGCCCGTAGCTAGTGTGCTAACCCGAATCACTGGCACGATACCCTGTCCGATCGATCTATAAACAATTCAACAGATGTTTAAGTGCTGCCTGAATAAGGCTATACTTTGTCATCACATTGTGGTTTTGATATTGTAATTATCTTTAACGTTAAAATGGGTTAATACACTAATACGTGTGCATTGTGTGTTTAATTAGCAACCCAAGAATTAGACTAGGAGGCTATTACTATAAACCTTAAATCTACATTGTGAGTCATTCTCTTTTTCTCACAACATTGTGAGTCGTTATCTTTTATCAAATGCTTTTAAAACCCTAAATGTTTTCCAAATTGTTACTTATATTACAGTGATTAAGTCTTTGTAATCTTACTGGGAAACTACTACAGTATGTGTGGTTTTGTATACATTACTTGCTATGCATCACTATTGGACAACGGGTTAGCCAATAAGTGATATGACCACCGTCATAGGAACTACCACCGAGTGACAAATACTATTAAAATGGTTTCTTTGCTATTGGACAACAGGATAGCCAATAATAATTTGTAAGATTGAAACAAATATAAAAACCTTAATGCTATAATATAAGGAATCTGCTTTTTAATAGATCTTAATGAACTTACAAGTATTTTTCGCTGACCAAATGTTTAAAACGCGTTTAAGGTGATATACTATGAAGAGAAGGAAAAGTGCTATGAAGCACTCAAGCTTAAATAAGTGGCTATGTAAACCTGAATAAAAGTGTTTTGTAATCAAGGGTTATACCTGTGAAAAGCCTTTATGAAAATATGAGTTTTATTCCACAGTTTATGAAATGAAAACTACAGTGCTTGAAAACTCTGATATTTTTCCTGACACCAAGTCCTAATGAAATTTCCATTGGGAAAATTTTAATAAACACAGGTACCACTTGTATCTAATCACGGCTCCCGCCCAAGGTAGGGTCAGGGGTTGTGACACTCACACTAGAATGCGCCGTCTTCCTGATATGAATGACAAATATTCTTAAATAGAACAATACTAATGAAATAAATGAATGCTTCAACCACACACATAAAAATGGGGTTGATATGTGGCGGAGGTGGGCTCTATCAGGCCACCCAAAAAAAGTGGGGTGTGGGAGCGACGTGGCCTAGCCGGCGTGGGATGACATATAGAATATATAATATATATATATATATATATATATATATATATATATATATATATATATATATATATTGACATTTATATTAATTTAAAAAAAGTTACATAAAATCCTAAAAATTGAAAAAAAAAACTTCATAATAAATCCTGAAAAACATTACAAAGTATGGTAAATATTAAAGTGGGGAACCCAACAAAATTCCGCATTCTCATAGTGCCTATACTCAATTTTCGCGATTTCCACTCGATCGTCGTGGCTCAAGTTGCCCGCAGGGACACGGTCCAATAGCTGGTTTAAGTTGTGGCACGCATTTTCGACATGTTGTTGGTATTGCTAAAACGCTTGTGTCCAATAGGCGGTTTAACCATGACGTAGCGTTCATTGTGCGTCAACGATTGACGTCACTAGCGCTATCTCCTCCTCTTCGGTCCAATGAACCATTTTCGGTTTTTGGCTTGGTTTTGGATGAAAATTTGTGTTTGAAGAACATATGTGTGAAAAATATTTATGTTTGGATTGAGTTTTTATATGTAAAAATTGGTAAAATTATTTAAAAAATTGATTTGTTTAGCTAAAACCACTATGGCCAACAGCTAGCCCAAACGGTCATATATGCCTAGCCAATCATAGCCATCCATATCATTGCTCCCCCCCCCCCCCCCCCCCCGCCCCACGACAGGCTTCATAGCCACGCCAGCGGGGCAATGCCGCAACCCACATTAACCCGGTGTGACTGAACCAGCGTTGCTTGGCTTCCTCCGCCCCAGCCCACGCCCGACAACCTACATTCTAATGGTGACCTCGCCAATCCATCACTTGACCATGATGGAATCACCTTGAGCGGTGTATCACACAAACACAATGAACTTAGAGACTCGTCACGAGAGTGCGCCGTCTCCTGATATGAATGACAAATATTCTTAAATAGAACAATGCTAATGGAATAAATGAATGCTTCAACCACACATATTGTAAATTGTAAAATAGTATAAAACGTTAACAATAATTATACTCTACAAAATTTCATATCAATAGTAAACCTATTGATATTTTTGAGAAAGATGTGATATAGATAAACATACCTTGTATTGATAGTTTTGAGAAAGATATTATATAGATAAACATACATTTTTCTTGTAAGACATAGAAGCATTAAAATAAATATATAAATAAAATATATAAAATTTTAATTACTTCTATACATAGGCAGCTCTAGCGAGTAGCATCACGAATAAGCACGTTATTTTATAGAAAAAACATGAAATGTATATGTAAAATAGTTTTTTAATAGGCTATATCTATAAAATACTAACATAGGCCCACCTATAAAACTATTCTTATGGTTTAGATTAGTTATTAGCCCATTGACATTAGGTTTAGACATTTAGTGAGCCCAATACCCAATTTCATTAAAGTCTAAGGGGACGTTTTTTCAAGCTCGAATAGGGTACACGCAGGGGAGGATCCACATAGAGCGGGTCGGGGTCCCTGGACCCTATTGTTTTTTTTAAATTCGTAGATCCGGTATATTAAATTTTAAAAGGACCCCATAAATACAATTAGGTGGACCCATAAAAAGGAAAGCTGGTGTAGTGGTAAACCTCTCTCTTTACTAACAAGAGGTCATAGGTTCAATCCTTGTATAGCCCATTTTTCTGTTTTTGAAAATCTAATTCAAACTTTGCTCTAACCTGACCCGAACAAGGATCAGCTTGAAAATTTAACGTTTTGTTATGAAAATTTTATAAAACCGATTCATAAAATTGTGAAACAAATACTTTAAAAGTTTAAAACAAATTAAATCCCTTTTGATCCCTTACAAATTAAATGTCACTCTCACGTGTTGTTTAAATAACCAAGAATATAGGACGCTACTGTTTTCTGACCTTCGCCTTGGCTTGTCAAAAAAATTTCAAAATTAACCAACGGAATAACAATAGAAACTACTATAAAAAACTTACTCCATGTGGTTACGAACAACATCAACGTGTTTAAATAATCAACAGAGGCGGTGCTTCACAGTGCAAACAGGTTTCTCAACTTATTTCATACAGATGGTTCCTTAGCCTTGCTTACTGTGGATTTCTCCAATGCTTTCAACACGGTTGACCGCACAGCTTTTCTGCACGAGGTTCATCAGCGTTGCCCGTCAATCTATCGGTGGGTCCAATTTCTTTACGCCCAGCCTGCTAGGTTGTATGTGTCACACCCCGACCCGCAGCGGAATAAAAGTCGGGGCATAATTGGGTTATCACCAAAGCTCATGATATTTACTAAGATGTTTTATATTTATTAAATTCAAATTACAACTTAAATATCCAAAACAAAATTCATACAATTACAAGAAAATGAAACTATATAATTATTCCAAAGCTTAAACTTGTTTATTCTTCTAGGCCTTCCTATGTGTTTCTTGTCTCAGCTGGATCACCTGTATCATGTGTAAAATGGGGGAGATTTTGGGTCAACAAAAGTTGGCGAGTGAACCTTGATAAAACATTGTTACTAATTTCTTGCTTTATTTAATAAGGAAAATTTGTGCAATAATCACATGTGAGCAAACATATATATATAACATAAACACAAACCACATTGGACTTCTCATATGCGTGCACGCAGCTCTACCAACTGAGCTACGTGTCTAACCCGAAATATTCTCCGTTTTAATTATATATATACACTAATTAGCCTTAACCTTTTCCAGTGTTTAATAAAAATTATCTAATATGGCCGAACCGGTTGTAGAGACCCGGATTCAAACTCGGAACCTTCGGTTGGAGTGCGCACAGCCCAACCAGTTGGGCTGTGTGTCTAATCTGCTTAACTACTGGATTATATTCTCTTATATACATTCTGTAGGTTGCTCTGAATAGGTTTTAAAAATGTTGGTTTTATTTCAGAAAGTCGGAAGCATGCGTGATTCGAACTCGGGACGTGCATATTGTATTTGCACACAGTCCACCGCTGGACTGTGTGTCCAACCCGTTTGAATATCCGGTTTTAATTATATTAATACATATATTCGACTTCGTCTTCTTCACTTTGAAGAACACAGAACAGTAACACCGACTGTTTTGTTTAATCAACCAACAAAACTTATAATTGATTGAAATGAAATAGAAAAAGAAGATTAAGGAATAAGATGTACCAAAACAGAGTGTTTTCTTCAAATTTCCGGCAAGTGTCGTCGGCTCTGATTTGTGATTTCGGGCTGGATGAACTGTTTTAACAGTTTCGATCATTGTGTTAAGCAATTAGATTATCAATCAAGAGATAGCAAGAAGGTTTAGACAATTATACCGTCTGATGGACGAATGCGGTTTTCTGATCAGTGATTCCGGCGATATTCCGGCGAAATTGAAAATCTCCGGCGACGAGCTTTGGAAGAAATGAAACTTCGGAAAGAGAGTGCGGTTCTGAGCGAAAGGTTTACGAGATGTTTGAGTGGGTATTTATAAGAAAGATCAGTTGATTTGAGTTTGAATTTAGGTCCAAGTTCGCGGTCAATGATTTCCGTCGGTTTTTTACTGAAATTGATTGCCGGCAACGGTTATAACTGATGTCGAAATCAATTTGTGCGTTTCAGTCAAAAGAAAAGTAGCCAAAATCGCGGAGTGTCGGTTTTTCCGGTGATGGCGAGTTCTGGGCGCGCAGATAGATTTTGACTTTCGGTTTTTATTATAAGTATTATTTGTTTCAGTATTTATCACAAACGAAACGTGTGGCGGAGTGGTGTGGTGTGTGTTTGTCTTTGTGGGTGACCCGGGTTCAAAACCCGGCTACCCTTATATTTATTTTTTTGATACTTTTTATTGTTAGTTATAAATTATGGGTTTTAAATTTTAAATATTTATTATTTAGGTATTATTTAGAATAAACTGAACATTAAATACTCAACGAAACATATAACTGAATATTTGATTAATAAACGAAGCGGGTTTTGAAACCCGTTTTTCGACGAATGTTACAGTATGTTGGTAACGAGTGTATTGGGCTACTACCGGAGTTCAACAAGGAGATCCCTTGGGGCCCCTTCTCTTTGTCCTTGCCTTACATCCCCTTATTCTCCGGGTTCAGGACCGCTGTAAATTCCCATTTCATGCTTGGTACTTGGATGATGGGACGATTATCGGCAACGCCTCTGAGGTTGCTAAGGCCTTAGACATCATCAACGAGGATGGGCCATCTCTAGGGCTTTATCTCAACATTAAGAAAAAAGAGATTTTTTTGGCCGACATGCGACAGGCGGAAAGTTCAAGATGGGCTTTTCCCGAGAGGGATCGGTAGACCAGAGAAGGGGATTAAGCTCCTTGGTGGAGCTGTTAGTCGGGATCCTAGCTTTATTGAGGAGTTGCAGGGCGGCGAGCCTCGGGGGCGGTTGACCTCATGAAACTCTTACCCTGCCTGAGAGATCCCCAATGTGAACTCCTTTTACGAAAGTCGTGCATGGGGGTTGCTAAGTTACTTTTTGGGTTGCGGACTTGTCAACCGCATTTTATGGAGGATGCGGTATCTCGGTTCGACGATGGCCTTAGAGAGGCCATAGAAGACATAGTAGTGGGTGGCGGCCCTTCTTTGGTGACCTCCAGTGGCGTCTGGCATCTTTGCCAATGCGTCTAGGTGGTTTGGGCCTCTTCTCAGCTCGAGATGTTGGGGCTTATGCCTTTGTGGCGTCTAGAGCTCAGTCTTGGGAACTACAGGATCATATCCTTCGAAACTGTGAGGTCGTCGGGCTTGACCCGGACTATCAGCAGGCGCTTGAACGCTTAAATGTCTCTCTCGCAGACTTGGATATTGGCGGTTTCTCTAATAAGGACACCGCCCCCTCGAAGTCACAAAAAACTTTGCGAATGCTCTGTTTAGCAAAATCGCTCAAAGCATGGGAGAAGCTTTTGATTTGTCATCCCGCCAGAAGGCGGTGTTTGAGTGCCTGAAAGGTCCCCATGCTCAGGAATTTTTGACCGTTATACCAATTGAAGGTTGGGACAATGTATGTCTGCAGTAGAATATAGAGCCATTCTCAAATACCGGTTGATGATCCCTATGTACCCGGAAGATGAAACTTGCCCGATATGTCGTAAAGCTTGTATGGATAAATACGGGGAGCATGCAGTTCACTGTAAAGAGCTCTCTGGGTTCAAATATCGGCACGACTGGGTGCGTGATGCTTTGTGGGATATCTTAAGAAGAGCTGGGATTTCAGCTAAGAAAGAGGCCCCTGTGAATTTCCTCACGGAACCCTATGGAAGGGAAATCTATTCTGCGACCAGCGGATCTGCTCGTCTTTGGCTGGGCTGGGGGAAACATGCTTGTGTAGACCTCACGGGGGTTTCTCTTTGGTTGGTTTAAGGGAAAACGGGTTTGTAGCTGGACAAGCGGCAAAAAAAGCAGAATCAAAGAAAGTGGATAAGCACGCTAAAGCTTGCGCAAAGAACCAGCATGTCTTTGTCCCTTTTGCCTTTGATACTTTTGGCTCCCTAGCGCCAGAAGCTATCCACTTCTTGACGAGGGTTCAACGGATCTCTATAGCAATTGTTCGACCCCAAGGGGGCAAGGTTTGCATTTGGAAGGTTAGGGTTTGCAATTCAGAAAGGATTGGCGGCGCAGCTTGTTGCCCGACATCCTTCTGTTTTGATGTAACTTGACAAGTTTTCTGGCTTATATATGAATTTCATTTGATAAAAAAAAACCAACAGAATGAGAATGAAAACAGAAACTACTATAAAAAAAAACTTACTCCGTGTGGTCGAACTCGTGGGTTGCGAACAATATCAACATAATAACCCACGTGCATTTTAGTCATAAAAAGTGTAATCCTAATACTTTGGAACGGTTTTTAAGTTCTATAAGCTTCTTTTTGATGAATTAACTGATTTTTTTTCGTAACTATTTATATTAAATAAATAAAAGCAAAAATTGCCGTGGGATTTCAAGTGTTTACAACTCGCGTTGTGGAGCACGTTAAAGCGCGAAAAAACTAGCGTTCACAAAATTTATATAAAATATAACAGAACCTAACATGCGTGTTGTATCATGTTAAACCGTGGATTAACATTTTCAAAACTAATTAAATAAACGCCTTCCAAGAAAATGGAAAAAAATGAAAAAGAAAGAAAGACAACAGAATAAATAAATTAACTCTATTTCTCCCAATTCCATAAATAAAAGAATAAAAAGTGTGTACATCGATTGGAAACTAGTAAAAGAATACTAGTACCGCTTCCTATAATACCAACGCTAGTACCGATGTTCGGTTGGTACCAATTCTATTCATCATGGTATTGGTACGGTATTAGCACTCAGTATAGCCTATAATACAAAAAAAAACTCTATAAAGAACAAACCCTACTCAACAAGATTTGTGCCGGAGGTTGTGAAAAAAAATCAAACATAGTTACGCATTCAATTTTTATTTTTAAGCTAACAAGGCAAGTTATAAGAAAAAAAACAAAATTGTAAAAATTAATCGAGTAAAAGTATATTATATTAACTCCCGCGGTTAAAATAAAAGTTAAAGAGTAAAATATTGTTTAAAAAGTTTTATTTATATTTTAAAGTATAAATAATAATACATTATGGAATTCTTGGTTTTCATATGAGATTAAATGTGATATTTATTAATTAATCTATATAACTATATAAAACAAATGTTATGAGCAAATATAATTTTACATTCCGTACAATTTTTTAAGCAATATGTATAAATAAGCAAAAGAGATTGAGTGGAGATAGATATAACAGTAAATTGCTCAAACATTTTAAGACACTTTAGGGTTAAAATGATAAATTTAATAGGCTCTCATAGTTATAAGCTAAAATGAAATCCATCTTTACCCTCCTCTCTTTCATGTTGAAGAACCTAATTGAATGCATATGGATTAACCTGGTTGAATGCACCGATTCACTTTCTGCTTAGCATCTTATTTATCACTTGCAATTAAATGTCTTAATTGTCAGAACTAATCTATCTATATTCTTCCACAAGCCGCTTTGTAACTGATGTCGTCAATCTCCTTCGTCAAGATTGGAGAACCAAAGAAACCCTGCACGAAATCATGTGCGGTGGAGGTAAGTCACAATCTACTCAAATTTCATTTTCTCAACTAGATTGAACTTATACCGTCACCTTGTCACAACCCTGACCCTACTCTTGACTGGAGCTGTGAGTAGATACAAGTGGTATTGGTGTTTATTAAAAATTACCGTAGTGGAAATTTCATCAAGACCGGATGTCTAGAAAAATATCAGAGTTTTCAAATACCGTAGTTTTCATTTCATAACTGTGGGATGAAACCCATATTTACATAAAGGATTTTACAGGGATAAATCCTTAATTTACAAAAACATGTTTTATTCAAGTTACATGGCCACTTATTTAAGCTTGAGTGCCTCATAGCACGTTTCCTTCTCTTCATAGTAAATCACCTGAAACGTGTTTTAAAAATATTTGATCAACGAAAAATACTGGTGAGTTCATTCAAATTTTTAAAAAGACACATTTTTTATAATTACAACATTAAGGGTTTTTACATTTGTTTATATTTTATAACTGCTTACTGGTATTTGTCACTTGGCAGTCCCTGTGACTGTAGTCATATCACTATTAACCCTTAATTGTCCAATAGCAAATCTTATCAAGTATTGTGAACCCCACATATTGACGGTAGTTTTTTCAGTAAGAATACACAAACTTAATCACTATAATATAAGTAACAATTAGAAAACATTTAGGGTTTTGAAAACATTTGATAAAAGAGAATGACCCACATTCCATAATTAGGGTTTTTAATTATTGCCTCCTGGTTTCAGTCCTGGGTTCCTAAGTAAACACAATACAACACGTATTAATGTATTAACCCAATTCAAACTTTAATGATAATCTCGAGATCAAAACCTTAACGTTGTTAACAAAGCATAACCTTATTAAGGCAGCACTTTAACATCCATTGATTAGTTTCAGATCAATCGGACAAGGTATCGTACCAGTGATTAAGATTAGTACACTTCTTATGGGGCAGAGTTTCGAGGTTTAGGGGTTCGAGAATTACAACGACAGTTCGAGAGAAAAAGAGTGTCGATTTTCAAATCGAGCAAGTGCAACTAAACTTCTCCCAGGCCTGCCCTTATATAGCCCACCTGGGTTTCCCCCGTGCATCGTGGGAGGATCAGGGGTATCCCCCGCGTGGCGGGCTGCCTTTTAGGGCTAGGTCAACCTGGTCACTTGTGTAACTTTGCCACTTGTCGTGCGGCCGTGCCACGTGTCTTACTACCCTCCCGCGCGTCACGAGAGAATCAGGGGTAGCCCCCGCGACGCTCCTGAGCGTCCTGTTTCCGTTTTATTCGTTTAACACGCTGGGTTTCGTCGTGAAGGTCTGGGTTTCAATTATGGTTCTTTCTAGGGTCTTTTGGGGGTTGTTACACCACTAAACCCTAATTTAACTGTTTTTGGCAGAGGAAGTATCTGTGATAGTTGTAGACTTGGGTTCACACACATGTAAAGCTGGTATGCTGGTGAAGATGCTCCTAAGCCGTCTTTCGAATCGTTTATGGGTTAAATATTGGATTTTGCTCCAATCGCATCTTCACAAATCTATTTTGCAGGTCTATGTTGATGTTTTGGAAAATCGATTTGCATGCTCGGATTGCAGGTTCACGTTGATGATTTGTTGGTTTTCTAAATGTTAATCTTTTGTTCCCGTTTCGCGTTAATCACATAGCATTTCTAGGTTTTGTCTTCAGGCTTTAGCTATTGATTTGGCTTTTCTGTTGTGGTCTTTCTTTAAATTTAGATATGTATATAAAATTCTTTTGGATATTGGTTGTTGTATGTAGATGTATTAAATTTGATATCCATCACTTTGTTTACAACTGAAAAGTTTTAAGACGGACACCAAGTATTTGATGAAATGTTTCTAACAAAATTATATTTTTTTTCACATGTCTTTATAGGGTTCTAAGTGTTCCATGCTCTTTGTTTATGTTTGTGTATTCTCTTAGATACGTAAAAATATGGAAACAGAGACTTTTTGTTTATAAATATTTTTGGAGATTGTATGCTACTTTTTGTTTATAATTATTTATAACTAGATTGAATTTTTTGCATCTTGATCACCACACTCACACTCTATTTGGGTGGTTTCAAGAAGCTCACATCCTTAATATGAATTCTCCACTCATAATGTTGGCTATTTATTTATTGATCTTTTATTTTTATTTAGTTACTCATGTGATACATATACTGAACTAATATATCTTGTAAATAGATGTTCTAAAAAAACTATATAGAACACTGAATAAAATAATATAAAATTGTAATTAGAACTAAAACTTGTAAAACAAAAAATGTAAAAGTAATTCAGAAAGCATACTATGGGTGATTCCAAATTCATGTTGGCACATGTAAATAAAACAAACGTGTCCATAACGTGAGAAGCTTTCAACGGCATTTTAAACATTTAACACTTATTTAAACATTTAACACTTAAGTGATCACTATCATTCAGAGTTCCAAATTACAACCTCCATGAACTCATCTTCAGTAGCATAAGCTCCTAGCATAGCAGTGGTATTGAAAGACATGATAACTTCACCTGTAGGAGATATACCTACTAAACCAGTGGTTCGTTTTGGTGTATCCTCATCGACCATACACACAACTGTTATTTTGAATCTTAACCTCCATAATTGCAGCCTCTGTCTCACGGATTATGGCTTCGCCTCTACCAGTTATAGAAATGTAGGGTTGTAATCAATCCGAGCCAAGTTGAGTTTGAGCTCGAATTTTCACAAGCTAGCTCGGCTCAACTCATTTTTTTATCGACTTGAATAGTGGAGCTTGACCTCGACTCATAAAAATATGCGAGCCAACTCGTTTTTTTAGTTTTCTTTTACAAATATTGATAACATGAAAAAAATTACACATTTATTTGTATGTTCTATTTTATAGTATTTTAAAGAGCAAAATGCATATTAAAAATATTATATATATATATTTTTCATATGTTTATATGTTATGGTTTAACTAAACTTAAAATATTGATACATAAACCTTCTTCTCACATATTTATTTTAAAATTTGGTCTGCATATATAGGAAAAGCTTTTGTTCTCTAAAATGGTAAATGTAGACAACAATGTAGAAAATGGGGCAATCCCTCTTATTAGAATTTACCAAAGTTTACTGGATTTTTAGCACCACCATCAATGAACAATACTTTTTTTTATCGGCAAAAGGCATTCATTTACTACCAAAAAATATTACATGGCCACACCTTGTCAACACCTAAGACACAGAACTTACATGGTACACAAAAAAAAAAAAAAAAAACCCTTAGAAATTGAAACTCGCCCAGCTCTCCCAATCTGTCACCATTCCTTTTGTTCTGCATTTGATCCATAAATAAGCCAGAGATTGCATCTCACCAAAGATCCCATCAATGTTTATTCCTTTCCCAGCAAATATAACGTCGGGCTTTCCAGATTACCCAACAGCAAGTCAAAACAACTGCCTGTACGCATTCAAACCTTTGTAAACTTGAAAGAGATCTCTAACTCTGAAGGAGTAAACCGGTGGTATTTGCACCACGTGCTTACCTTCTGTCACATGACCACTGCCACATAGCACGAAGATAAGAGATGGTCGGAATCTTAATCCAACTCCTGCATAGTCGATATGAAACCGGACTTCTAAGCATGTTCCTTTTCTGCAATCCTTTGAGTGTAGAAAGACGGTCTTGTTCGGCTCTCCAAGCGAAGACATTAATATTTTTGGAACCCATTTAACCACTCGTGTGGGTAGAACGAAATCACATGTTTCCCAACTAAATCCCGACAAGAAGCGACTGAAAACTCCCCGCTGGAATTTAATGACCATTCACTTAATCTTGTCCCAATAGTTCGGCAACCCGTCCACCAACTGCTGGGACCGAGCCATTCCTCCTGTTCCTGTATGCTGTTCGCTTCCCTTTTCCAATCCCAGTTTATTGCTCTCATCTGAACCATTGCGTCTTTCTGAACCATAATTAAATACCCATAAACATTTAAAAATGTAAATGACCAGATGATTACCCTTTTGGTAAATGTACTTGGAATTTATGTACTTATTGCAAGAGAGACACTCTAATTTATCATCTCTTCCACATTCTCAAAGCTCTTGAACAGGAACATCACTAGTATCTGGTAATACTCTAGGGTCCCCCAACTCCTTTCATGTATACAAAAAAAATGATTAGGGATTTAATTTTTGTCAACAAACACATAACAAACATCTCACAATAAAAATATTAAGGCGTGCAAGTATTTTAGCTCTATTTGTAATAAAGAATAACACAGCATGCCTCCAAGTAGCAAAGAAACTTCCAGCCTCACCTTTAACTTGATTAATGTAAATCAACACTTCTGTATAATACCCAGCAAATGAGGCAAAGTGGGTGATTTTGGTACGGGTCACAGGTAAGGTTGGTTTGAGGGAAACATTGACTATCCCATCTTTCAATATATACTAAAATTAGGGTGTTAAATTAAATTACTACAATTATTACATATGCACTCAATACATGATACAACATGATGATCTAACTGATCAGGGGAAAAAACTGGGTAGTATTTGTGACTATTAGAACAAACCTGCAAAGCAGGTTCCAAGTAATTTCCTTGTTTTGCTCCAACTTTTACCTTATGATCTATAAGCATATACACTATCAAGCTGTGAGCTTAAAGTAAGCTATCAAAATTATAACGTAGTCTACCAAATACACTATCAGTAAGTCTATATTGTTTTCAGAAATTATAAAACTATTTTAAAGAGAAAATTAAAAAAAAAAAAAACCTGCAAGCTAGCAGAAAAAAAAAACTAAAAAAAAAAACAATTGTGCAGAGATTTTGGCTATTTTTGTTGTATCTACACAGGTCTTATATACTACCTAGCGTAGCATCACCTGAGGAATAAAACTACTAAATCATATTATTACTCATCAATCAATCACTTGGATTATATTGTAAGTATAATCTTAGCATCATTTAAATCTCTACTTTGTTGTTACATATTTTAATATCTTTAGACTTTATATATTAGACGGAAGAGCTTAACGCCGGACGTGAAGTTGAACTTCTCTAACGATATCTCTTATTTTCTTCGCAACAAAATTGACTTTTCGGTTACATGTTATATAACGATCCTTTTAGATTATACGTTTTAAATAGAACTTCCAACTACAACTTTGAAATCCACAAATCTGTCTGGCGCGTCCGCTCCATTGCCGCCAGGCGCATCGTTCTTCACTCTACAAAAAGCACTCATTAGTGATCTTCGACATCATCATCGTTGGTACTGTAGGTTTATTTTTCTTTTTTTTGGGTTTCTATACCGAGTGCCGGTACCGTACCGATTACGCAACAATTCGAATTGATATCGACCCAGTCCCACCTCAACGCATGGGGTACTTGACTTGGACCCATCACAACCTCGATAACCGAAGCTTGGGCTAAGTCTCATTTACTAAATGAGTGTCTTAATAGGCTCTGGCTCAAGCTAGTTTAAGCTCGGCTAGTTTCGAGCTTTTTTCCAAGCCGAGCTCAAGTGTAGCTCGCCTCGCTTGCATCCCTAAATTTTGGTGTCTAACCGATTAAAACCGAACCAAATTTTGAATTTGGTGTCAAACCGAAACCGAATTGAGTTTTTGACTTTCAGTTTTGGGAAATCTGAATTTGTTTAAACTGAGGAAACCAAATTGTGTTATATTAACGGTCCCCCTTGGTACTGGGAAGACTCTAATGGCTCGGCAGATTGGAAAAATGTTAAATGGAAGGATCCAAAGGTACTCTATGCATCCGTTGACCTTTATGTTTTAATGTTTCCTTTTGGAAAAAGAGGCTAAAGAGGGGGGTTACGAAATCAGACGAAGAGAAAGCATAAGCAGTTGCAGAAGAATTGGCGGGAATTCCATTGAATTGAATTTGAGTAAGGATAAAACCGAACCGACCTATGCACACCCCTAATCTTAACTTATTTATGGCTCAGGTTGGTATAATTACGCATGGGAAAACTGAAAACGACTACATAGAGGATTATATTTCAAGTAAGTTCATTATATACGCTTGATGTACATGATAATGCATAATGTATCTTTAAGTCTTTATGGCATGACTTATTATTGTGGTTGCCGTTTATACATACCTTTTGCAATTTATTTACACAAAGATTCTATGAACATGTTTCTACAACGTGTATATGTAATGGTAATATAAGATTAGTAGATGACATTTCATGATTATATCGCCTTATTTTGTCATTTTTGAGGTGACTTCTTAATCCATGTTTAAACATATATGGCATTAATTAGAATTGCACTTTTGCTAAACATTTCCTCTAATGCTTGCTTAGGCCTGGTCCTTTGGAAGTACAAGTGGAAATCAGCCTTCCTAATGTAAATGGTTGTTGCAAATCCTTCAGATTCATACAAATAAGATGAAAGAGAATTCCTTTCTAACTCCAGATGTGAACTTGCAAGAACTTGGTATAGCTTTCACTAAATTTTTTTATTCTTAAAAAAAATATAGTAGGGTTTGATTAAATCATATGTAAGGGCTATACTGATTATGAATTATCAAATTTCCAAATATAACTTTCAAATTCTGAAAAAAGTTGACCAGATCTCCGGTGTGGGTGAATATGATAATGACACGAGTGTTGTAAGTTGCGAAAACAGTATGGTGTTACTACAAGACGACAAAACAGACGAACCAGCTGCAATGTGCGGGCATTTCTACTAGTGGTATATGGAGAAGATCTAAAAACACAAAAGGACTTGTAAACTTGGAAGACTAGATTTGGTATTTGATGAAGCCATAAAAGCATTTATCTCTTCTTCTCGAAGGCCCAAGTTATGATGCATTAATACCTAAGTGGTGTTCTTTTATTTGTTATCAAGAAGAATTAGTGCATAAGGGATAAGCCTTCTGTTGTCCAGAATGACCTTTGATCTCTACATCGTAAACGATAAAACAAAACTTTCATGTAACTTGAATACGAATAAAATGGAATTGTTATTGAACGATTTTACAAATGAAATCCAAAGCCTATTTATACTAATCTAAAAGGTGTGATCTAATAGACATGTCTCTTCACACACGATTATGTCCTTGATCTTGTGGTTGTAATTAAACATGAAGAGGTGTGTCTATACAAGCCAATAGTCGCGTCCCTTCTGTAACACCCTGTAAAATCGTGTCCAATAGTATAATGACACGTGTTGTATTTTAAATATAGTCTGTTAAAGACCAATAAGGACTAAAGGCGTCAACATGCTCAAACTGAGCCTTTGAGTGACGGTCCGATGTCAACATGCATAAATAACAGCCTCTGAGTGATTGATATGTCAACATGCTTAAATCATTAGCCTCTGAGTGACTTATATGTCAACATGCTTGAAATTTGGCCTCTGAGTGACTGTTATGTCAATATGCCCAGCCTCTGAGTGACATCGGAATCAACATGCATATAATAAGCCTCTGAGTGATCCTTTGTGAAGTCCTAACTCTCTTACGTGCCAATTGTTGAACGAAAAGGTTCAATTTTGTAAATATGTGAAAGTTGGATGATGGAGGGATTAAAAGTGTCAACATGTTAAATTATACCTCTGAGTGACCTTTTAACGAACCGAGAGCTCGACAATGTCCAGCATAATCCCGGGTATGCCAAGTATTGGCTACGGAGGGCTAAAAGTGCCAAAAGATGTTTAAAAAGTTTTTCTAGAAGCTTTTTAAATTTAGGGGCTAAAGTGTCAACCTTTAAAACTGGCCAAGGGGCGGTCGCGAGCCGTGAGAAGAGGTCTGCAGCAGAAAGTTTTGGCTTGGCCTCTAAACAAAGCTTCAAAACCATTAATTCGAAACTATGGACTTGTAATCAGCTATGCCACGTTTTGGACCACTTGTAAGCTTCCTCTTACACCCCTAAACACCTGGCTTCACCTCCTTTGAGTTCTCCAACTATAAATAGGTGATCAAGTTCACCATTTGAACTTGCACCTTTCTAAATCATAACTCTTCTACCTCTCCTGGAAGTTCCTAGTTGAAAGGAGCATCCAACTTAGTTCTCTTGCATTCTAGGTCCTCTTGTAAGTGTTCCTTGCTCTTGCGTTTTCGTTTATAGGCTTTTATAGCCAAAAGTCAAGCGTTTTATAGAAAACGCTTTGACTTTTGGTTAAGACCATTATGGTCCAGCCATTGTTCGAAGTGAACATGACTAAGTGATCGTAATAAGGTAGATTTTAGTCCCTATAAAGGGCACATCCTGAAGATCACGTTTGCTAGACCAATGACGGGTCAAAGTTATGATATTAAAAAGTCAAACATACCATTTTTCGGAAAAATCATAAATTGATCTTATATATGTTATGAAACCTGTTTTGGCACTTAAACAAGTTGGTAATAATTATTAGAACATGTAAGAACATGTTCGGCTCGTCAATTTCAGTTCTAGGGTCGGTTAGCAACCGAAAGTCGCGAAGTTTGACTTCTGATTTGACTTCGATTCTGACCCGATTTAGATTAGTTACCTACTGATCTAAAGTTGCATTATGATCGTAATATTATGTAGCATAATCCTCTGAGGTTATATTACATGATCATAATCAGAATCCAAGTTTATGCGCAAGTTCCATAATTATGCCATCTTTGACCAAAATGCCATTTTTTGCATAAAACAAGGTTTCAAATGGTAATGAACTTGAAAATGAGTTTCTTACCGATGTAACATTATAAGTAGGATTATTTGGGATATTAAACCAAGTTATAAACTGAGTTTTCAAACAGGTCCTTAAACTATGTCGATAAATGACAATTTTAACCCTTGTGGTTCATAAAATAGTTTATCAAATCGTTTCAAGATAAATCATTTACCTACTAATATGTTATATTGGATAACATATTTTAAAATTTTTTATCTGACTTTAACCTCAATTTTCATAAACATCGCTTAAAGACGTCATATTACGACATAAGCGTCGTTTCGGCACATAGTGTGGTTTTAAACCATATTGTTGACCAAGACTTGATACCTACTGATTTTAAAGCTTATTTTAAACATAATTACAGTAGGTACATGTTATAAACTCAGAATCCCAAATAATTTATAAACTATGTGTAAAATGACCAAAATGCCCTTTCGGTGCATAGTTTGGTCATAAAAGATAAATTACACAAATAATTGGTATCCTACGGATATTATATCAAAACAAAGTTTCTTTCCAGAATACTTATAACTATAATATTAAATTATATTCAAGTTCCTTTTATACGGTATAAAATTACCGAAATGCCCTTATGAGGTATAGTTTCGTTTTAAAACCTTAACGGGCATATAAGTTAATATCCTACTGATATTTTAACTTATTTAAAGTATAATGGCATATAGAACTTGTCCATGACTTATCCGGTTACTCGATATCGCTAATATGCGCACGGTACGTATAAGTAACTATTTTACGGAAATTAACCGAAACGGGTTTAACATTTTCATTTAAGTTTCAAAATCCAGAATGTTTATAGTTTATCCATATTATACAAGTCAAGGTACTTGTTAGGATTAAACTACATTCTATCCAGTCATCGTTTAATCTAGCATCATACGTTTTGATCATGCACGCTAGTCGGTCTAAGTCAATGACTTAAATAAGACCGTTAGTATTTAATTGGTTAGTTTATGCCATAATCCAGACTAGAGACTTGCCGTTAAATGCTATCTGCACTTAGTACTTTTGTGTACGACTGAGTTATTAAAATTAAAAGAAGACTAGCTCAGGTAAATACTCTCGACTTATTTCCCCTATACGGACTTGGGTTACGGTAAATTATTACCGCTTGGTCAGAAATGGGATTAATCGAACGCCGGTTCGGGGATAGCAAATCCGCAAATTCTGTTTTAATCAGTTTTGTTTGATAATTAAACATCGGCGGTTAACTACCGTGTCCTGGATATCCTTGGCTCATTACAATAGAAATGGCCACGACCTTAGCGCCGGTGTAGGCATACACCCGATAGACGCTCAATTATGCATTCCCACAAGGCTGGGAGGAATTGACTCCTTCATGAGTCCAAAGTGGTGTGTACGTTAATTGTGTCTCGGTCTCTGTACCGGGCTCCGTATGTATGGACAAACATGTAAATCTGTTAACAAGGTTGGACGGTCAATTAACCCAAGTTATAAAAAGATCTTGTGCTGATACGCACTTAAAACATTTTTGAAATGTTTTTAAAATGAGTCAGTTGGGTGTATTTACCAGCGAAAGCTTACGTATTTTCAAAAGACTAAACTGCAGGTACACTATGAAAATAGGCCGGAGGTGCTCGGTAGTGATAGAGGGTCTTGCAAATCCTAAATCTGCCCAAAGTCTGTTTTATATTCTTTCCATGTACAATTTACGATCCGCCTGTGGATCTTCTATTACGAGCCTGTATATTATTTTGTATTTTCGAACACCTGGTTTGTAATAGTAATTTTACACCAAGACTTCCGCTATGCCATGTTTAATTGAACTATGATGATTATCAACTGACGTCACGATACTCCCCCCGGGCCAACCGGTGTATGGATTTGGGTTGGAAATCTGGGGTGTGACAGGTTGGTATCAGATCCAACGTTGAGAGAATTAAACACTAGCCTTTTGTGTTTAATCTCAAACTTACACGAGCACATTCCATAGACTTCCGAGTCTAGGCATTGACTTAGGATTACTCATTTCATTATTAAGTTATTAATATGTTTTGAATTGATTTTTAATAGGAAAATGCCGCCACGTGTACGAGGACAAAGTGGGAGAGGAAAAGGTCCAATGAGGGGAGGACCATCGGGGCGCATTCCCCCTCAACCTCACAACTCAGATGCCTACCAGGAATCAGGAGATTCGTCTCCATGGCACCAACGAGACGTTCTGTCTCTAATAGACACTCGCCCTCACATTCCCAAAATTCTTATCACTCTCACCACTCCTATCATTCACACCATACTCACCATTCCCATTCCCATTCTCATCACTCTTACCATGAGGAATTTAACCCCAACCAATACTCTAACACGCCTCCAGCCGATCAAAATCACTTGGATCAGCCAAACCCTATGAACGAGGTCTTTGACCCGGAGATGTCACCATCGGGATCAAATATGTATCTCATTGAAATATCAAGCGATTTAAACTCATATGTCGGATCGCCCTACCAAGGTCCTAATGAGTGGGACCAATACTGGAACCAATTCACCTTCGGCCACACTCCTTCTCATCACTCTCAACCACCCCTGTTCAAGAAGATGTCCACATTGAACCGGTGGACCAACCTCAACCACCACCTGAACCACCAAGAAGGAAGCGTGGAGCACATATGTCGGTACGTGCAGGACAAAGGTCGGGATCGCTGCCACCTTTGCCCAACTCCTACCCCACAATTCAAGAGGACCCACAAATGGGTGGACCCTTTAATGTTTCACCTATAGTGGAACCAACACCAACACTTGCTGTTCAACCACCACCATCGGATTATACTAACCCAATCCCCACATATCCAGACACGTCTGGATATGATACTTTTAACCTGTCTACACCGGTAGACTATCAAGCATGGTCGCAAGACCCATATATGCAAGCAGTTATGCACAACGCACTTTACCCGTCCCCTTATCCACCTACCTATCCACTGAATGGATATCCAACTTATGGGTACCAGTATCCGGTCATGCCACAACCACAACCTCCGCTAGCACTTGAGGCCATTAATGAGGCCATAGAAAGAATGAAAGAAATGCAGCAGCAGGCGGAGAAAACGGAGAAGAAGACAAACAAGTTCTTCAAGAAACTCTCTAAATTGGTCAAAGGAAAGAAGGACGAGTGAAGTCTCCTCTAATAATATGTAGTCCCTGCTGGACATTTTTACTTCTTTAAAGTCCTTGCATGGACAGTTTTATTTCATTTTTTTCTTATAGTATTTTGTAATAATTATCTAATTTGAATTTAATGAAGTATTTTGAATTATATATATATATATATATATATATATATATATATATATATTCATCCTCTTGAAAGTAAGCGTTTCGATTTTACTCGAAATTTATGTTCTGCTATATAATTTCAAAAGACCTTAATAGATTGATTATGCCAAGTGGCGTAGACCACATATTGGCCAAGAAATGATAGTTAAGTACGAAGGGGTCTTCTATCAGGATAGTTAAGGGAAGTTCTCCTTCTATCCAGAGGTAAGGGACTAGGTCCAAACCTCCAAGGTCGCTAAGGTCAAAGGTGACCGGGACCATTAATCAATCATCAAGGTACTCTTATGTAACATTAAAAAAATGTTCATACTCTTGGTAGTGTGGCTTGAGGAACCACACTAACCATCCAAACGGGACAGGCTGATATGCCATATACATCTGATATGATGTAGGCCAATGTGCCCAATCTATGTCCAACAGGACAGGCTGATATGCCATATACATCTGATATGATGTAGGCCCTGATATGCCATATACATCTGATATGATGTAGGCCAATATGCCCAATTAATGTCCAACGAGACAGGCTGATATGCCATATACATCTGATATGATGTAGGCCAATGTGCCCAATTTATGTCCAACGGGACAGGCTGATATGCCATATACATCTGATATGATGTAGGCCAATGTGCCCAATTGATGTCCAACGGGACAGACTGATATGCCACATACATCTGATATGATGTAGGCCAATGTGCCCAATTTATGTCCAACGGGACAGGCTGATATGCCATATACATCTGATATGATGTAGGCCAATGTGCCCAATTGATGTCCAATGGGACAGGCTGATATGCTATATACATCTGATATGATGTAGGCCAAGGTGCCCAATTTATGTCCAATTAGACAGGCTGATATGCCATATGTATTATGTCCTAAGTGACAGGCTGATGTGCCATAAATATATATTATGTCCAATATGACATGCCAAGGTGCCCAATTATTATGTCCATTAGGGACAAGCCTATGATCTATATAATTGTCAATGATGACAATGACAGTTGTGACATTGTGATCCACTGTCCAATAATATATGGACTACGTCCAAATTGTAATTTGCCTATGATGGTCCTATTAAGACCTAGGCCAAATATAGAAATGTTAAAGATAAGAGTTGTGATGTTCTTTACACTAGTATAAGCAATGGATTATTATATCCAATATTGAAAGCCGATATGGTTGATATGCCATGGCTAAATGAAGTTTTATTGGTATATAGAAACCAAGACTTAAAGATGGCTAACTCAAATGAAGCACAAAGTAGCCACAGGAATGTTGAATATAACAAAGCCGAAAACAAAAATATTGATGATGATAATTTTCAAGCTCGCATTGATGCGGCTGTCGAAAAGGCCATGGGAAAGGCCATAGAAAGGCTTAGAGAGTCAAGTGCCACTTGCTCTAGACCCATATCTATTCCACCATCTTCAGCTCATAAGGAGAGCTCCGTTCACTCTTCAAATGCGAAGAGTGAACCAAAGAAAATATATTTTACTGAGAAGTCTCGTTCTGTTAAGGACAGATGTACCTATAAGTACTTTGTCTCCTGTAAACCCCGAGACTTTAACGAGGAGAAAGGAGCTGTAGAAGCTCTAAAGTGGCTAGACGAGATGGAAACGATAGTAGATATCAACAACTGTGCTGATAGGGATGTGGTCAAGTACGTATCACAATCCTTCAAGGGTGATGCCCTAATATGGTGGAAAGCCATGATTCAGTCTACAGGTAAGGTACACCTGTATAATTTGGGATGGTCCAAATTTGTGGACCTTGTTAAGGAAACTTACTGCCCACCCCGTGAGGTGGAGAAATTAGAGACCGACTTTTTGTCCCTTTCGATGAAAAACCTAGATTGTCGGAAATATGTTTCTGATTTCAATTCCTTATTTAGGTTAGTTTCCTATTTGATCACCCCCAAATCCAAACGCATTGCGCGTTTTATAAATGGGTTGGCACCCGAGATAAAGGGCATGGTAAAGGCTCCACAACCTAATACCTATAGGTCCGCTGTAGACCTATCTTTTTCCCCCACCCTTGATTTGGTAAGACAAAGGTCAGTTAGAACTGAAACTGACGGAAAGAGGAAACGGAGGATAATAATCCCAAAGATTTAAAAAGAAAAGAAATTTCGAGTTCAAGAAGAACCAGCACGCGTCTATTGACAAACCTCTGTGTAAGAACTGTAAATATAGGCATTGGGGACAGTGTAGTATAAATCCACAGACCAAACCCTGTGGTATCTGCAAGAGAATAGGGCATAAGACCTTAGATTGCAAGGATCTTAAGGATGCAGTTTGCTACAACTGCAACGAAAAATGGCATATAACGTACAATTGCCCCAAGAAACCCAAAAGTAATGATGCAAAGCCTGGAGAGGTCAAGAAGGGGAATGTGCGTGCCTTTCAAATGAATGCCAGGGAGGCCGTTAATGACAACGTCATAACAGGTACATTCCTCATTAACAATATTTACGCTAGAGTTCTTTTCGATTCGGGTGAGGATAAATCATTTGTTGACCATAAGTTTAGTAAACTATTAAACTTACCCATAAGAACTCTAGATAAAACTTATGAGATAGAACTCGCTGACGGAACATTAGAGATAACATATTCCATTCTTGATGAATGTTCTATATCCATTAAGAATCATTTCATCCCTATCTCTTTTTTGCCAATGAAATTGGCGGGGTTCGATGTTGTCTTAGGCATGGATTGGTTATCTCATAACCAAGCCCGCATTGCCTACGATAAAAAGCTTATCGAAATTAAGACCCCATCTGGTGAAATGATCACCATCCCCGGAGACTCACACTATAGACTGCCAGACAAGGTGTCATTATTTAAGGCATCCAAGTGTTTGAGAAAATATTGTATCATCTACATGGCACAAGTCACTATAAATGATCCTAAGCCAAAATGGAAGACCTCCCAGTCATCTCAGAGTATCCCGATGTATTCCCAGAAGAATTACCAGGTCTACCTCCAGACAGGCAAGTGGAATTCAGGATTGATATCATACCAGGGGCAGCACACGTAGCTAAAGCTCCATATAGGCTAGCACCTACTGAAATGAAGGAATTGAGGACGCAGCTAGACGAACTCTTGGAGAAAGGTTTTATTCAACCTAGTTCCTCACCTTGGGGAGCTCCTATTCTGTTTGTAAAGAAGAAAGACGGTTCGATGCGAATGTGCATCGACTACCGGGAGCTGAACAAGTTAACAGTCAAGAATAGATATCTCTGCCCAGGATCGACGATTTATTCGACCAACTTCAAGGGGCTAGTTACTTTTCTAAGATTGATCTGAGATCTGGATATCACCAGCTGAAGGTTAGAAGTGAAGATGTTCCTAAAACTGCCTTCAGCACCCGCTATGGTCACTTCGAATTCTTAGTGATGCCTTTTGGGCTCACAAATGCACCAGCAGCGTTCATGGATCTCATTAATAGAATATGCAAGCCATATTTGGATAAGTTTGTCATTATCTTTATAGAAGACATACTTATCTACTCTCGTAATCAAACTGATCACGAGAAACATCTTCGGTACATCTTAGAACTACTAAGGCAATAAAAGCTTTATGCTAAATTCTCTAAGTGTGAGTTTTGGCTTAGAGAGGTCCAATTTCTTGGACACATGGTAAGTGAGCGTGGTATCCTAGTGGATCCTGCCAAAATTGAGGCCATAATGAATTGGGAAGTACCCAAGACCCCAACAGAGATTCGTAGTTTCCTAGGATTGGCTGGTTACTATAGGAGATTCATTGAGAACTTTTCAAGAATAGCCACCCCTTTAACTACTTTAACCCGAAAGAATGTTAAGTATAATTGGGGTCCACAACAACAAGAATCTTTTGAGGTTCTTAAACACAAGTTGAGCAATGCTCCTGTGTTATCCCTACCATAGGGCGTTGAAGATTTTGTAGTCTACTGTGCAAAAAGGCAAAGTGATTGCCTATGCATCACGACAGTTAAAGGTGCACGAAAGGAATTACACCACCCACGATTTGGAATTGGGTGCCGTTGTATTTGTACTAAAACTGTGGAGACATTACTTGTATGGCACAAAGTGTATTATATACACTGACCATAAAAGTCTCCAGCATCGCTTCAATCAAAAAGAATTGAACATGCGACAACGCTGATGGATGGAAACACTTAATGACTATGATTGCGAGATTCGCTACCATCCAGGCAAGGCAATTGTAGTTGCCGATGCCTTAAGTCACAAGGAACGGGTTAAACCTATAAGGATTAACGCTAAGAGCATTGAGCTCAGAAATAGCTTAAGTGAGAAGCTACTAGATGCGCAGAAGCAAGCTCTATTAGAGGCTAATATCCCTAATGAGGGATTAGGTGGAACTGTTGATCAGTTAACGCTTGGAAAGATGGAATCCTGCGATTTAATATAGGATCTGGGTTCCAGTCTTTGGAGGACTTAGAGATCTAATCCTCCAAGAAGCGCAAAGTTCCAGATACTCAGTTCACGGTGGAGGTGACAAGATATATCAAGATCTAAAGAAGAATTATTGGTGGATGGGTTTGAAGAAATCCATAGCCACTTATGTAGCTAAGTGTCTGACATGTTCGCAAGTTAAGGCCGAACATCAAAAACCGTCAGGACTTCTACAACAGCTTGAAATTCCCACTTGGAAATGGGATATGGTAACTATGGACTTGATTACGAAGTTACCTAAGACCAAAAGTGGAAATGACACTATTTGGGTCGTAGTGGATAGGCTGACTAAGTCAGCACATTTCTTGCCAATAAAGGAAACGTATAATTCAGATAAATTGGCTAAGTTGTATGTGGACAAAATTGTGTCCCTACATGGTGTGCCGGTATCTATTGTATCTGACAGAGATACTAGATACACATCTCACTTTTGGAAAAAGTTTCCAACAATCTTTAGGCACACGATTAAACTTTAGTACGGCTTACCATCCGCAGACTGATGGTCAAAGTGAGCGTACTATCCAGACGCTGGAAGACATGCTTAGGGCATGTGTGATTGATTTAGGTGGAAGTTGGGATGACCACTTACCCCTAATAGAATTCTCCTATAATAACAGCTATCATACGAGAATCAAGGCTGCTCCGTTTGAGCCTTATATGGGAGAAAGTGTCGAACGCCCGTGTGTTGGGAAGAAGTTGGGAAAGCCCAACTATCAGGACCAGAGATTGTCCTGGAGACCACGGGAAAGATTGTGCAAATCCGTGATCGTCTCAAAGCTGCCAGGGATAGGCAGAAGAGCTATGTTGACAAGGGGCGTAAACCTCTTAAGTTCCAAGTAGGGGACAAGGTCATGCTAAAGGTATCACCCTGGAAAGGTGTGATGCGTTTTGGAAAGAAGGGCAAGTTGAGCCCAAGGTATATTGGACCATTCGAGATAGTCGAATGTGTCGGCACTATAGCTTATAAGCTCAGGTTGCCAGAGGAGCTTAGTGGAATCCATGATGTGTTCCACATCAGTAATCTTAAGAAATGTCTAGCCAATGAGTCGCTAGCAATGTCACATAAGGATGTGCAGATAGATGAAAACCTGAGGTTTGTTGAGAAAACCGATTTCAATCAAGGATCGACAGGTTAAAAAGCCCCGAATAAAAATGATACCTATAGTAAAGGTTAAGTGGGATGTTTTTAGAGGGCCCGAGTATACATGGGAGGTTGACTCCACTATGCGACAAAAGTACCCCATCTTTTTGAATAAAATCTCGAGGTCGAGATTTCTTTTAAGGGGGTGAGGATGTAACACCCTGTAAAATCGTATCCAATAGTATAGTGACACGTGTTGTCTTTTAAATATAGTCTCTTAAAGACCAATAAGGACTAAAGGCGTCAACATGCTCAAACTGAGCCTCTGAGTGACGGTCCGATGTCAACATGCATAAATAACAGCCTCTGAGTGACTGATTTGTCAACATGCTTAAATCATTAGCCTCTGAGTGACTAATATGTCAACATGCTTGAAATTTGGCCTCTGAGTGACTGTTATGTTAATATGCCCAGCCTCTGAGTAACATCGGAATCAACATGCATATAATAAGCCTCTGAGTGATCCTTTGTGAAGTCCTAACTCTCTTACGTGCCAATTGTTGAACGACAGGGTTCAATTTTGTAAATATGTGAAAGTTGGATGATGGAGGGATTAAAAGTGTTAACATGTTAAATTATACCTCTGAGTGACCTTTTAACGAACCAAGAGCTCGACAATGTCCGGGCATAATCCCGGATATGCCAAGTATTGGCTACGGAGGGCTAAAAGTGCCAAAAGGTTTTTAAAAAGTTTTTCTAGAAGCTTTTTAAAGTTTAGGGGCTAAAGTGTCAACCTTTAAAACTGGCCAAGGGCGGTCGCAGGCCGCGAGAAGAGGTCTGCAGCAGAAAGTTTTGGCTTGGCCTCTAAACAAAGCTTCAAAACCATTAATTCAAAACTATGGACTTGTAATCAGCTATGCCACGTTTTGTGCAACTTTTAAGCTTCCTCTTACACCCCTAAACACCTGGCTTCACCTCCTTTGAGTTCTCCAACTATAAATAGGTGATCAAGTTCACCATTTGAACTTGCACCTTTCTAAATCATAACTCTTCTCCCTCTCCTAGAAGTTCCTAGCTGAAAGGAGCATCCAACTTAGTTCTCTTGCATTCTAGGAACCTCTTGTAAGTGTTCCTTGCTCTTGCATTTTCGTTTATAGGCTTTTATAGCCAAAAGTCAAGCCTTTTACAGAAAACGCTTTGACTTTTGGTTAAGACCATTATGGTCCAGCCATTGTTCGAAGTGAACATGGCTAAGTGATCGTAATAAGGTAGATTTTAGTCCTTATAAAGGGCACCTCCTGAAGATCACGTTTGCTAGACAAATGACGGGTCAAAGTTATGATATTAAAAAGTCAAACAGGCCATTTTTTGGAAAAATCATAAATTGATCTTATATATGTTATGAAACCTGTTTTGGCACTTAAACAAGTTGGTAATAATTATTAGAACATGTAAGAACATGTTCGGCTCGTCAATTTCAGTTCTAGGGTCGGTTCGAAACCGAAAGTCACGAAGTTTGACTTCTGATTTGACTTTCGATTCTGACCCGATTTAGATTAGTTACCTACTGATCTAAAGTTGCATTATGATCATAATATTATGTAGCATAATCCTCTGAGGTTATATTACATGATCATAATCAGAATCCAAGTTTATGCGCAAGTTCCATAATTATGCCATCTTTGACCAAAATGCCATTTTTTGCATAAAACAAGGTTTCAAATGGTAATGAACTTGAAAATGAGTTTCTTACCGATGTAACATTATAAGTAGGATTATTTTGGATGTTAAACCAATTTATAAGCTGAGTTTTCAAACATGTCCTTAAACTATGTCGATAAATGACAATTTTAACCCTTGTGGTTCATAAAATAGTTTATCAAATCGTTTCAAGATAAATCATTTACCTACTAATATGTTATATTGAATAACATATTTTAAATGGTGTAGGCGGTAGGGATGAGCTCGGTACCAGCCGGTATCGATATCGAAAATCCCCAAAAATGGGTAACGGTACGGGTACCGAATATACCCGGTTCACTTCGGTACCGGTATTTGAGGGTAAAAACCGGTAAATACCGATACCGAACCGTACCATACCGGACCGTTACCGAACCGGTACCGAAAATGTCAAAAGTCGGTACCGAAAATGAACCCGATTCGGTAAATTCAGTACCGGTACCGGGTACCATTTGCTCATCCCTAGCAGGCCGGGATGGAATGAAAAAAAACATGGGGGGATGGATGGAATGATTTTAAGGAAATGGAATGCCTTTCGGAATGGGTGATTTCATTCCATTGGACAACCAAACACCCTTTTCTTCATTTTCTTGTAATCATCCATTCCAGTCCGCCTCTCATTACTACATACCAAACACTACCTTAATGTTATCTTCTCTTCCTTCTAGTTTGTAACTTCACTTAATAATCTTTTAAGCAATTATGCTTGGCATGCTGCCGCAGTGGCTTTGATTCACATGATGAGAGTGCCATTGTCTGTTGCTTCTGGGTGCACCAGGTTATAGGTGATTCTCCAAAGTAGAATACCAAACCAGTTGTACCTTTTCCTTTGTCTGTGTTAACTCCATAACTGCTATCACTATAACCTGTTATTTTACATCCTTCTTGCTTCTTGTAGATGATCCCATGCTCTTTAGTTTCTTTGATATAACGTAGTACTTGCTTCACTGCTTTCAAGTGATGCTCCTTTGGTTCTTGCATGAATCTACTAAGCAGACTGACTAGGTAACATAGATCTAGCCTTGTATGTAATAAGTACCTGAGAGAATCTATCAGGCTTCTGTAATGTGTTGCATCTACTAGATCTCCTTCCTCAGTCTTTGTTAACTGTGTTCCTGGATTCATAGGAATCTTTGTGTCGTTGCAGGTTAACGTATCAACATCTTTGAGTATCTTGTTAATATAGCATGCCTGCTTGATGGGCTATCTTACCCCCTGCTTGAATAACTTCTATTCCCAAACAGTATGCTAGCAATCCTAGATCACTCATTTCAAACTTGTTCTCCATCTGAGACTTGAAAATACCTATCTCCTTCCTTGATGTTCCACTGACTGTCAAATCATCAACGTAGATCCGACTATCAGTGTGGAAATCTAACTTGTCCTTGTATAGATTGCTTGCTCTAAAGGGCACTTCTTGAAGTTAAGTGACTTTAGGATTTGATCTAACTTTGTATTCCAAGAACGTGGTGCTTCTCTCAATCCATACAGAGCCTTTGATAGTTTATAAACCTTTCTTTCATCTCCTGGCTTTACAAATCCTTCCGGTTGTGAGACATAGACCTCCTCCTTGAGATCTCCGTGTAAGAATGCAGACTTCACGTCTAAGTGATGTACCTTCCAAAACCAACATAAGTCGAATTGTCTCTATGTGTGCTACTGGTGCAAAGACTTCATCGAAGTCTATTATGTGTTGCTGAACATGTCCTTTTGCTACCAACCTTGCTTTGTATCTTACGACTTCTCCATTTGCATCTTTCTTAATCTTGAATACCCACTTTAATCCTATTGCCTTGTGATCTCTTGGCAACTCTGTCAACCTCCAAGTATTATTTTGTTTATCGAGTCTAAGCCTTCATTACTTCAATCAATTTTCTGTCATTAGATGCTTCCTTGTAATTCCTTGGTTCTTCTTCAACAAGTAGTAGTTCTTGTAGATCTAGTTGAATTTCCTCCATCTCTTCGTATAGTTCTTCGAGACTTCTCAGTTTTACTAGAGTGTCACTAATACTCCCTGTTTTACTTTCAGATGTAGATGGACCTCTACTTGTTAATCTTCTTGAACTTCCTGATGAGTTCTGATTGTATGAATGTGCTAGCAGGGTTACATAGGAGTCTGGTTATTCTGCCTGATCTACTCCTGGATCTTCATGATGTGGCCCGCTACTATCAAGACTACTTGGTGCATTTTCTTCTAACTCTGGTGGGTTGTCATCTTCTTGAATGAAAAGTTCGTCCATTCGGGATTCCCTGAATCTACTGTTTCCATATAACTATTCTAGTTCCATGGTTAACCTTCCATGAACTTTACATCTCTACTGACACATATCTTGTTCTTCGCCAAATCATATAATCTGTATGCCTTTGATCCTTCTTCTATTCCAAGATATACCATATGTGCACTTCTATCATCTAACTTCTTTTGTTGAAGTGGTATTACCTTAGCGTATGATGTGAAACCAAAAACCTTTAGATGTTCCAGATTCGGCTTTCTTCCTTTCAATGCTTCATACGTGGTCTTGTTCACCAAAGCCTTTGTTGGAATTTGGTTTAATACGTATAACATATGGCTTATTGCTTCACCCCAAAAATTTTGTGGCATGTTCATTGCCTTTAGCATACTCCAAGTAGTTGACAACATCGTTTGGTTCCTTCTTTCCACTACTCCATTTTGCTGTGGGAAATACGACACTGTAAGCTGTCTTGCTATGCCATTGTCTTTGCAATACTTGTTGAATTCAACCGACGTGAATTCTCCTCCTCTGTCTGTCCTTAGCATCTTAACTTGGTTCGAGTTTCTGTCTCTACCTTCTCCTTAAACTGCTTGAAAGTTTCGGATGTTTGATCCTTGAAGTTAGTAGATATGCCCACATGTAGTGAGTGTAGTCGTCTACAAATAGAAATATGTACTTCTTCCAAGCATGTGTTGATGGGGATATAAGACCACACAAATCTCCATAGACTAAATCCAGAGGTTTTAAACATCTGAATTTCGCCTGATTTGGAAATGGTGTCCTAGTATGTTTTCCTAATAAGCATGCGTCACATATTTGACTGGCATGACTTATTTGAGGAGCTCCATGTACCAAGTTCTTTCGACTCATTTCCTTGATAGCATCGAAATGTAAATGGCCTAACCTCGCGTGTTATAACCATGATAAATCTTCTGTATTTGAGAGCAGGCAGATTGGCCTTCCAATCTTCAACTTTACTTTATAGAGCATGTTCTTAATTCTCTTGACTCGCATTAGTAACTTTCTATATCTGTCGCAGAGTGTAAGGCTCTGTCCATAACTATTTTGCAACCAATCTCTGTGAGTTGTCCGAGGCTCAATATGTTGCTTTTCAGACTTGGAATGTAGTATACTTGAGAAACAATCTTTTGTTCTTGGTTCAGACATTCCAACAGTATTGAACCTATGCCTGTAATCTCTATGTGCGACCCATCACCGAAACGTACTTGCCCCGTCACCTTTTCATCTAATTCTCTGAGGTGACTTCGCACACCTATTATGTGGTTGTTTGCCCTGTTGTCTAAGTACCGTAGGCTTTCATCTTTTGTGGTGTACCTTGCTGGTTCTATGCGTTCTTCGTTTAACAAAACCCTTTCTTGATCAACGTTTTCTTTTTGTATTGTCATTAGCAATACGGGTGCTTCGACTTCCTCGATGAGATTTGGTTGTTCTTGTACAACTTCATCATCGAGACAGTCTTTCTTAAAGTGTCCGAACTTTTGACACTTGAAGCACTGGATCTTACTTGTGTCTATTTGATTCCTTCCAAACTTCCTCCAATTCCTAGAATTTCCACCTTCCGACTGCTTCTTCTAGCGTCATTGTGTCTAGATTGGAGTATTGTTCCATGGAGGCGACGATGGAGTGAACTTGTCTGGCACGGCATTTAGGAGTTTGCGTACCAGAGTCGGTTGAGTCAGTGTTGTCCCTAATTCACTTGCCCGTGTAACAACACTGTTTATCTTTGCAGTGAAGTCCACAGTGTCATCTTCTTTCATTTGCATTAACACGAACTATGACATTAGCATATGCCAGCGAGCCTTTTGTACCCGATCAACACCAATGTGTCTTGTTTTGTGATTTTCCCAAATCTCCTTTGTAGTCTTCCAACTTGCAATACAACATCTTCCGGTATTTCTTGGAACAAATAAGCAATTGCCGTCTTATCTTTCTTAACATCTGGTTGTGAATTTTCTGCCGGTTCGATTGTTTCCCAAAGTCCATTCGATTCTGAAATTGTTTTGATGCGAATTGCCCAAATCGTATAGTTTGTCGGTTTCAAAATTGGATATTGAAACTGGGAAAGAGAACTTCCTTCCTTTTGAATTGCGAGTTGTGGATTTGGTCTGGTTACTCCTGACATATCTTCTGACCGAACAATCTTCACTTTTCAAAAAACTTTATGTTTCACTAAACGTTCAATCCTTAACCCGCGTATAACCCCAACGCGTAATAACGAAAAATCGTAACTTACCAAATTTCCCTAAACCCCGAAATCAAAAACCTAGATTTCTAACCCCTTGTTCGATATCCTTGAACCAAAATAAAACTGAACTTCCAAATTTAAAAGAATAATAAAACCTGATCGCGAAAACCCTGCGATTCGTTGCGCCTAGAGCCTGATGCTCTGATACCAAATGTTGCCAGAATGATATTTGATCTCAAGAATGTAAATGATAAAACTAAACTTTCCTATAACTTGAATACGAAAACAATGGAATTGTTCTTGAACGATTTTACAAAAGAAATCTAAAGCCTATGTATAATAATCTAAAAAGTGCGATCCAATAGACGTGTCTCTTCACGAACGGTTTTGTCCTTAATCTTGTGGTTGTAATTAAACATGAAGAGGTGTGTCTATACAAGTCAATAGTCGCGTCCCTTCCTTGTGGCTGAAATCGAATGGATGTGTCTCCAGGGAGACATGTCTTTTCCTTATGTCAGTCGGTTACAATCTTCGGATTTGACATCTTTGGCCCTCATACTTCATAACTACCCTAAATTACCAAATTACACAATAACCCTTGTAGTCTTAGATGTGTAGGGATTAGAAGGTCAATAATGTCTTGTCAAAATAATTTTGCTACGAGGCCATAATGTGTTTATTAGAAATGAGATTGGTATTGTTGTTGGGTTAATCTTGATGGTTTGGGTTGAGTACGAGTCAGGTCGGTTACAGGTCAGTGTGTAAATGGGTTGCGGATCAACAAACAGGTCAAAGGTATGGAGTTGGTCTTCCGTTGACCAAGTTTTATGGGATGTGAACGTTAGAGATCTGATTTCAAGGAAGTGAACATGTGATAATGTGAAGGTGGCTTGACCGAGTTACGTACATGGGTTGTTAGGTTTATATTTTATTTTTTATTATTAAATATTGTTTAGTTTTGAAGATATAGGAGTAGTATAAAAGGATCTCTTGTACTTGTTTTGTTAGTGAATAATACAACAGAAGAAAGAGTACGTTAAATTGAGTGTGTGTTGTGTGTGTTCTTGGGCTTGAACCAACAATCGTAATGATACAGAGGTATTGGTACTAAAAACACCAATAGCGAAACCAAAAACAAGTAGGTATCAAAGACTATTATCGAATGCATCGATTCGGTAATAGGATCGGTATCGATATTTTGGTACGCACTGCCCCTATCCGCCCAGCCCAAAAGGATTACGGCAAGTGGCCTGACTCCACTAAGGGATATAGAAGCACCTGCATTGCATCTTTTGAGTGGTACAGGCAATCAACATAATCGACCTAAAACACCACGTTAACCAGATGCGTTCATGATAATGGAAATGAATTAAAGGAAAAAACCAGAATCCTAAATACAAACTGCAAAGCTATCCGATTAGACTTCACACACACATCGTGACAAAACGTTTTATTTTACAAATCATGAAAAATGCTAATAGTTTGCAACCAAAATTTTTGAGGTTTTTTTTCATTTCTTGGATACCTCTCGATCTCCCAACTTTTTTTCTTGTGTTCAAAAAGACAAGGTATATTGATGATATCTTTTGAATATATATCAAGAATCAAGTAATTTATGAAAACTCTTATTGTAATTATCTAGATCCATAGAAAAGAAGTAGAAGATTTTATGAAATGATTATGGAAATTTCTCAAAAAAAAAATCACATTTCAAATCAGTACTAAATTCCAAAATAGATACCATTTTACGTAATACCAAAATCAAGAAATCCTAATACCGTTACTAGTACCAATAATTGATTTGGCATGTTCGATATAGTACCAGTATTTGAGAAAAAGAACTCATATCTTTACTTCAAATTACATATAAGTGCTTATTGGTACATCATAATTAAATTAACTTTTATAGACACAAAGGGGTCTGCATATTCACACACTCAAGTGTCTATTTCCACACCTTCAAGACGCGTCGTCTAGTTCTATACGGGGCGTCTAGGGTTTTTTTCTCCGACCACATTCCTGTCTCGTACAATGTCAAATCAATCAGACGGGGTGTCTGGGCCTAGACGGGGCCCGTATACGACAGACCCAAGACGGGTCGTCTAGGCCTAGACTAGACGGGGCGTCTTGCAGGTTGATTTTGACTGTGGTGGTCTGCAAGCATGTTAGTAAAGTGATACGAGGCGTCTAGGCCTAGACGAGGCATATATTTCTTTGTTAAATAGAGACATACAGAGCACTCTCAATATTCAACATCTAACTTCTCTGCTTCTTCTTCTTTGCCTTATATTTGATATCATTCAGGGGTGCTGAACTGTCATCATACTGGGACAGAAACTATTTCTTTGTGCCGTTTTATGGCGAGTCATGGGTGCCCGAAGCCATTCCGGTAACAATTATTAGCTTAAACTACTTGTTGTTTTAATTATTTACTAATGATGATATCGTTTTTAGGCGGAGACCTGGCGTTCCCAGTTCTAACGAGCAAGAGGAGGTTACGTCTAGTGTACAAGGAAATCAAAACAGACCATTTCTAGATTTGAACAAGGATCCTCCTGTTGATGAAACATCCCCTGTAGATGACTCATACCATGTTGATGAACCATGTTATCTGGCGCAACAAGGGTTTCCGGATTATGGATACGGGTGTGAATATTCTTACGTGCAACAACACTATCCGATGGATACGGAGGAAACAGTTACGAAAGTTACAATGCAACACAGTCTTTGTACGGTCAACAAAACTATCCTAATGGTGGAGGTTATGGTGGTGAGGCACCCCCAGCGCAGGCAATCCGTACATCACAAAGATGGTATCAAACTTATTTATTTATGTTAGACAGTTGAACAAATATAAAATCTAACATAACGCTATTGATGTTACAGGTTTTCAACTCCCTAGATGAACAAAAAAAACTGGGGATAGGAAACGGCAAAGGCGGATGGTTTCGTTGTTGGCCCGACGATCAAAGAAAATTGGGGGAAGGACCGAGAGGGTATGGCTTGAATGTGACTGTGGTGGTGAGCATCATACTACAACAACAGTTAGAAAAGCTGGAAGAAAAAACCGGTTGCCCGTTTTACACGGTGGTTGTGCGAGACCATCTGTATAAAACCTGGGGAATAAAAGGGGGAAAGACTGAACATAACCACAAACTTTGTAAGGACTTGTCGGCCCACGCGTTTGTGCGAAGGTTTACTCAAACAAATATAGATTGATCGAGCAGCTGACAGCTCAAAACATGGAGCCACGAAGATTTTTTCAAACGTTAAGGAAGCAGTTTCGCGACAGATTCCATGTTCAGAAAGACGTACAAAACACAGTTCGGAAGATTAGGGTCGAACAAAGATCCGGATAGACTCCCATGCAGTCACTAGAAAACATCCTGATTACAAACGAATTTATTTATGACACACGGGAGGAACACGAAATAGAGGTCGTAACAGAGATATTTTTTGTTCATCCACACTCGAGTTAAATGTGTGTGCGTTCCCGCACGTTTTGCTGATCGATTCCACGTATAAAACAAACGTATACAACATGCCATTTGTCAAGATAGTTGGTATGACGCCCACCAACTATTCGTTTTGTATCGCGTATGCCGTTATCTACAAAGAACATAGTGATAACTTTGTATGGGTGCTTGAGAGGATCAGGTCAATGTTGGATGAATGTATGGAGCCACATGCGACTGTAACGGATAGAGACCTGACCCTAATTAACGCATGTGCTAAAGTTTTTCCAAACGCCTCTTGGTATCTTTGCAGGTTTCACATACAACAGAATATTTGTAAGCACTACAAGAGCGCCTTCACAGAAGAAGACTAGCAAAAATTTCTGTCATTATGGGGGACAGTGTGTAAGTTTCCATCAATACCCATATACGAGTACAACTTGCACAACCTGCAAAGCGACTTGTGGAGTGCAAGCGTTCAAGTAAGTTTTTTTAATAACATATGACTCACCTATGTACTTTTAATAAATTATTTTTACTTTTTAGGGGTCTTTACGTACGTGTATGATAACTGGCTGAAAGATTACAAGGAAATCTTGGTCTTTAGGTGGGCTGATCAGAGTCGCAACTTCGGTCAGCGTACCACAAACAAAGTTGAGAGTCAACACGCCAATTTAAAGACATACGACCAAGATAGGAGCTCGCTGGACCGTATAGTTGGTTGTGTCAAGGATATAGTTGAAACACAATACGGTGAAATGAGGAGCTTTCGAGAAAGCATAAAAAAAAGAACCACCACAAAAACCCGTTATTTGACCACCTATGTGGAAAAGTTTCCCATACAGCACTTGACTTGTTGAGTGGAGAGCTACTTAGGAAACTAGACATGCTGCAACGCTTTCATTCATCATGTGGTTGTCAGATGTGGTACAATTGTGGGTTGTCTTGTGCTTGTAGGCTGGAAAAGTACGTACGTGCAGGTAATACTTGTTAAACACGAAACGACTTGTGTTATATATGTTCGTTAATCATGTGACTTTAACAGTGCATTGTCTTAACTGTGCAGAGCGTCCGATTCAACTCGAAGATGTATACATCTTCCGGCAGAAGCTTAACTTTCAACCATGTAAATTGATACAGGATGACGTTGACGTGTTAGAAGAGCTCAATATTGTTAGGCAACAGTTAGAATCACACCCCCTGCTCAGAAAAAAAGCTTGTCGGCAAATATTAAAGCGGTGTTGACTCTAACCAAATCTACCAAGAAACCACCGGTTGTCTAACAAAATACTCATGGACGGCCAACAATAAAGCAAGTACAACAACGGTTTAACGAGGCCGCCCGTAGAGATGAAGAATTGAGGAGAAGCTCCTTTGGTGATGCAAACACGTGCTTTCAAGGTTCCCAGCAAAGTACATACGATGCCCCCGGCCACAGCTCATACGTTCCGTCCCATGCCTCTCAACAATCGGTCATAAAGTCTCAAAAACCCAAAGCAGGTCGAAGCCATTCAATGAGGTCTAAACAAAAAGAGATTCGAGACGATAATAGTTTCCCGTTGATAGTGGGCGACGAGAATGTGTCAATCATCAAACGGTTTAAGTCTCTCCATCCGACATTGTTTCACCCGTACATCTCGTGCATACAAGATGTGAGGCCAGACGGTCATTATGGTTTCGGTCAGTGGCCGTGGGCTTGGGTCTGGGAGAATGTTTATGGGGGCACATTCGAAAAGACCTTGTATAGGAGATGGATCAGAACGCATCGATCTGGGTGCCAAAATTTGAAGCATGGGACGAAGGATATTTTAACAAGCAGTGGAACGTTGTCCCCCCACTCACTCGATAGACTTTCCCCACGCATGGCTTCTTATTGCACAAAGGTACGATTTAGTGGTGCACCTGTTAAGCATCGATGGTTGTTCTACCTTCTTCCCAATATTAAGTCCTCCGACTGATCGAGAACCACAAATGATAACGCTTGCACATGTTAACGATAACCACTTCATACATATTAAGCTGGAAGGCCAATATCCAATGTCGATAATAAACGGGCTATGGTTGACGCACCGAAGACCCGCTGCAGAACAATGAAATATATGTACATGCCCCATTTAGAATGGTATACATCGATAATGAATCCCCTACCAAATCCAAACCCGAGTATTAATTTCATCGATAGTAAATTGGAAGAATAACTTTTTGTATAATTAATATGATTTTTTGTATAATTAATATGATTTTTGTGTAATTACCTTTTTATCCTAGAGTTGCCCCCAGTATAGGCCTAATTCAGGGGTAAAATAGTAATTAACCATTTAATGGTTAATTACCATTTACCTCTGAATTAGACCTAGACGAGGGGCAAGTCAGGGGTAAAATGGTAATTCTCTATTTCAACTAGACAGGTCGTCTAGGTCTAGACTCCATGCATCGTATATCAGTGGATAATCTAGACGACCAGCTGCATACGACACAAACACACACACATACGTATAAACATCCTTGATCAGGCGTGTATCGAGCGTATTTTTTCGAATTCAAGCATCTCATGTACGTATTCTAACCTATACTTCATGATTCTTGAATGTACATTTAGACCCGTAGGTTGTACGAGTATTTGATGATTTTTTGGGTTTTGGGTGTTATCTGTTGAGAAGGTGGGTTTTGGGTCGAACAGGACGGGGCGTTTACCCCTAGACAACCCCCATGGATGACCTGATTTTTTTTCTAGTTATTTCTTTTGTTTAAGATTGTTAATTGTTTTTATTATTGTTAATTCTTCTTATTGTTGTTAATTGTTATTACTTGTGTCATATTATTATTATTGTTAATTGTTAGTATTATTGTACATATACGGTATTTTCTTGCAGGTTGATTATGGACGAGGTTGAAGATCAGATACACGGGGCTCCACACCCGCATGGTGTCACACCCTGACCCGTAGCGGATATGGTAGTCGGGGCATGATTGGGTTTCCATAAAAGCTCATGACATTTACTATTATAAAAGTTTCATATTTATTATTTCAAATTAAAAAGAAATATTCCAACCAACACATAATCCATACAAACACAAAATGTTCTAAACATGACATTCAATTAACGCTTTATTTTTCTTCTAAGGCCCAAGTCCTATATGTTCCTTGCTTCAACCTGATCACCTGTATCATGTGTAAAAATAGAGATTTGGGTCAACAAAAGTTGGGGAGTGAATCCCGTTTAAACATTAGAAAGAATTGATATGTTTGTTAATTTAATAAAATATGCATAAACCAAATATGAGCAACATATATGTAATCTAACCACAAATCACATAATCATCTAGCAATGTACATGTGAGCACGATAAGCGATGTGCTGTGAGATCAAGGCTCAATCAAACGGAGCCGATCTAATTAGGCAATGCGACGCTCTCCTCGTGTGTAATGGGGAACAAATGGGCATAATGTGAAAGCTTGACTGAAATGAGAAAGTATAACCACAAATAACAATAAACAAAATATCACATAGCACGTTAGTTCATGTAATGGTAGTAGCACAAGAGTTGAAGAAGTAATATAAATGAAACAACACGTGATACACCCCAAAAACATGAATATAAAGGGGAACTGGTAGGAATTCACTCACATTGGGTGCGTTTTTTATTTGATGAAGAGCGCACACGATTTAAAAATACCAACCGACGAGAAAAAACTAACCTAAATATTCACGTAATAATTCGGTAAATATATTTCTTTTACTTAGTATTAGTATTTTTATTTAATAAATTTTATTAGACTTTTTAGGTAATTTATTGTATTTGTTACTAGTTTTTATGATTAAAAAGGAATTATTTAATTATAAATTTTTATAGTTTTTGGAGAAAATAAACAAAAGTTTAATTTAAAAAATATACTCCTTTACAGGTCGAACCGGGCGGTTTTTGGCAGCGTATGAGGATCGAACTCGGGACCTCCCGTTTACGTGTACGCAGCTTTACCAACTGAGCTACGTGTCTAATCTGAAATATATCCGATTTTAATTATATATATACACTTACTACGGTTAAATATATTTTATTTTTATTAAAAAGGTTTGATTATTTCTGAACCGTGTAACCGACCGGACTCGAACGCGTGACCTAAGCTTCGTGTTGCACACAGCCCGACCAATTGTGCTGTGTGACTAACCCGAAGAATATGAGATTTTAATTAAATTTATACACTATCTGGACTGTTTTATATATTAGTTAAAAAGGTTTGGGTTATATAAGGAATTCGGAAACGTGTGTGAGACTCGAACCCGGAACCATGTATTTCAAATGCACACAGTCCACCACTGGACTGTGTGTCTAACCCGGTATATTTACCGATTTTAAATTCCTTTATACATTGTTTCTACTTCATCTTCTTCAATTCCTAAATACTGTTTTGTTAATCCGATGAAATTCATTGGATTGGTTATGACATTTACATAATATACATAATAAGGAAGTGATAAAGGATTCAAAGATGTTTATACCGAACAGGGGGAGTGGCTTTGATTTATCCGATGAAGTCCAGCGACGAGCAGTTTCTCCGGCGAAGTGCAAATTTGAGAGCAGAGGTTACAGAGGGTATGTGTGAGTATGTGCGTTCTAGTTGTGATCGAAAGGTCCTATTTATAGAGTAGGATAATGATTTGATTTAAGCTTTCGGTTTCAAAGATTTCGGTTAAAAGAATTGAATGTCGCAAAACTTGTATAACCGACCTAATCGTGATGATTGGGTTTAATTGCCAAATTTGAAAACGGTTTCACCCTGTGATTGCAGAGATTCATGCTTTGATTGCAGAGATTCATGCTTTGATTGATTTCCGGATCAATCGCGCCTGTCACTGTAAGTTTCTTTTTTGAATACAAGATCAGGAGTAATAAGCATATAAAAAGTTATTGATTTCGGTTTTTAAAAGGTGTTGTGTGTGTGGTGTGGTGGTGTGTAATGTGTTTGATTTGGGTGGCGACCCGGGTTCGATACCCGCGGTTAACACCTTTTGTTATTTTATTTTTATTATTAAATTTTATTTATTAACATTATTATTTTAACTTTATTATTTTACTTATCATTTAATGCTAATAATATAACGAACTTTAAACGTTTAACATAAATGCGTAGCGAAACATCATAAAGTATTTTTGATTACAAAGAGGAGTGGGTTTTAGAAACCGTTTTACAACAAATGTTACACATGGTCCGCGACAAGCTCCGCCAACGCCAGCGGATCCACTACACGGTCACCCGTATCTAGAGTTTCCGCCCGACACCGAGGCCACCCGTTTTTGCAGGAAGCTTAGGCGGATGCACGTCGGATCGCATGCCTCGGTCGACTGGGATGCGATCGAGGCGATTGGTAAGACGCCGAGACTGCGTTATTTCATTCCCGTGGATTCACCGGGGCATCGTCTATTCGACTTGGCTGGGACGCCGAGCTATAGGGAGCTGCTGATCGAGTTTTTGTCGACGTTCACATTTCACCCTCCATGGGTCGACCAACCATTTCCACGGCCACCATCTCCTTCCCCTCCGCCTGAGGTTTCTTTTAGGCTTGCCAGTGTTTGGCGTTCGATGACGCTAGCTGAGTTTGCCGTTCTTTGCGGTTTATGCCTGCAGGAGGAGATCGCTACAGATGTTTATATGCAGGGGCTAGTAGTAGTGGATAGACCCACTCTTTTAGGATTTTGGGAGGTGGTTGCGCTGCATGACACTTGGGAGCACTTGAGGGCGAATGGGAGGATTTCACAGTTGATGACCCATTGTACAGGTACGTAAGTTTATTACAATAATTATTGTGATTATTATTATTATTATTATTATTTTTTAATTATTATTATTATTATTATAAATTAATTTCCGTATTTCGCTAACAATATCTGCAGGTATTACATAGGATGCTCGCTACTTCTATTATCGCTCGCGGCCACGGCCGTGAGTGGTGTACGAGCACCGATCTCTTTTTCTTCTATTGCTTATTGTACAGGAGGCCGTGCGCACTTGCACACAATCTGGCCCAGTACTTCGCCTCTGCCCATCAGTGGTAGTAGCACGGATTTTTGTATGGCGGCGCGTACGTGATCGCCATTGCCCATTTGTTGGGTCATTTGCCGGAGACGAATCCACACTTACAGCCGGCCATACCATCGATGCGGATGGGTTTTTAGACGTTGGGGGGGATGAAGCTAGTTAAGAGGTTCGGCCTCCACGACGAGCAGTTTAAAACCCGCGCAGGTGAGCTATGGATTCCGCTGGCCCTACCGAAGCACTTCGATCTGGTCTATCCTCTGGCAGATGAGGCAGCGGTCGTTCAGGACCCTCTGGAGGATTTAGACGGACCAGCACCGCCACAGCCACCACCACCTCCCAGGGCGGCCCAGTTTCCTCGGCACGTTATCCCAGGTCCTGCCCCGAGAGGTGCAACATATACGCAGTCACGAGCCAAAGTTGGCAGGCTTATGGATCTGATGGGTTGGATGGTTCGGGAGGCATAGGATAGACGAGAGAGAGTGGTTACCTGCCATACCGCTCCCACCACCTCGAGCACCACATCAGCAGCAGCCGTAGCAGCCAGATTTAGATTCCGACTCGTATGCATAGACGTTTTGTATTTAGTATTCAGGTGTACAAATATATATTGTTATGGATGTACAAAGTTATGTTATATATGTTATATTTAAGTTTGTTTTCAGTCATTCGATTACTTGATGATTGTTTGTTTTAAATCGATATTGAAATATAATACGGAAACAACATAATTTTCAAAATGTTAAATAATATTTACACGATATAATATTTGAATTCTTTTTAAAATGTTGAAAACAATGTTAAATTTAAAATAATATAATATTTTAATGGAAATGTAATATTTAAAAAATAAAATATAAAAACAATGAAATATTTAAACGATCGAAAACGGTAAGATACTTTTATACAAAAAAAAAATAAAACTTTTTAAAATTTACATCTCAAATTACACCACCAAAACACCTATTTTTTTCACTAAAAAACATCACCCACCAACAACAATCAATTTCCCCACCAAAACACCCTTTTTCAACTCAAAAAACACCAAGGTCCTAGACGGGTCGTCTAGGTCTAGACCCCGTCTAGGCCCCTTAAATTCTATGCCAGTCATTCCCCTGCTGCCTCATTAAAATCAGTGCATAGACGACCGTCTAGCTCTAGACGACCCGTCTAGGGAACCAAAGGTGTCCAAATAGGCAACAAGAGTGTGTGAATATCTTGAGCCTATAATAATAATGATGATGATGATGATGAGATAGTCCTTGTAGTTTGACTATATTTCACCTTTAGTCTCTATCGTAGTTTGTAGTAATTCCTGGGAGCAGGGTCTAAGGGGCGGCAACCCCTGGCTGGGGTCGAGCTGACCTGACGGCTGTAGGGATGGGATTAAAGTCCACATGAGATTTCTCGTGTTAAGATACCCAATTCCCACCTAATATGGCATTAGGTGCTGAATTCAATGTGGAAAGCTTAACATCTAGAAATTGGAACACATTAGTAGCATCATACCAAGGTATGTGTTCAGACCTGCAAGTTAGAGGAGGTTGAAGGCTTTCTTCTTAATAGTTCTTTGAAAAATTGCATATGCAGGTGCAAGAATAAAGAGCTACCTATATGAGCATGAAGTTTAGCCGCTTTAAGAAGCTAGGACTTTGATTTGATATGTTCATTGAAGGATGGGATAGGCTAGTAAAAATAGTGTCAAGAAAGAACATAAAAGTATGTAAACTTGTGTGTATATTATCTTCATGTATTCATTGAATAGAAAGGGTTCAATCGTTAGAGACACCCCTATATTCGAATATTTGGAATGTGTAATATACTAATGTGAAATTCAATCGTCGCGACATTTCATTTATGCATAAGTTTGATTGTTGTGAATTTGTTTAAGTTAATCAAGGATTACGCCAAAATGGGGGAGGTATGTTAGATATTTTAGTGTAATCGTGATTAACTTGGTAACTAAAGGGAATTATGATGCACATCGAACAAGTTATGAGGTGCGGGAGGCACGCTTGTTTGAGTAGTTGTAATTCCAAGTATTCAGGCTGAGCTCCGGAAAGGAGGTTCCAAGGGGCAACGCCCCCTTGGTGGGGGTCCGGGGGCAGCGCCCATGGGAGCAGGGTCCAAGGGCCGGCAGCCCCTGGTGGGGTCGAGATCTGGTTCATACGAATCATATACAAACGCATACTGTTGTTCCAATTCTCAAAAAATCAGAGTTATATCCGATTAAATTATTCGGTAGAACCACCGAAATAATTTGATCTGAGAGTGAACACACGTCTCTCTGATCATCCGGTTTATAAAAATTCCCTAACAGTTGGAGAGTAGAGTTACAGGGTTGAGTAATGAGCTTGTGTCATGGCTGGAGGAGAAAGACAAGGATGGGAGAGAACGTTTTTGATGTTTCATACATTTAGTAATGCCAGTTGGCTAGCGTAAGTTAATGCGTTGGATGTTGTTATGATTTGGGTACATTTTGTGGTTTGCTTATGGTTGTTTGGTTGTGGGTGCAGGTATGGGTCTATTTTGAACTTATTGCGGGGGAGAGAAGAGCTGCTTGAGAAGATTAAAGGGTGTGTTGTTGATTTGGGAGGGGACCCCGAGCTTGATCCTAAGTTTTTTTTTCTTTCTTTGTTTGATTTTGATTGTTTAAGTTGATTTTAGTTGTTAGTTTTGTGCATGCTATACTTATTATGCTTACAAAGTACCATTCTTTTTTTAATACCTCTTTGTGCATATTCATAAAAAAACAACAAAGAATGTTACACCTTATGTTAAAATACGGGACTAATAAAGTTACATAAGGCGCACACCAGTGCTGAATATGAATATGTGATAGCTATGATACATTTGCTGGTAATGGCTGACTTTGTTATTCAGTTACATACAATAGAGTGTTTGTTAGATTAGTTATCTTAAGCATAAATCAATCTTTATTTGTTTGTATATATATGAGGAATGGAGGATGGCTACATAGTGGTTGTTTATCGACAATCATTTATGGTTGGATGATGAGGATACAGAGAGTTCCCTTACATAAGTACTAGCCCATTGCCAGTTGATATATCTTTTAGGATTTTAAATATGCATAATCTTGGTTTTGTTAAGGGACTTTCTGGATTGATTAATAATGTATGATTTTTTATTTTATTTTTTGAAGGTATGGCCTGCTGGATTTGCTACAGTGGTGCTTAAGAAACAAAGCTCTGCTGTTAATTCTTCATCTAAGGATGCGGAAGTACAAAATGGAGCAACAAATGTGAAGGAACCTTTGTTCATTAAGGTCTTACTTTTGACATTATTTGAGAAGATCTTCGCATATCTTCTTGAATTGCCGGATATAAAGAAGTAACTGTTTTTGTAGTTTCTAAACATATAACATTATTCCCTCCTTTTAGTGGACAAAACACACGGATTGGGTAATGGCTCAAAATTGGTCCGGGTCCAAAACAGATAATAATCATTTTTTTAAATATTCTGATTTAAGCGGTTTTGTGCGTTAAAAATACACTTGGTTGACTTTTGACCCGTTTGACATATCTTTTCTAGCTTATATATTTGACTTTCCTTGTTTGACTGATATGAACCGGCCGGGGGTCAGGGTAGGTACTAGAATTAATACAGGGTTAAGAGATCGTGTAACCGTTAACAAAGTAGTAAAAGTCGCAAGGCGCACTTAAGGCTCAAAGGCGCCAAAAATACCACACACGAGACTGAAAAAGGGCAATGCTATTGCAATATTGTTGAATCGAATGTAATACTCTCTTACTGGTACTATATGTATGTTTTACGTCACAGGAAGTTGACAAACGTAAACACCACACTCTCAGAAAACCAGCCTTCTTGTCCTCAAATCTACCTCTACAATACAGCGGATAAGATTATACCATTTCAGAAAATAGAATCATTTGCAGAACACCAGAAGAAACTTGGAAGACAAGTAACCACGTATAACTTCAAGTCGTCCCCACACGTAGATCATTTCAGAACATTCCCAGATACATACCAGTCTCTGATTCAAGGTTTCTTGAAAGATTGTTTTACCGTCAATGATAAGAAAGTGTACAACATACTCTGAAAGCCCGAAAATGGCCTCTTGATTTTTTGCTTTCTTGTTGTAACCAAGCAGTACCAATTTACTCACTAATTTGTGTGTTATTATTCATGAACAGGAACCAGCTATATATAGCCTAACAACCCAATAGAAAATATGAAATAACACCTAATGTCTATCACCAAATTAGGAGAGAATCAAAGACTAAATCAGAAATAAAGACTCAACGAAACTTCTAAAAACTCGGTCCACGTGACCGTTATTTTGACATTTAACAATTTGACTCCAACAAATCCTCCCGTAAACTGAACTGTGTTAACAGTAAGTTTACCTCAACAACTCCAAGCAGCCTTCTTAACTTGAGAAACACTTCCAGCTTAACCGGCTTTGTCATGATGTCAGCAACTTGGTCCTCAGTCTGGCAGTACACTAGCTTTAGTTCTCCTTCACTCACCAGATCTCTAAGATAGTGGAACCTAACATTAATATGTTTGGTTCGTCTGTGCATCACTGATTAACCGACAGCTTAATTGTTGAAGTATTGTCACATAACACTTCAAGAGTTCCATCCAGCTTCTCATTTAAGTCTTCCATCAGCCCCTTCAACCACTTACAATGACAAGCACATGTTGTAGCCACTACATACTCCGCCTCTGTAGAAGACATAGTGACCATCTCCTGCTTTCTTGAGCTCCAGCATGTGGCTGCACCACTGAATAAACAGACATAACCAGAAGTGCACCTTCTATCCTCTCTGTCTCTCGCATAATCGCTATCAGTGTAGACTTTGAGCTTCATACTAGACTGCCTTTCATAGAATATACCAAAACTGTAGGTTCCCTTTAAGTACCTTAAAGCTCTTTTTGCAACCTGCAGATGCTCTTTCTTAGGATTGGCCATGAATCTTGAGAGTAAACACACCACATATGTCATGTCAGGATGAGTCACAATTATGTACATAAGACTTCCAATCAGCTTCTTGTACTTCGTGGGATCAATATCCTCCCCTACTCCTGCCTTCGATAACACGATTCCTGGAACAATCGGATTGTCAACTGAATTGCTTTCCCACATACCGAATTTTTCGAGCACCTTGTATTCCAGCTTCATTTTGCTGCACCTCAACACCCAGAAAGTATTTCATCATTCCAAGATCGGTCATCTCGAATTCCCGTTGCATTGAGTGCTTGAAACTCTCACATATCATATCATCATTTCCTGCATAAATCAGATCGTCCACATACAGACTAACCACTAGTATTTTATGCCATACCCTTTTTACAAACAAAGTATGATCAAAACGACTTTGCTTGAACCCCTCTCGTTTGAAATACCCTTCAATGCGATTGAACAAAGCTCTTGGAGCTTGTTTCAATCCATATAAAGCTCTTTTCAGCTTGTAAACTTTGGCTTCTTCTCCTTCTTTAATAAAGCCTGGAGGTTGTTCAAAATACACGGTTTCTTTGAGTTCTCCATTAAGGAAGGCACTTTTAACGTCAAGCTGAAATACTTTCCAGTTTCTTTGAGCTGAGATTGCAAGTAAGGTCCGTATAGTATCCCATCGTGCCACCGGCGCAAATACCTCCTCGTAATTGACTCCCTTCCTTTGTGAATACCCCTTCACCACCAAACGTGCTTTTAACTTATCCACTTTGCCCTCTTCATTAAGTTTTGTTTTATATACCCACTTAACTCCAATTGGAGTTGATCCTTCTAGCAGCTTTACAAGTTCCCATGTGTTGTTCCGTTCAATAGCACTAATCATATCTTCCATGGCTTTCATCCATTTTGAATCTTAGCTCGCATCTTCAAAAGTACTTGGATCAGCAAATGAGCTATACATAGCAAACCCCACTTCATCTTCTTCATCCGATAACCCTTCTCCACTGTTATAATCCTGCATCCAATTTAGTGGTCTTCTGGTTTGAGTTGATGGCTCAGCTGTGTTTTCAGCAAATGAGTCTTGATTTAGTTGGTTTGCATGATCTGTTTCTTCAGTAGTTGATGTCTCACCTTGAGTTGGTGAAACCACAATTGGTGAATTAGCCACTCCTTTATTTATTGGTTGTATATCTTCATGGTTTTCTTCGACAACCACCACTCTTGATGAAGCTTCAACTGGTAAAGTTTCTTCCTCTATTACCAGTTCTTGATCATTACCACAATCTTTTTCCCACTCCCACTGACTTTCTTCTTCAAAGATCACATCGCGACTAATAACAATCTTCTTTTGAGCGGGGTCATATAATGTATAAGCCTTTGACCCAGCACTTATCCCAAAAAAACACATTTGTGACTTCGTGCATCTAACTTGGTTCTTAAATGAGAAGGAATATGAACATATGCTATGCAACCAAATATCCGGAAGTAATCAACATTTGGTTTAATTCCTGACCACATTTCCTCAGGAACTTTATCATCTAAAGATCTAGTCACACATCTGTTTAGAACATGACAAGCCCAATTCGTTGCTTCTGACCAAAACTGTCTTGGTATGTTTTTCTCAATCAATAAACATCGTACCATATTCATAAGAGTACGATTGCGACGCTCAGCCACCCCATTTTGTTGTGGGGTGTAAGCGGCAGTCAATTGTCTCTTAATTCCATTTTGTTCACAAAACTCATTAAACGAACGAGATGTGAACTCTCCCCCCCCCCCCCCCCCGATCACTGTGTAGAGCCTTGATTTTAGTTCCAACCTCAGTTTCAACTAGGGCTTTAAATTGTTGGAACTTTTCTAGACACTCCTCTTTGTAACGCAGAAAATATACCCATGTTTTTCAAGAAAATCGTCAATAAATACAAGTACATACCTCTTCCCACTCTGAGAAGCAGGAGTTATTGGCCCGCATAAATCGGTGTGAATTAATTGTAACTTCTCAGTAGATCTCCATAAGGCCTTCTTGGAAATTCTCTCACGGTGTTGTTTACCCACGTTGCATATTTCACATACAGTTGATCTTCCACACACACTTGGTAGTCCTTTCACCATTCTTTTGTACTGCATCGTTCGGAGGGCTTTATGATTCACGTGTGCAAACCGTTTGTGCCATACATCTGTGTTCTGATCTTCATTAATCTTCATACAATGATCAAAGGATGTTTTCTTGCTTGCCTGCACAATAAACATCCGGTTTCTTGTCATTTTTGAGTTAATGATCAGCCCTCTTTGTGGATGGTAGATTTTGCACTCTCCCCTTTCGATTACCACCTTGACACCTTTTTCTTGAAGTTTCCCCACACTTATAAGGTTTGATGTAAGTTCTGGTACGAAGTACACATTGGTAATAACTTGAATAATTCCATCTATCTCAAGCCGAACATCTCCAATTCCTTTCACAGCCAATCTTATGTCGTTCCCGAGTTTCACAATGTGTTTAATGCTTTCATTTAACACTGTGAACCAATTTCTTGTTCCAGTCATGTGATTGGAACATGCCGAGTCAAGAAACCAATGTCCCTTCAACTCAGTTTGTTCTTCCTTTGTGTATGCCATAAGTACTAGTTCTTCATTTTCATCAAATTCTGCATAATTCACACCTTTATCACCTTGCGGACATTCGAATTGGAAATGATCAGTTTGGTGGCATCTATAGCATTCCACCATAGATTTATCAAAGTCACCACGTCCCCTTCCTCTGCCACGACCTCTACCTCTGCCAGACCATCCCCTTCCTCGTCCTCTGCCTCTGCTGGAACTGCTATCATCAACCTTCAAAGCTTGTTCATCATTTCCCTTCCGATGCAACTTCTGTTCGTGGACAAGCAGTGAACTTTGCAGTTCATCAACAGAGAGGGAGTCTAGATCCTTAGACTCTTCGATTGAGCAAACCACAAAATTGAAATTTATCGTCAGCGTGCGAAGAATCTTTTCTACTATCTTCACATACGGCATGTCTTTTCCGCAATTCCTCATCTCATTTGCAATGGTCATGACCCTTCCAAAATACTCTGTTACTGATTCTTCATTCTTCATCTCTAGGGTTTCAAAATCTCGTCTCAATCTCTGCAATTGAGCTCTCTTAACCCAAGCATTTCCCTGGTACTTCACTTTCATTGCATCCCACAACTGCTTGGCTGTCTCCTTCTGGGTAATTGTCTTCAGAATGCTCTTATCGATTGAATAGAACAAGTAGTTTCTAGCCTTCAAATCGATAAGTTTCAGATCTTCCAATTCCTTCTTTCTGGCTTCTGAGACCTGATCTCCTGCCCTAGGTTCCGTGTAGCCAACTGCAATTAATTGCCAGTACTCCTTTGATCGAAGCAAATTTTCCATAACCAAACTCCAGTGGTCATAGTCACCATCAAACTTTGGGATTGCGAATCCGTGCGATGAACTTCCGTCAGACATTTTGCTTCGTGCTCGTTTGCTTTCTGGATCACTTAATTTCGCTCTGATACCACTTGTTGTAACCAAGCATACCCAATTTACTCGCTAATTTGTGTGTTATTATTCATGAACAAGAACCAGCTATATATATAGCCTTACAACCCAACAGAAAATACGAAATAACACCTAACGTCTATCACCAAATTAGGAGAGAATCAAAGACTAAATCAGAAATAAAGACTCAACGAAACTTCTAAAAACTCAGTCCACATGACCGTTATTTTGACGCTTAACAATTTGACTCCAAGATAGTCAAGATGTGTTTATACATGGTATTATGTGTAACTAACCATGCATAAAATACAATCTTCACAGCAGGACCATCGATGATGGTTTTATCATATAGCTCATTACAGATGGTCTAATTTGTATATGTGTTCATGCTATATAGTTCTGTAAATCCTCCAGATGGACATCTAGCTAAAATAGGGCTGAGCAGGATTCGGGTTGGACCTAGTAACCAGGATATCTGTGATGTGGACCACTTGGATTTGGATAGAGATTAGAAGCGGAAATCTAGAGGACCAAAAGAAAATAGCATGTGACAATCCGACCTGAGATCAGAATAATTGGATTAACCATTTTTGACCTGCTACCATGATCTCCCAACATCCTATAATATGTGCTATGTTTGATTCATATGAAAAAAATTGTGTGATAGATCTAGTACATGTGACTACTTGCCTGTAGAAAATTTTATATACGGTTATAAACTTTAATTTATTTATTTATACATAAGAACATATAGCAAATATAAATAAGTATTTAAAATTTTTTTGAGACATGCCCATAACATAATTAAACGTATGTGTCGTTTAAAAAGATTAACCAAGTCATTGATCAACACATTATTTAATGCTTAGAAAAATATCTTCATTGGAAAATTCCATTGTTATAGTTATGCTACATTAGAAAGTATATATACTCGCGTATCCTATTTAACAGGCGCAAACAAGATGTACGCATCTTTTTTTCTGGTGTCATAAAAACCCATAGTTATGATGTAACACCAATGATGCTCTACCTTTTAATGAATTGATAATACTAAACCTGGTAGTGAGGTCCTTTATTTATAGTCGAAGAGTTTTGAATGAGGTAGGAGCCAGTTGGGCATTCGCCAACTGTCAGTTCTAGAGAATATATGTTTTGGCTCCCCTAACAGGACAGGACCGTTAATCAGGACTAGGGTTGACTTGGCACGAATTTTATTTGTTCCACCTCAGCGTCTCCCAGTACTTCTTGTCGGATTGTCGCTGGCCGTCCTGTAAGATTCTCCAACAGGATTTGATGACCAATGATTGGTGCCACGTAGTGTCCTTTTAACTTGGTTGTCTTATGCACTCCTCCCATCGTTGTCGATGGTGTCCCCATGTTTATCGCCAGCTCTCTCAGTCGGCGTTCAAATCTTATTAGGGCAACGAAGTTTCTTTGGTGGTATGCTCCCTTGAATGCGCGTCCGCGCACGTTCTTTGGGACCATACCCTTTTTGACATTTTCTATCTGGTGTCATAACCATTCGTGTTCTTTAAAAATACTGCACCACTCGTATAATCACAAACAACAAATTGATGTTGTAATTTCCACATATCCCAGATATGTTTGGATAGCTAACATCAATAAAAAAAATAACCACATAGGGCTTAACAATCTCCCATTATGCGTTTAACCAAGTTATAAATAAATGATTCTACTGTCTAAACTTAATGCCCTAAGTACCAAACCCTGCGCAAATAAAAAGAAACATACAAGAGTCCAACTCACATGTGTATTGTATTTAATCAGCTAAACATACGTTTTCTAATATATGCATACGAAAGGGTGCTTCGCATACGACGTAACTTTTAATTTAGTTTCGTTGCTAGATAAACTGCATATAAAACCTATGATTCTCGTTATACTTAGCTACATGTGTTGTTAACATACAACACATCTCGAAACAACTAATTTATTATTTCTTTTTATTTATTCACATCTAAAATGCTAAACTAAGGATATATCTAACAAAAAAATTAAAGTTAAAAAAAAAGTACATAGGTGATCATTTATGAAACATAGACCAAAGTATAAATCTTACCCACCAAAATTGCTATTTCCAATGGATGAAACAATTCTTACGTCTTTATGTCACCCTTTTGTAAGACCATGTGTAATTGGTTAATATTTTTAAGGAGTATTTTTTGCTACATCTATCTAATGCTTCATAGGTAATGGTAATAGTTAAAGCTTTTAATGCGTTTTCATTTATTAGTTTCCTTATGTTTACTTCTTATTGGGTATTATTTATAGAAATGTATCTCCCTTTTCATACTCTATAATGCTCATAAGGATGTGTAAGAGCAATATCAAAACCTTTCACGCCCTATAAACTTTTATTATGTATGACCTGACTTTGTATTCAATATATATATTTTTTTTTTGGGACCAGTTTGAGAACCCCTCCCATTTGTTAAACCCGAATCAAACCAGTAAAAAACAAAACAGGTTTGAAGAATGGATAAAATGAAATTAGAACTGGTTTTGACGAGACCTATTTTTTCCACTTTGAATTCCAGTATAAAAAACTAAACAAAAGGATAAGCTCTTAGAGCATTCACACTGTCCATCAAACATTTGTATGTCGTTAGTGAAGGAAAAAGAAAATATTATTATTTATCTGAAAATATAAAAAAATACTATTACCTTTATAATAAGTATTTTTAAAAACAGTTGTAACTAGAGAAGAGAAAATAAATAATAATAAACTTATAAAAAATTATTATTTAATTAAGAATGAGAGGAATGTGCCATTTCACCAACATCGCCTGTTCCTTTCTTGATCCCTTCACTTCTCAATCATCTTCAACCCCATTTCACCATCCCCAATTTCCACCATGGAAGTTTCACTCAGCAGATCACTTATAAAACCCACCAATCGCCATTTCATTACCACACTCCTCTCCAAACGCCACCCACATCCATCACATCTACATATTCGTCACCCCACCCTCTCAATTTCAAACCCAAATTCTCACAAACCAACTCATCAGTTCCCTAATTTAAACCCATCTCTGTTCACTCAATCCTCATCACACTCCACCATCAGTCAAAATAACCCATTAACTGTAAACCCTTTTGCTCGAATTTTATCCGGTCATAACGAGAACTCGTTCGAGTGGAAATTCGGTCTGGATGGTGGAAAAAGTGGAGGGTTAGGGTTTGTAGCAGAGGATAAGCGGCCGGTTGTGACGGTGGTGGTGTTAGGGTGGTTAGGGTCGAGGCAGAAGCATTTGAGGAGGTATGCTGAGATGTATAATATGCTTGGGATGAATGCGGTTACATTTGCGGCTCCGGTTAATTATGTGGTTGGGTTTGATTTGGGGAGGGTATTGGAGAGGAGGGTTGGAGAGTTGAGTGATGAGATTGTGGTGTGGCTGGAGGGGAAAGAGAAAGATGGGAGAGAGCGGGTGTTGATGTTTCATACGTTTAGTAACACCGGTTGGCTTGCGTAGGTTAATTCGCTGGTTATTTATCAATTTTATATGTTTTTGTGATTATAAGTTTAATGTCTACGGACAGCGTTGGTGGTACGAAAGGCCGGATGTTACATATATACATATGTGTATAAAGGCAAACCTGGTGCACGATGTGTGGGTCTGGGGGTGTCGGGTCAACTTGGGCAATCGATATTATATATGTATTTGAATTCACATGGGTATTTACTTTTGCTTATGTGTCTGTAATTGTCTGTGCAGGTATGGGTATATTTTGAACTTATTGCAGGGGAGATCAGAGTTGCTTGAGAAGATTAAAGGGTGTGTTGTTGATTCGGGAGGGGCCCCGGAGCTTGATCCGAAGGTTTTATCTCTTTTTTGTTTGATTTTGATTGTTTAAGTTGATTTTAGTTGCTACTTTTGTGCATGTTATGCTGATTATGTTACAAAGTATACTTTTTCAATACCTCTTTGTGCATATCTGTAAAATCAACTGAGAATGTTACACCTTATGTTAATTATGGGATTTATAAAGTTATGTAAGGCACACCCGTCGTTGAAATATGGTAGCTGTGAATTGTGATACATTTGGTGTTAACAGCTAAATTTGATATTCGGTTACATAGAATAGAGTGTTGGATTAGTTATCTTTAATTTTCATTCATCAGTACTAGTTGTGAAAACTTAAAACATCCTAAATATATATGTGGGATGGAGGATTGCCACATAATGGTTGTTCATCGACAATCATTTATGGTTTGATGATGAGGATCCAAAAAGTTGACTTACCGAAGTACTAGTCCATTGCCGGTTAATTTTTTTTTTGGATTTTAAATATTCATAATCTTGGTTTTGTTAAGGGACTTTCTGGATTGATTAATATTGTATAATTTTTTTATTTTATTTTTGAAGGTATGGGCTGCTGGATTTGCTACAGCGATTCTTAAAAAGCAAAGCTCCGCTGTTAATTCTTCATCTGAGGCTGGGGAAATACAAAATGGGGCAACAACTGTGAAGGTATTAGACTATATCATTATTATTCTTATTATAATTAAAGTATATTAACGTGAGCCCACGGGCCCACCATAGGTTTCTAGGGTTTCATATGTTGGAACCTATAGTAAATAGGGTTTTAGTATCGAGCCCACGGGCCAATTTATCTCTATATATTGTAACCCTTTATTGAATGAAAGATCATCAAGCCTTTTACCATCTTACAGAAGAAACCTTTGTACATTGAGGTCTTACTTTTGACATTGCTTGAGAAGGTCTTCACATATCTTCTTGAATTGCCGGATATAAAGAAGTAAGTACCTGTGTTTTGTAGTTTCTAAACATATAACAATCTATTCTCTCCTTTTAAACTTTAGTGGTGGCAAAATGGGCACATGGACAGGACGGACGGGCTGGGTAATGGCTTAAAACTGATTCGGGTGAAAACAGGTGTTTTGTGTGGGTTGAAACATTGTTTTATAAATATTTAGCGTGGCGATTGCAAAAAAAAAATATTATTTTCATAATAATCTATTTTTTTAAATAGTAGGATTTTCAAGATTTTGTGCGTTAAAAATACACTTGGGTTGACTTTTGACCCATTCGACATATATTTTGTAGCTTTATATATTTGACTTTCCCTCCCGTTTGACTGATATTAACCGGCCGGGAGTCTGGGTAGTTACTAGAATTAAATACAGGGTTACGAGTCATTTTATTATCGTTAACTGAGTAGTAAAAGCACGTAAGGCGCAAAGGGCTCGGTTCTCTCTAGGCACAAGGCGCAAAAAAGCCCACACCCGAGACTAAAAAAAGCGCATTCTTGCAATATTGTAGAATCTAATGTAATAATTGCTTACTAGTACTATTCCTATGTTTTCAGGAGGTTGACAAAAGTAATCACCACTCTCTCCGAAAACCAGCCTTCTTGTCCTCAAATGTACCTGTACAGTACAGCTGATAAGGTTATTCCATTTCAGAAAGTAGAATCACTTGCAGAACACCAGAAGAAACTTGGAAGACAAGTAACCACGTTCAACTTCAAGTCGTCCCCACATGTAGATCATTTCAGAACATTCCCGGATACATACCAGTCTCTGATTCAAAGTTTCTTGAAAGATTGTTTTACCGCCAAAGATAAGCAACTGTACAACATACATTGAAAGCCAGAATATGGCCTCTTGAGTTATTGCTTTCAGTCGAAATTTGTTTATACGTGGTACTCTTTGTGTAACAGGCTACAACTAACCTTGCATAAAGTACAATCGTCACAGCAGGACCATCGTGGTTTCATTATATAGCTCATTATAGACGGTCTAATTTGTATCTGTGTTCAAGCTATATATGTTTCTGTAAATACTCCGGATGGGCATCTAGCTAAATTTAGGGCTGAGCACTGAGCCGGATTCGGGTTGGACTGAGTAATCAGGATTTCCGACCAAGGACCAACCTGAGATCAGAATGATTAGATTAAGCATTTTCGACCTGTGACCATGATCTCCTAGCATCTTGTAAATGTGCTACGTTTGATTGATATGAAAAAAATGTGTTATTGCTAATACATCCGAGTACTTGGGTGTCAAAAATTTATATACGGTTATAAACTTTAAATCATTTATACTATAGCAAATAAAATGAGTATTTGATAAATATGCAAGGAAAAAAGGCTTTCACTATTCTCACACCTCTAAATCTTATTTCACATACCTTATCACACACACAACTCTCTCTCTCTCTCTCTATATATATATATATAAAATCTTATTTCACATACCTTATCACACACTCTCTCTCTCTCTCTCTCTATATATATATTATATATATATATATGTATAGAGAGATAGAACTCCCGAAAAAAAAGATTGTTTGAAACATATCCATAGCATAACTGAACGTATGTGTCGTTTAAAAAGATTAACCAGGCCATTGATCAATAAATTATTTAATCTTTAGAAAAATATCTTCACTAGAAAATTATGTCGTTATAGTTATGCTATATGAGATTATATACTCGCATATTCTATTTAACCAGCACCAACAAGTACACTTTTTTTTTCTAGTGTCAATCATGCTCTACCTGTGGGATTTAAGTGTTGTACTTGTGGTAAAAAAAAGTGCAATGTGAGAATGACATTTGACAACTTCAAACACAAAATTGCTTGTAGACCCAACCTTTTCTATTTGGTGTAATAACCATTCGTGTTCTTTAAAAATACTGCACCATTCATATAATCACAAACAACAATTGATGTTGTAATTTCAAATACCCCATGGCTAACATCAATAAAAAGATAAACAACATAGGCTTCACATTCATTATGTGTTTACTAAGTCATAAATTAATGATACTCATTGTCTAAACTTTATGCCCTAAGTTTCAAACCCTACGCAGATAAAAAGAAACATACAGGAGTTCAACTTGCATGTGTACTCTATTTAATCAGCTAAACATACGTTTTCTAATAATATGCATACAAAAGTGATGCTCCAGGTACGGACATAACTTTTAATTTAGTTTTGTTGCTAGATAAAGTACACATCATTCACGTTATGCTTAGCTATATGTGTAGTTAATATACAACACACCTCAAAAGAAGTAATTTCATTATTTTGTTTATTCACATCTAAAAAACTAAACTAAAAGTATATCTAACAAAAAATTTAAAGTAAAAGAAAAAGTACATTTATGAAAGAAAGACCAAGGTATAAATGTTACCCCACCAAAATTGCTATTTCCATGGATGAAACAATTCTAGCGTCTTTATGTAACTTTGTATTCACCACCTAATCTAACTCTCTTCTGGTCGGTTCCTCCCAAACCCTACTTACCATCACCAGATTCCACATAATTCTGCACTAGATTTCGTGATCGAACTTCATTTCAATCTGAATCTGTGAGTGTTTGAAGCTTCAAGACTTGAATCTATTGATTCGTAAAGGTATTTTGCAGTGCAGTCGCATAGAAACAGAGTACGATTTCGTTCATGATTTTGATTAGTGTAATTCAGTGAATAAAATTCGTTCTATCGATGTATCTATCCGGTGATTTTTACAAAACCGATTAAATAAATTTGTTCCGGTGAGTCTGAATTTATGGAGCTTCAAACTAGTGTTGATTTGATCTCTGTTGTAGCATGTGGTTTTTTTGCTCTACTTTAATTTCTCTGTTGTAGCATGTGGATTTTTGCTGTACTTTAATTTCACTTAATTATGGTACGATGATGGATGAGAGGGTGTAGAGGTAGTGGTCCATATGATACCAGCTGCACTCACTTTGCTCAAATCCGTACTGTACATGCAGTTATATTCCATTTATTTGTCTCCAGTATAATGTATTTACGTTGTTATTTTGTGTTAATGAAGCTGTACCTGTGTAAATGATAAGTGATAGATGTAAAAATATTATTGATATTTCTAAACTGCTGCGCTTTAGTTCATCGCATGTTATTTGAGCTGAGTGATTGAATTTTTGAGGCGATTTTATCGCTGGATATTAGTTTTCTAGCTTATTTGATGAATGTGACTGGACGGTTGTGAGTGACAATACATTGAAAATATTCGTTTTTGATAGGGCGGGAATCGGATATCAAATGTAACATCCGTCAGAAATCGGATTTACCAAACCCGCTCCGTTTATTAACCGAACAATCAGTTAAAAATTTCGTTGCGTATTTAATGCCCAAATTAATTTTAAACGATACATAATTAATAAGTATATTGGAATATATAATTTATATTTGAAAAAGTATTAAAAATAGTGGTTTAAAAATAAAACAAGGCTGCCGGGTTTCGAACCCGGGTCAGCCGGGTCAACCTGGTCAACAACGCCTTAACTTCCAACCATCCAACCACTGCGCCACTTGTGTTCTTTAGTAATATATCAAAACAATTAATTCAAATAATGAAACAGAAATCAAACCCAGTCAACAGCACGCCCAAATCCGCTGACGCCGGAAAATCCGACGATTTCGTCAATCACCGTCGGTTACCTTTGACTCAACGTAAACATTAACAACGACGTCGGTTATAACCGATGTCAAGTCCGCGACACAAGTCATAACCGCCGGAAAATTATTAACCGACGAATCAAGACGGAAAACGGACCAAATTCGTCAATGTTCTGCCCTATAAATACACACTCTAACTTCTGTTAGCCTTTTCGCTCACAATCACACCCTTTCTCGACGTAATTTCACTCGCCGGAAAACTTCTGCAACTCGCCGGAAAACTGAACCCTTTCACCTCTGTGCATCACTCTAAAAACAGAACACCTAGAGTTCATACCGAAGCCACCCACACTCACCTCAAGCTTCCTGAAGACACTCTGCCGCAAAATACACGTCGCCGGAATAACCTGCTGTAATCGGAAAACTCGCCGGCGAAACAGGGGACCTCTGTCGGTATATCTTATACCTAATATCTCTCATTCTTTTTATTAATCTCACATGTAATTAATCACAACACACTAAAGAACTTGATTAAATCGTCGAAAGTCGGACAACGATTCTGGTTAAGTTTAACGAAGAAGATGAAGTTTTCAGTTGCATATATGTTTAATTTAAATCAAGATATATCTCGGGTTAGACACACAGTCCAGCGGTGGACTGTGTGCAAATAAACACGCATACGTCCCGAGTTCGATTCTTGTCCCGCGCACACTCGCCTTAATAAAAATGTTCTTTTTTTAACTGAACCGGATTCACTGCAAATAGATGTTAAGTTTAATAAAAACCGGAATAATAACAAGATAGACACACGGTCCAGCGGTGGACTGTGTGAACGTTTAAATCACACGTCGCGAGTTCGAGTCCAGACTACCGCACCGGTTCTGGCAATTATCAAACTTTTTATATAAGGCAGAAATGAAATGATCTAGTTTGTATATAAGTATAATAAATATCAGATTATTTACCAAGTTAGACACACAGTCCAGCGGTGGACTGTGTGTCAACCTAAACCACAGGTCCCGGGTTCGAGACCTGTGGCGAGCACCGAATCATGCAATTAAATCGTTTTTAAAATAAATGATTTTCGGATTAATTCAATTAGTATATAAATATAATTAAAAACAGAAATATTTCGGGTTAGACACGTAGCTCAGTTGGTAGAGCTGCGTGCACGCATACGGGAGGTCACGAGTTCGAACGTCACTCAGCGCACATAATAACACAATCAAACCGGTCAACAGGTCAACGTCAACGAGTCAACGGTCAAAAAAGTCAACATTTTTTTATTATTTTTATTTATTTATTTATTTAAAAATCAATTCAAAATACTTAAAAATAACATTTTTAAAGTTAGAAAATAGCCTTAAACTCACAAAAATATATCCAATAATCCTACTAAAGTTGATTAATAAAATCCGCTTATTTACCGAACCATTATGTTATTATCTAGGTTAGTTTCACTCGTGGTTAAATCAAACTTCGTGCGCATTCAACATCGTCAATCGAACGCACCCACTGTGAGTGAATCTTACAACTCCCCTTTTTTTAATTACACGTTTTGGGGTGTATTATGTGTCACTAAAACTAACTCGTTTATTTAAACTCGTGCCATACCATATTATGATTTAAACTTAGAATGTAAATATTGGTTGTAGTTATGTATTACTTATTGTCAAAGTTGTATGCAAATTATTTGTTAGGCCCATCAGTTCCTCGTGAGAGACGAGTTGAACAACGCGTGCCTTAAAACTCATTCATTAGGCCCATCAGTTCGCAGAAAACAACAGCGTGCCTCAAAACTCATTCATTAGGCCCTCAGTTCCTCGTGAGAGACGAGTTGAACAACGCGTGCCTCAAAACGATCAATTATTGTATGTGTGTGCATTACTAAATATTAAGTGTTTTGTGAATATATTTACATCTATATTTACTCATATGTGGTTGTGCACTTTATTTTATAATCAATTCAATAAACTTGTTCAAATGCTTTTCATAGGATTCACTCGCCAACATTTTTATTGATCCAAAAACCATTTTTACACATGATACAGGTGAACAGGATGAAGCAAGGAAAACATAGGAAATGCCTTAGAAGAAAACAATGAAGTCTAGAATGATGTTTAGGACATGATGAAATTAAGATTGTATGTTTCCCTTTAAATTGTAATAATGAATATGAAACGTTATAATAAATGTCATGAGCTTTGATGATAACCCAATCATGCCCCGATCACCTTTTCCGCTGCGGGTCGGGGTGTGACAGATTGGTATCAGAGCCATGACTATAGGGATATAGGATAGGTTATTAGACCCTTAGAGCCTATACTATAGTTGACTAGATTTTAATTGTTTATGAGGTTACATGCAAACTTATGATATTTATTTGTTTCATACTTTGTTTATACTTACAGTCAAACGTACATACTTACATACACATTCATCATACATATTTCAATGTTCACATATTCAAATCATCTTCATACTTTCGTTATTCAAAGATTTTGTCGCATTTTTCATTTTTCATGTAACATCCGTCAAAAACCGGATTTACCAAACCCGCTTCGTTTATTAACGAACAATCAATTAAAAATTTCGTTGCAAATTTAATGCCCAAAATAATTTTAAACGATACATAATTAATAAGTATATTGGAATATATAATTTGTTTTTGAAAAACTGTTAAAAATAATGAAATAAAAATAAAATGGCACTGCCGGGTTTCGAACCCGGGTCAGTCAACCGTTTCAGCAGAGACTTAACGCTCCACTCTCCAACCACTGCGCCACTTGTATTTCTTGTTAATTATTAGAATCAATTAATACATATCATGAATCTCAAATTCAAAATCGGCGCGCCCAAATTGCAGTCGTCGGAAATCCCGACTAACTCGCCAAGAATTGACGATTTCTTCAGTTATAACGTAAACCTTAATCACTACATCGGTTATAACCGACGCCTGAGTCCGCGACACAAGTTATAACCGCCGGAGAGTTTCTAACCGACGAATCAAGTCGGAAATCGGACCAAATTCATCGATGACCTGCCCTATAAATACCTCCTCGAACCTCTGCAAGCTTTTTCGCTCAAAACCGCACCTTTACCCGACGTAATTCCACTCGCCGGAAAAGTTCTGCACATCGCCGGAAAACCGAACCCTTCACTTCTGAGCCTTACTGAACCCCCAGAGCTTATACCGAAGTCACCCACATCCATTTCAAGCTTGCTGAAGACTCTCTGCCGCAGGACACACGTCGCCGGAAGTTTCTGCTGTCACCGGAGTTTCGCCGGAGAAAACAGAGGAGTTCAGTCGGTATACCTTACGCTTAAATCTTTCATTCTTTTTATATATTTCACCTGTAATTAACCTCGAAACACTAAAGAACTTGATTAAAACTTCGAACCAGTCGGACTTCCGATTCTGGTTAAATTCAACGAAGAAGACGAAGTTTCTGTAGTGTATAAGTTTAATATAAATCAAGAAATAACTCGGGTTAGACACACAGTCCAGTGGTGGACTGTGTGCACATTAAACACGCAGACGCCTCGAGTTCGATACTTGTCCCACGCATGCTTGCCTTAATAAAAATATCCTTTTTTTAACCGAACCGGAGTCACCGCTGTTACATGTTAAGTTTAATAAAAACCAGAATAATAACCAAGTTAGACACACAGTCCAGTGGTGGACTGTGTGAATGTTTAATCACAGGACACGAGTTCGAGTCCGGGCTACCGCACCGGTCCGGACAATTATTAAACTTTTTATTTAAGACAGAAATGAAAATGTTTAGTTTGTATATAAGTATAATAAAAATCGGTTTATTTAACAAGTTAGACACACAGTCCAGCGGTGGACTGTGTGTTAACTCAACCCACAGGTCCCGGGTTCGAGACCTGTGGAGCGCACCGGTCCGACGCATAAATCGTTTTTAAAAATAAATGATTTTCAGTTTAATCTAATTAGTATATAAATATAATTAAAAACAGAAATATTTCGGGTTAGACACGTAGCTCAGTTGGTAGAGCTGCTTGCACGCGTACGGGAGGTCTCGGGTTCGAGCCTCACCCAGCGCACACATACACACATACGAACCGGTCAAAGTCAATGGTCAAAGTCAAAGGTCAACGGTCAACGGTCAAAAAAGTCAACATTTTTTTATTATTTTTATTTATTTATTTTAATTAAAAATCAATTAAAAATACTTAAAAATAACATTTTTAAGGTTAGAAAATAGCCTTAAACTCACAAAAATACACTAAACAATCCTACTAAAATGGATTAATAAAACCCGTTTACTTACCGAACCACTATGCCATTATCTAGGTTAATTTCACTCGTGGTTAAAACCAACTTCGCGTGCATTCAACATTATCAACCGAACGCACCCAATGTGAGTGAATCTTACAACTCCCCTTTTTAATTACACGTTTTGGGGTGTGTCATGTGTCATAAAATTAACTCGTTTATTTAAACTTTTGCCATACCATATTGTGATCTAAACTTAGATTGTATACACTGCTTGTAGTTATGTATTTCATTTTGTCTATTTATATGCAATTCATTCATTAGGCCCATCAGTTCCTCGTGTGAGACGAGTTGAGCAACACGTGCCTCAAAACAAATCCATTATTGTTCGTGTGTGTATTATTGAGTTTATATTGTTTGTAGTTATGTATTTCATATTGTCAAGTTTATGCAATTCATTCATTAGGCCCATCAGTTCCTCGTGAGAGACGAGTTGAGCAACGCGTGCCTCTAAACGATCCATTATTGTTCATGTGTGTATTGTTTAATATTTAATTGATTGGTGAATAAGTTTACATCTATTTTTACTCATGTGTGGTTGTGCACTTTATTTTATAATTAATTAAATAAACTTGTTCAAATGTTTTCCATAGGATTCACTCGCCAACTTTTTGTTGATCCAAAAACCCTTTTTACACATGATACAGGTGAACAGGATGAAGCAAGGAAAACATAAGAAATGCCTTAGAAGAAAACAATGAAGCCTAGATTGATGTTAGGACATGATGTAATAATGATTGTAAATTTCCCATTAAATTGTATTAATGAATATGAAACGTTATAATAAATGTCATGAGCTTTGATGATAACCCAATCATGCCCCGATCACCTTTTCCGCTGCGGGTCGGGGTGTGACAGATTGGTATCAGAGCCATGACTATAGGGATATAGGATAGGTTATTAGACCCTTAGAGCCTATACTATAGTCTGCCTAAATTTTAATTGATTAGGTGGTTACATACAAACTTATGATATTATTTGTTTCATATTTGTTTATATTTACAGTCAAACATACATACTTACATACACATTCATTATACATATTTCAATGTTCATATATTCAAATCATTTTCATACTCTCATTATTCAAAGATTTTGTTGCAATTTTCAAATCTCATCAAAGTAAGTTCTGCGACGGGCATGTAGTAACTGGAAGGGTACAAGTACCGGTAGTCGGAACGTCCTGTCTAGGTTGGCATTCGTATAAATCCAATATAACGGACCATTTTGCCTACCTGGGGACTAACGATGAGAGTACGAAGGACCTATTAGGCCAAAGCATGTCACACCAAACGTCGTTCGAACTAACCCCACTTTGAGGTGTCACCGTGTCTACACCTGGTCACATTCCGAATATCACAAGTTATATACATATTTCTCGATTTTCTCCGGGTTTTAGTGTACGTAACGAGGCTAACACATGCGAACCATATGAAAAACCCGGTATTCATGGGGGCCCACATGATTACGAAGGTGAAGTATGGCGGCATGTAGGGCCTAATGACGAGCAAAGCCCAAGACATCCTATGGATGTAGTAGATTTATTTTTCTATAATTATTTTATGAATGTTCATTCCTAAGTGCGACCCATGATCCCAAAAGCATCCAACTCATACTCTTGACATGTATTCCTTGTAGATGTCTTCTAACCACGCCCGTAGGAAGATGAGAGCAGGAAAAGCCCGCGAGCGCATGGCTGTCCCTAATCGCTCAACAAATGGCTGCCGTAATACCAACATTGTAATCCAAGTCCAACAAGCACTTACCGCTAATCCTGTCAATCAAGAAGATCAACACGTTATCAACCCTCCCCCAAATACCACTAAATGCACCTACAAGCATTTCAAATCATGCGACCCTCCAAAATACGAAGGGACTGAAGGTGTCACCGCTCTCCTCCATTGGTTTGAAGAAATGGAGAACACTTTTCTAAATTGCGATTGCCCCGATGATCGCAAAGTGCGATATGCTACCGGTCGTTTATATGGAATAGCACTTACTTGGTGGAATACAGAGAAGGCCAAACGAGGTGTTGAAGATGCTATGACTTTAACTTGGAATGAATTAAAGGAATCATGACCAGACGATTTTGCCCAAGGAGCGAAATCAAGAAATTAGAAGATGAGTTCTATTTGTTGAAGCAAAAGGAAGGCGACCACACCAAGTACAACAAAAGATTCCTCGAGTTACATCAAATGGTTCCCAACATGTTCACTCCCCTCTACCGTTTGATCGAGCACTACATTCGTGGTCTTCCGTCAAAGATTCAAGACTCTGTAATAAGTACCACGCCTGCAACTTTGGAAGCAGCAATGGAGCTAGCAACAGCACTCACCGAGAACCGAATCCGGAACAAAGACTTCAAGGAGGAGAAGAAGAAGGATAAAGCATCGACTGAAACCTCCGACTACACCCAAACCGAATCCCCTTCTCAACCCAATTCTAAGAGAAAAAGAGACGGGCAACTTTTCGCTGCTATCCAACAAAATCAACCAATTTCACACGCCATACCCATCCAAGCTATCCCAATCACTCAAGTGGCACCCAACTCAACTTACCCAAATAAGAAACCATATCTTGGACCTCACCCTCGATGCAACAACTGTTTTTATCACCATCCCCTTACCTTACCTTGTCGACTATGTGCAACTTGTGGACGCTATGGTCATTTGAGCAAGGTTTGCCGCACCTTTCAAAACCAAATCTCTCCCCCTACTCAAAACATGATCCAAACCTATCAACAACCCCAATACCCCATGTTCCCATATGTTCGAGCTTGTTTCAATTGTGGCGACCCTACCCACTTTAGAAACACGTGCCCTCGATTGGTTAACATCATCAACACTCAAGCTCAGTCAAACCCAGTTAACCAAGTAAATCAAGAAAATCCAATCACTAGGCCACCAGCAAGGGGAAGAGTTTTCAACATCAACGCCATTCCTGTCGAAGATAATGACGGCCCAAACGAAGATACCCAACTAGTCCTCTTCACCGAGAATCCAGATTCAACTCCAATCGTTTAGTTTTATGTTTTTCTTTATCACATAGAACCAATCATAACTTAAGGATAAAGCCAATGGGAATTTGACAAGAATATGGTGGATACGCCGCTGGTACTTCCTATATATAAGTATTCTTGCCAAAGGATCGGAGGCATTATCTAGCGGTTATGAGAGGTTCCATGTGTAAACTGTTTGAGTAATTATTGTTTATTATTTTCAGTACATGCAATTTCATAGGCCGCCGCTCCCCATTACATTATGAGCGTTGAGCATGTTCCCCATTTCATTATGAGCGTGAACCCGGCGTGCCCACATACGATCGCCCCCGTTTGATTGAGCCTTGATCGCACAGACATTTTTTTACATGCAATACGATCGGCTCCGTTTGATTGAGCCTTGATCGCACAGACATTTTTCATTATCAGTATCTTGTGATTGTTGTGTTTGTTGTAGAGTCACATAGAACTAATCATAACTTGTGGATAAAGTCGATGAAAATTTGACAAGAATATGGTGGATACGCCACTGGTACTTCCTATATATAAGTATTCTTGTCAAAGGATCGGAGGCATTATCAGGCGGTTATGAGAGGTTCCAGTATAAACTGTTGTGTGATTATTGTTTAGATTAAATTTATTATTTTTAGTACATGCAATACGATTGGCTCCGTTTGATTGAGCCTTGATCGCACATACATTTTTCATTTTCAGTACATGCAATACGATCGGCTCCGTTTGATTGAGCCTTGATCGCACAGACATTTTTCATTTTCAGTATCTTGTGTTTGTTGTATTGGTTGTAGAGTCACATAGGACTAATCATAATTCACTGATAAAACCAATGAAAATTTGACGAGAATATGGTGGATACGCCGCTGGTACTTCCTATATATAAGTATTCTTGTCAAAGGATCAGAGGCATTGTCAGGCGGTTATGAGAAGTTCTATGTAGGATTTAGTAGTTTCTTAGTAACTAATCATAACTTGCGGATAAAACCAACGAAAATTTGACAAGAATATGGTGGATACGCCGCTGGTACTTCCTATATATAATATTCTTGCCAAAGGATCAGAGGCATTATCAGGCGGTTATGAGAAGATCCATGTAGGATTTAGTATTGTCTTGGTTGAAATTTGTGTTACATTTATATCATCTCGCTATTTAAAGAAATTGGATTGTGTTCCATTTCTACATAAACGAACCTCTACATCATAACAAACGAGAGAGGAACTGTCACCATTCAAACATATATGCTATCAGAATGTGGATTCAAATATTGGTTGTTGTGTTATTTATGTTCTAGAGTTACATCATAGGACCAATCATAACTTACTGATAAAACCAATGAAAATTTGACAAGAATATGGTGGATACGCCGCTGGTACTTCCTATATATAAGTATTCTTGTCAAAGGACCAGAGGCATTGTCAGACGGTTATGAGAAGTTCTATGTAGGATTTAGTAATTTCTTGGTACATTAGTTGTTGTGTTTATTTATGTTCTATAGTCATAGAACCAATCATAACTTACTGATAAAACCAATAAAAATTTGAAGAATATGGTGGATACGCCGCTGGTACTTCCTATATATAAGTATTCTTGTCAAAGGATCAGAGGTATTATTAGATGGTTATGAGAAGTTCCATGTAGGTTGTAGTATTAGAAGTTTTGCTTTAGGATATAACCATATCCTTCCAAACATATCCAAACTCTTATGCATGATATCATATTTAGCGAATCAACTCTGCTTATCAATATTTTAACAGTAGGCAACGAAAAGCGATTCCTGTAATAGGGTACTTAACCCTTACAAGGGACGTTACCGCCTCAAACAAAACTTAAACCCTTACTTTTTCTAAGCATGTAACTGTCAAACTAAACACCATCATTTTTAGTCAAATATATCACTACTTAAATTTCGGGACGAAATTTCTAAAAAGCAGGGATACTGTAACATCCGTCAAAAACCGGATTTACCAAACCCGCTCGTTTATTAACCGAACAAATAGTTAAAAATTTCGTTGCAAATTTAATGCCCAAAATAATTTTAAACGATACATAATTAATAAGTATATTGGAATATATAATTTGTTTTTGAAAAACTGTTAAAAATAATGAAATAAAAATAAAATGGCACTGCCGGGTTTCGAACCCGGGTCAGTCAACCGTTTCAGCAGAGACTTAACACTCAACTCTCCAACCACTGCGCCACTTGTATTTCTTGTTAATTATTAGAATCAATTAATACATATCATGAATCTCAAATTCAAAATCGGCGCGCCCAAATTGCAGTCGTCGGAAATCCCGACTAACTCGTCAAGAATTGACGATTTCTTCAGTTATAACGTAAACCTTAATCACTACATCGGTTATAACCGACGCCTAAGTCCGCGACACAAGTTATAACCACGGAGAGTTTCTAACAGACAATCAAGTCGGAAATCAGACCAAATTCATCGATGACCTGCCCTATAAATACCTCCTCGAACCTCTGCAAGCTTTTTCGCTCAAAACCGCACCTTTACCCGACGTAATTCCACTCGCCGGAAAAGTTCTGCACATCGCCGGAAAACCGAACCCTTCACTTCTGAGCCTTACTGAACCCCCAGAGCTTATACCGAAGTCACCCACATCCATTTCAAGCTTGCTGAAGACTCTCTGCCGCAGGACACACGTCGCCGGAAGTTTCTGCTGTCACCGGAGTTTCGCCAGAGAAACAGAGGAGTTCAGTCGGTATACCTTACGCTTAAATCTTTCATTCTTTTTATATATTTCACCTGTAATTAACCTCGAAACACTAAAGAACTTGATTAAAACTTCGAACCAGTCGGACTTCCGATTCTGGTTAAATTCAACGAAGAAGACGAAGTTTCTGTAGTGTATAAGTTTAATATAAATCAAGAAATAACTCAGGTTAGACACACAGTCCAGTGGTGGACTGTGTGCACATTAAACACGCAGACGCCTCGAGTTCGATACTTGTCCCACGCATGCTTGCCTTAATAAAAATATCCTTTTTTTTAACCGAACCGGAGTCACCGCTGTTACATGTTAAGTTTAATAAAAACCAGAATAATAACCAAGTTAGACACACAGTCCAGTGGTGGACTGTGTGTGAATGTTTAATCACAGGACACGAGTTCGAGTCCGGGCTACCGCACCGGTCCGGACAATTATTAAACTTTTTATTTAAGACAGAAATGAAAATGTTTAGTTTGTATATAAGTATAATAAAAATCGGTTTATTTAACAAGTTAGACACACAGTCCAGCGGTGGACTGTGTGTTAACTCAACCCACAGGTCCCGGGTTCGAGACCTGTGGAGCGCACCGGTCCGACGCATAAATCGTTTTTAAAAATAAATGATTCTCAGTTTAATCTAATTAGTATATAAATATAATTAAAAACAGAAATATTTCGGGTTAGACACGTAGCTCAGTTGGTAGAGCTGGGTGCACGCGTACGGGAGGTCTCGGGTTCGAGCCTCACCCAGCGCACACATACACACATACGAACCGGTCAAAGTCAATGGTCAAGTCAAAGGTCAAGGTCAACGGTCAACTCAATGGTCAAAAAAGTCAACATTTTTTTATTATTTTTATTTATTTATTTTAATTAAAAATCAATTAAAAATACTTAAAAATAACATTTTTAAGGTTAGAAAATAGCCTTAAACTCACAAAAATACACCCAACAATCCTACTAAAATTGATTAATAAAACCCGTTTACTTACCGAACCACTATGCCATTATCTAGGTTAATTTCACTCGTGGTTATAACCAACTTCGCGTGCATTCAACATTATCAACCGAACGCACCCAATGTGAGTGAATCTTACAACTCCCCTTTTTAATTACACGTTTTGGGGTGTGTCATGTGTCATAAAATTAACTTGTTTATTTAAACTTGTGCCATACCATATTGTGATCTAAACTTAGATTGTATACACTGCTTGTAGATATGTATTTCATTTTGTCTATTTATATGCAATTCATTCATTAGGCCCATCAGTTCCTCGTGTGAGACGAGTTGAGCAACACGTGCCTCAAAACAAATCCATTATTGTTCGTGTGTGTATTATTGAGTTTATATTGTTTGTAGTTATGTATTTCATATTGTCAAGTTTATGCAATTCATTCATTAGGCCCATCAGTTCCTCGTGAGAGACGAGTTGAGCAACGCGTGCCTCTAAACGATCCATTATTGTTCATGTGTGTATTGTTTAATATTTAATTGATTGGTGAATAAGTTTACATCTATTTTTACTCATGTGTGGTTGTGCACTTTATTTTATAATCAATTAAATAAACTTGTTCAAATGTTTTCCATAGGATTCACTCGCCAACTTTTTGTTGATCCAAAAACCCTTTTTACACATGATACAGATGAACAGGATGAAGCAAGGAAAACATAGGAAATGCCTTAGAAGAAAACAATGAAGCCTAGATTGATGTTAGGACATGATGTAATAATGATTGTAAATTTCCCATTAAATTGTATTAATGAATATGAAACGTTATAATAAATGTCATGAGCTTTGATGATAACCCAATCATGCCCCAATCACCTTTTCCGCTGCGGGTCGGGGTGTGACATTTCAAATCTCATCAAAGTGAGTTCTGCGACGGGCATGTAGTAACTGGAAGGGTAAAAGTACCGGTAGTCGGAACGTCCTGTCTAGGTTGGCATTCGTATAAATCCAATATAACGGACCAGTTTGCCTACCTGGGGACCCACGATGAGAGTACGAAGGACCTATTAGGCCAAAGCATGCCACACCAAACGTCGTTCGAACTAACCCCACTTTGAGGTGTCACCGTGTCCACACCGAGATACATTCCGAATATCATACGTTACATACATATTTCTCGATTTTCTCCGGGTTTTAGTGTACGTAACCAGGCTAACACATGCGAACCATATGAAAACCCGGTATTCATGGGGGCCCACATGATTACGAAGGTGAAGTATGGCGGCATGCAAGGCCCAATTACGAGCAAAGCCCAAGACATCCTATGGATGTAGTAGATTTATTATTTTATATTTATTTTATAAATGTTCATTCCTAAATACGACACCTGATCCCTAAATCATCCAACTCATACTCTTGATATGTATTCCTTGTAGATGTCTTCTAGCCTCGCTCGTAGGAAGATGAGAGCAGGAAAAGCACGCGAGCGCATGGCTGCCCTAATCGCTCAACAAATGGCTGCCGTAATACCCAACATTGTAATTCAAGTCCAACAAGCCCTTACCGCTAATCCCGTCAACCAAGAAGATCAAAATGTTACCAACCCTCCACTAAATACCACTAAATGCACCTACAAACACTTCAAATCCTGCGACCCTCCAAAATACGAAGGGACTGAAGGTGTCACCGCTCTCCTCCATTGGTTTGAAGAAATGGAGAACACTTTTCTAAATTGCGATTGCCCCGATGATCGCAAAGTGCGATATGCGACTGGTCGTTTCTACGGAATAGCACTTACTTGGTGGAATACAGAGAAGGCCAAACGAGGTGTTGAAGATGTTATGACTTTGACTTGGGAAGAGTTGAAGGAAATTATGACCAGACGGTTTTGCCCAAGGAGCGAAATCAAGAAATTAGAAGATGAGTTCTATTCGTTGAAGCAAAAGGAAGGCGACCACACTACATACAACAAAAGATTCCTCGAGTTAAATCAAATGATTCCCAACTTGTTCACTCCTCTGTACCGTTTGATCGAGCACTACATTCGAGGTCTTCCGTCAAAGATTCAGGACTCTGTAATAAGTACCACACCTGTAACCTTGGAAGCAGCAATGGAGTTAGCTACAGAGCTCACCGAGAACCGCATCGGAATAAAGACTTCAAGGAGGAGAGGGAGAAGGATAAAGCATCAACTGAAACTTCAAACTCCACCCAAACCGAAACCCCTTCTCAACCCATTTCTAAGAGAAAACGAGACGGGCAACTTTTCGCTACCACCCAACGCAACCAACTAGCCTCACAAGCCGTACCCCTCCAAGCTATCCCAATCACTCAAGTAGCACCCAACTTAACTTGCCCAAATAAGAAACCTTACCTTGGACCTCACCCTCGATGTAACACCTGTTTTTATCACCATCCATCTACCTTACCTTGTCGACTATGTGCGAATTGTGGACGCTATGGTCATTTAAGCAAGGTTTGCCGTACCTCTCAAAACCAAATCTCTCCCCCTACTCAAAACATGATCCAAACATATCAACAACCTCAATACCCCATGTTACCTTATGTTCGAGCTTGCTTTAATTGTGGCGACCCTACCCATTTCAGAAACACGTGCCCTCGACTGGTTAACATCATAAACGCCCAAGCTCAAGCAAACCCAGTTAACCAAGCAAATCAAGGAAACCTAATCACTAGGCCACCAGCAAGAGGAAGAGTTTTCAACATCAACGCCAATCCTGCTGAAGATAATGACGGCCCAAACGAAACCACCCAACTAGTCCCTTCACCGAAAATCAAGATTCAACTCCAACCGCTTAGTTTTATGTTTTCTGTATGTTATCTCAAGCTTTGGTTGATTGTGTTTGTTTATGTTTTAAAGCCACATAGAACCAATCATACTTACGGATAAAGCCAATGAAAATTAACAAGAATATGGTGGATAGCCGCTGGTACTTCCTATATATAAGTATTCTTGCCAAAGGATCAGAGGCATTATCTGGCGGTTATGAGAAGTTCCATGTAGGATTCAGTATTGTCTTGATTGAAGTTTGTTTTGTACTCACTGATTTGGCATTTATAGCATCTCGTCATTTAAAGAAATTGGATTGTGTTCCATTTCTACATAGACTAACTTCTCCATCATAACAAACGAGAGAGGTACTGTCATCATTCAAACATGTATGCTATCAGAATTAAGACTCAAGCTATGGTTGATTATGTTTATTTATGTATTAGAGTCACATAGAACTAATCATAACTTGCGGATAAAGTCAATGAAAATTTGACAAGAATATGGTGGATACGCCGTTGGTACTTCCTATATATAAGTATTCTTGTCAAAGGATCAGAGGCATTATCAGGCGGTTATGAGAAGTTCCATGTAAGATTTGGTAATGTTTTGGTCGAAGTTTGTTCATCATACATTTCAACGTATTTCATTTCATCATTTAAAGAAGTTGAGCTATGTCTCACTTCCACAAGGACTAACCTCTCCATCACAACAAATGAGAGAGGTATTGTCATCATTCAAACATGTATACTATAGAATTAAGACTCAAGCCTTGGTTGTTGTGTTTGTTTATGTATTAGAGTCACATAGAACCAATCATAACTTGCGGATAAAACCAATGAAAATTTGAAAAGAATATGGTGGATACGCCGCTGGTACTTCCTATATATAAGTATTCTTGCCAAAGGATCAGAGGCATTATCAGGCGGTTATGAGAAGTTCCATGTAGGAATTAGTATTGTCTTGGTTGAAATTTGTGTTACATTCACTGATTTAACATTCATATCATCTCGTCATTTAAAGAAATTGGATTGTGTTCTATTTCAACATAAACTAACCTCTTCATCATAACAAACGAAAGAGGAACTGTCACCATTCAAACATGTATGCTATCAGAATTTTGACTCGGATATTGGTTGTTGTGTTTATTTATGTTCTAGAGTTACATCATAGGACTAATCATAACTTACTGATAAAACCAATGAAAATTTGACAAGAATATGGTGGATACGCCGCTGGTACTTCCTATATATAAGTATTCTTGCTAAAGGATCAGAGGCATTGTCAGGCGGTTATGAGAAGTTCCATGTAGGATTTAGTAATTTCTTGGTACATTGGTTGTGGTGTTTATTTATGTTCTAGAGTTACATCATAGAACCAATCATAACTTACTGATAAAACCAATGAAAATTTGACAAGAATATGGTGGATACGCCGCTGGTACTTCCTATATATAAGTATTCTTGCCAAAGGATCAGAGGCATTGTCAGGCGGTTATGAGAAGTTCCATGTAGGTTGCAGTATTAGAAATTTTGTTAGCCTTTTCGCTCACAATCACACCCTTTCTCGACGTAATTTCACTCGCCGGAAAACTTCTGCAACTCGCCGGAAAACCGAACCCTTTCACCTCTGTGCATCACTCTAAAAACAGAACACCTAGAGTTCATACCGAAGCCACCCACACTCACCTCAAGCTTCCTGAAGACACTCTGCCGCAAAATACAACGTCGCCGGAATAACCTGCGGTAATCGGAAAACTCGCCGGCGAAACAGGGGACCTCTGTCGGTATATCTTATACCTAATATCTCTCATTCTTTTTATTAATCTCACATGTAATTAATCACAACACACTAAAGAACTTGATTAAATCGTCGAACCAGTCGGACACCGATTCTGGTTAAGTTTAACGAAGAAGATGAAGTTTTCAGTTGCATATATTATTAATCAAGATATATCTCGGGTTAGACACACAGTCCAGCGGTGGACTGTGTGCAAATAAACACGCATACGTCCCGAGTTCGATTCTTGTCCCGCGCACACTCGCCTTAATAAAAATGTTCTTTTTTTTAACTGAACCGGATTCACTGCAAATAGATGTTAAGTTTAATAAAAACCGGAATAATAACCAAGATAGACACACAGTCCAGCGGTGGACTGTGTCACGTTTAAATCACACGTCGCGAGTTCGAGTCCAGACTACCGCACCGGTTCTGGCAATTATCAAACTTTTTATATAAGGCAGAAATGAAATGATCTAGTTTGTATATAAGTATAATAAAAATCAATTATTTACCAAGTTAGACACACAGTCCAGCGGTGGACTGTGTGTTAACTTAAACCACAGGTCCCGGGTTCGAGACCTGTGGAGAGCACCGAGCGAGTCATTTAAATTATTTTTGAAATAAATGATTTTCGGATTAATTCAATTAGTATATAAATATAATTAAAAATAGAAATATTTCGGGTTAGACACGTAGCTCGTTGGTAGAGCTGCGTGCACGCGTACGGGAGGTCTCGGGTTCGAGCCTCACCCGGCGCACACAATTACACAATCAAACCGGTCAACAGGTCAACGGTCAACAAGTCAACGGTCAAAAAGTCAACATTTTTTTATTATTTTTATTTATTTATTTTATTTAAAAATCAATTAAAAATACTTAAAAATAACATTTTTAAGGTTAGAAAATAGCCTTAAACTCACAAAAATACACCCAACAATCCTACTAAAATTGATTAATAAATTCCGTTTACTTACCGAACCATTATGCCATTACCTAGGTTAGTTTCACTCGTGGTTAAATCAAACTTCGTGCGCATTCAACATCATCAACCGAACCCACCCAATGTGAGTGAATCTTACAACTCCCCTTTTTAATTACACGTTTTGGGGTGTGTTATGTGTCACTAAAATTAACTCGTTTATTTAAAATTGTGCCATACCATATTGTGATCTAAACTTAGATTGTATATATTGTTTGTAGTTATGTATTTCATATTGTAAGTTATATGCAATCCATTCATTAGGCCCATCAGTTCCTCGTGGGAGACGAGTTGAGCAACGCGTGCCTCAAAACAAATCCATTATTGTTCGTGTGTGCATTATTTAATATTAAATGATTGGTGAATAAGTTTACATCTATTTTTACTCATGTGTGGTTGTGCACTTTATTTTATAATCAATTCAATAAACTTGTTCAAATGTTTTTTTTCACTCGCCAACTTTTTGTTGATCCAAAAACCATTTTCTACACATGATACAGGTGAACAGGATGAAGCAAGGAAAACATAGGAAATGCCTTAGAAGAAAACAATGAAGCCTAGAATGATGTTTAGGACATGATGTAATTATGATTGTATATTTTCCCATTAAATTGTATTAATGAATATGAAAGTTATAATAAATGTCATGAGCTTTGATGATAACCCAATCATGCCCCGATCACCTTTTCCGCTGCGGGTCGGGGTGTGACATATTAAGTGTTTTGTGAATATATTTACATCTATATTTACTCATATGTGGTTGTGCACTTTATTCTATAATCAATTCAATAAACTTGTTCAAATGCTTTTCATAGGATTCACTCGCCAACTTTTTGTTGATCCAAAAAGCATTTTTACACATGATACAGGTGAACAGGATGAAGCAATGAAAACATAGGAAATGCCTTAGAAGAAAACAATGAAGTCTAGAATGATGTTTAGGACATGATGAAATTAAGATTGTATGTTTCCCTTTAAATTGTAATAATGAATATGAAACATTATAATAAATGTCATGAGCTTTGATGATAACCCAATCATGCCCCGATCACCTTTTCCGCTGCGGGTCGGGATGTGACATCAAAGAGCTGGGATAAAATGACAATTGTGGACAAGCCGAATCCAGAGCTTGCGTCTGATTTGTCAACTATTTCTCCGCCGAATTCCTATGGATCTGTTGTTCTAGGTGGCACGTTTGATCAGTTACATGATGGCCATCGGCTTTTTCTCAAGGTATTTTGTCGCCGATATGTATTTGTCTATTTTATGTCACGCGTAATAAGCATAGGATGAGATTTTGGTTATTATTTGAGTTGTGGTGGATTTGATTGTTGATTACAGGCAGCTGCGGAGTTGGCCCGGGGTCGGATTGTTGTTGGTGTTTGTGATGGACCTATGCTTTCCAAGAAACAGGTTCGGACCTTGCTCCTCCGTTTTACGTTTTACGTTTTTACTACATGCAAATTCATATCTTTTTCACTTGTCACCATGAAACAAGTGCTCGAATACATGAAGAAAACCTATGGATTGTAATTTAAATTACAGCAGAATCTTTTAGCATTAGAATGATGTGTTGATGAATAAATACTTGATCTAGAAGACTTAAGCAACCACCACTGGTTGGCGTTATTACACATGGTGTGAGAATTGTCTCTTAGGAATTAATGTAACAATAGGATAACATTTTTTCTATGAAATCAGAATTCATCGTAGGGGCTTTATGCCACATTCAGAGAACCACGACGGAACCTTGACACTTTTTCTTTGACCAAGTCTCAAGATCAAGTGAAAGTATTCGAACACACCAAACCGGGTTTGCAGAACTTGGTACTCTAATATCTGTTTAGGTTTAATATATCTATAACATGTGTTTGACCCTACTGAGAAATCAAGATACATACCGATGGCCAGTTAATGCGCTGGCTTAGAGTGATTGAATGAATGAGAAAAGTGATGTGCGTGACGCGTTTTTCCTCTCAACACATATAGGAAGATGGTTCAATGACTGTTAGTTCAGCCATTCTTACCCTAGTTAGACTTGAGTACATTCACTACGTAAAGGTTGAAGATGCAATATATCACCTTTACTTATGCGTAACACTCTACGGATTTCAGAATCTACGTGCCTTGCCTGTCTTTTCTAAACAGTTATAAGTCTATTTTGAAAATGGCGGGGATTGTTGGGAATATTTCCAAAATAACAAAATATAATGTGTATTTTCAGATTGAATCTTTAGGCAAAAGAGAAGGGATTTTGATGGTAATATCTTGTCCCACATTGGAACTATATGAAACCTGAAAATGTCTTTTCCAGTGAACCCCTCATTTCATATCTCCATTATGACTGAGCTCATTCTATTTTTTTGAGCTCTGGAACCAATTTCCGATACTTGTGTAATGTAATGTTGATGTACCAACTCTTGCAGTTTGCAGATCTTATTATGCCTATTGAAGAGAGAATGAAAACTGTTGAAGATTACATTAAGGTACACAATTTTCTATTTGCTTCATTTCTTTTATGTTATAGTTTTCCATACGAATCCATTTTCTAATCTTATAAAGAATACCAGCAATTTTTAGTTTCTATATTAGTCTTTTTTTTCTGAGAGGAAATCACCGGTTATTCTTGTTTGCTATGCAGTAAATAGCGGTGCTATAGCACCGCTATAGCGCTTAGCAGACATACGATGTCATAATGGTTCAAATAGCGGTCCCTTATAGCGGTTCCACTATTAGCGGTGCTAAAGGCCGCTATTTGACTGCTATTCTGAAACCAGTAGCACTGCTTTACCCAAAGATAAAGGCCCAAACCCAAAAATAACTCCGTTAAGTTATTTTTAAAGGCGGACCATTATACAAAGAAAATGAAAAAGGTTGGACCATTGGCGGGAACAAACTCAGTTGGGATTGTTATTGGCCAAAAACAGCCAGGTTGGATTATTTAAATCCGATTTGCCTTTTTTTTCTGCATTAATACGTTCTCTTATTTCAGTCTATCAAGCCTGAGCTGTTAGTACAAGTTGAACCCATTACAGATCCTTACGGTCCTTCGATTGTAGACAAAGATCTTGAGGCTATTGTTGTCAGGTTAGCTCCTCTACCAAAATTTTAGGTTGACCCGACCCAACCCATTACAAGTTAAACAGTTAAACCTGACCCTTGTTTGGCAGCAAAGAGATGCTACCTGGTGGATTATCGGTCAACAAGAAGAGAGCAGAGAGAGACCTGTCACAACTAAAGGCACGTGATTTGCAAATTAGATGATTTTTTATTTCTAAGTGCATCATATTTTTTTTAAATAAAATAGGATCTTCGTATGTGCAGATCGAAGTCGTGAATCTGGTATCTGAAGAATCGAGTGGAGAAAAACTGAGTTCAACAACACTTAGGAAGCTTGAGGCTGAGAAAGCTGGAAAAGTTTAGCCTGCCTGAACCGGTATATACGTATAATGTGCTGCTGATACAAAGTATCCGTATACTTTCAGGTTTCTAGCTTCACAAGTTTGTCCTGATTTTTAAATGCACCTATGCGTTTTTGTTGAATAAAAGTGTATAGAAAGCGTATGTTGGACATTGTATACTCTTGTCATTTTGTATACATGAAATACTTTCCAAATTTCTAACCCTTTTTTATGGAGTAATAGATTTTAACCAATTTTTCACATATTGTAAAACAACGGACCTTTACTAAACCGAAAAGAATAAGGGGAGAAAAAGAAATTAAGGTTCTGTTAGTAAAGGTACATTGGTTTACAAAATATGAAAATGTAAGACCACCACTGGTTATTTTAAATTTAGGACTGTTGACGGCCAACGGCTAATAGTTGAGATTATTAAAATCCATTATTTCTTTTTTTATTTTTACAATGGTAGTTTGTACGCAAGAAGAAAGCAATTTTTACGCAATAATCATCATCGTATTCAGTAAATCCTACCAATAACAAAGCTAAGATAGGGTCTAAGGAGGGTAAGATGTAGACGGCTTTACCTCTACCTCGTAGGAATAGAGAGGCTGCTTTCAGTGAGACCCCCGGCTTGTATACATTTACGCTTGTGCCAATTTTACGCAACAAGCACCGTTTTAATTATACTTGTGCCAATTTTGCCATGTTGAATCATAAAAATAGTTTTTGTAAATAATATGTTGATTTTATATATAATAAGTTGTAATAGCATTTTATTAAGGGAAAACTACAAAAAATAATCGTTGACCAAAACTACTTTTAAATTTGGCAACCTAAGCATTCTTGGAGCGGCGCATCAAGCATGAGATGCGTTTATATGCAGATCTCTCAAACACCTAATAAAAAAAGGGCACGTGTCGTTTCAAATGTTGCAAGTGGGCCTAGACGCATCCCATGCACTTCCAGATGCATCCCATTTTGAAAGTCATGGTGGTCACGTGTCCATTTTTTATTGGATTTCACTTCAAAGACGCATCATGTGCTTGAAAGACACATCCCGCGCATGATGCGCCACTCCAAGAACGCGAGAGGTCGTCAAATTTGAAAATAGTTTTAGTAAATTGTTATTTTTGTAATTTTCAATGGTTGACTATGTTACAACTTCAATATAGAAATACCATTTTTTTTTTTGCTGTTAACCACATATATGAGCAAACTTATCCATTTTAAGCTATATTATTTTTTCTAACTTTTATCCTTTAAAAATGATAAATATGAAATTGATACGTATCATATTATTGATCAATTGTAGAGAAGAAGAAACACAAGAGAAGAAGTTTATCTCAAATCATCGATACCATTTCATATTGTTCGACTCCTATAAGTACAAGATCTACATACCAAACTAACCTGTGTTTACAATTGACCCCCTACATTATTACAATATTACAACCTTGGTCCTACCATTTGTCCCATAACAATACTCTCCCCATATAAGATTCTTGACCTCAAGAATCAAGAACATTAATGAGAACTCTTCAAGAATACCGAACAAGTAAACAACTTTATTGATTTCAGCCATCTATTCAAGTGATGCAACTTAGGTAGCCCTTTTTATCCAACTCCCACTATCAGCGCATCCTCATTAACGTCAAACTTCAGAATGAAAAGCTGCTTACCTTCACATTGATGATCAAGAGGCTGATTATCATTTGGTAGTTTAGGTTTGCATTGACCGATTTAAGTCTAATGTCATTAGAAGGAACCAAACTTGAACTAGCATAAGCAAATAAAGCCCTAATATCCCTTGGCATGAGACCTCATGTATGTTGAACCATGTCTATTGCAATATCCTCTGGAGAGACCTATTGGAAAGCAGTTCACAAACATGTTGAAGTGAAGTAAATAGCATTCCAACTCTTTCTTCATCAGCTAAAGGTCTCATCTTCATTGAATGACCGGAACAATGGCAAATTGCAGGTGGCAATCCTTCAAAATTATTAGCAGCTACACTGAGCAGCTTATCTCGAGTGTTTGCTTCATCTCCATAAACATCTTTATGTGGGCTAAATGGCTCAGTGCACTCCCTTGATAATTTTGTTAAAAGTTTGATCATGGGATTAACAAAGAAGCCGTCAGTTGCTTCAAGATTTGATTGAGGCTTCCCTTTTTCTTCAAACAAGATAGTCGATTCCTCCTCTCGATAGTGAAAAAGCAACCCAGGCATATGGTATGCAAATCAAGATTCAATGCTAAAAAAGGAAAAACGTATGCAACTACTAGAGCTAATGGGACCTTGCGAATAAAGCGAAAAGTAACTGAAGAGCCCTTAAGAGTCTGTATCATTATAGACTCAAGGCTCGTGTTATGAGTGTTTTGAAGCTCTTTTTTCTTGTATTTGAACATTAATTTGCCTAGCCAAAAAGTGTGACAACCATCAATATCAATGCTGAAATGTTTCAGTTTATTTTGACTGTTCAAAAAAGCAGCAAAACAATCCTCCATGTTCACCTTCTTATCCCAGCGTCTTGGTCCATCATCTTCGATCATCTTTATTCTCCAATCAATAGCAATTACTTCTATAGCAAGTTTCTTGGAAGTTTCAATTTCTCCACGCCCCTTTAATATATCATTTTCATTTGTCATTTCCATTACGTCAACACGAGTTGTTACCTTAGTATCATAACAAACAAATATTGGGCTGGTTGGCACATGAAACAATTCTTCTTTGATGATTCTCTGATAAAGAACCTCAAATTCATTGTTCCATTTGTTCCTCAACCCATTCAAGTGACCCTTTGAATTGTTTAGGCTGTTAAAAACCTCTGGCACAAATGAAGTATCTAACTCAGCCATTTGAACTTCATTATCCAACTTATCATTAGAAACCTCTGGTACAAGTGAAATCTGATTTATGTCAACTTTTTCATCCATTATTGAATCCACACTACCTATTGCATTCAGTTTTCCACTAATCTTTCACGAATCTTATTTTTATTATTAAACTTCCATCAATTAGTTCTTGAACAACAGCACCATCAATTGATTCTTGGACATCAGTATTGTCTATGTTTACTAATTCTTTAACATTCACTTGATCTCAACTATATCATGTGAATTATAGACTTCTGCTATTTTAACCCAATTGTTCAATTGATCTGTACTAAGAACAGGATAAGTACCTCAAAATCTGTTGATCTTTCTTGAACTGACCCATAATCAACCTCATCAAATTCATTGTAACTCAGTTCCTTTACATTGCCCTCAATTGATTCTTGAATAACACTAGGCATTACATCAAACACCTTAGGTGCAGTCTTAAAATTCTTGGATACCGATCTCAAATAATCCATCCAATGCAACTCATCTGTTATATCATCATCATTTCTCAAGAAACTTTTATGCCATTGATTCCAAAGCGACATATAATCACCCACCTTCGCTTCAGAGGTTCAGGTGTCTCCTCCGTTAAGAACAGCCCGTTGTATCCATTCTTCAGCATCGCCCCCATAAAAACCAGGAAATTCTTCCTTCAAAAAACGTAAGGTCTTGTTCATCCTTAATTCTCTTGTTGCTGGTAATCAGTTTCTTTCAAATTGCTCCAAAGAATGGTCCAATTATGAATTGGTTCAAGAACCCAGATGTAGATATTATTGCTGCTCCAATTAAATCACTCAGAGTTGTTGTGATTATTGCTTTTGAATATCAATGGCGATTGAAATTCGATAGCTCTGATACCATTGATACGAATCAGATTATTGATCGATTGTAGAGAAGAAGAAACACAAGTGAAGAAGTTTATCTCAAAATCATTGATACCATTTGATATTTTTTGGTTTCTATAAGTACAAGGTCGACATACCAAACTAACTAACCTGTGTTTACAATTGACCCCCTATATTATTACAATATTACAACCTTGGTCCTTCTACTATTTGTACCATAACAGAAGTTCAACTTTTTTTTAATTATCAGATAAATAATAAGGTGAAATCATCACATCTATTTCTTACATTTCACTATAACAATGGCGATTAGTGATGAAAGCTTGGTTTTAAAAAGGGTGAGGCGTTCAAAGACATTATTTAGCTCCTAAAACCCAAGGCACGTACACGATACCTCGTGTACCCTATGTACAACCAAGTTACCTTTATATGCAACAAGAAGTTGCGTTTCTCATATACATTCATAATTTCTTCATAGCTTTGGTTGTTTTTACATATCAGCCCCTTACGTACCCTAATTTCAAGCCCATGATGCGTTTTCCCAGGGCGCCTCTAGTGTCTTTAAAAACCAAGAAATAAAAGACAAGTACAATCGTACAAAATCATATGTATCACTGGTTGAATACTCTTGACAAAATGTAAAACGGTCGAAAAGAACAAAGAAATGCTTGATGTTGTACAGTACACGTTCTTTCCAACAACAAAAAGATAGAAAAAACCACACACAATTGACTTTAAACTGAAGATGGTACTGCACTTAATTGGACAGGCAAACTTAGGTTCCTCATCTGATAGTTGAGTAAGTAATGAATTCTGTTGAAGTAAATTGAAATGGTTGGTTTGGTATAGGGTTCCTGCAACACACCACAAAACAAGATTCTCGAGCTAAACATTCATCATTTCTTTTTGGAGGCGCCAGGGCGGAGGTTCACACAGGTTGGGTAGCATATCAAAATGAATTTAGTGATTATTGTATGAATGACATCAGGTTGGGTCCAGTCAGGATGAATGAAAATGCTTTTAGGTTAAATATTTTAAGGTTTTTTATTAATAACCCACGATTCAAATCGATTATAAAGTCGATATTTTTTTCATTAATATTCTAGCTTTTGGAAGAAAAAGAATAATTACAAGATTTTATGTTTTAAAAATACACTTTTGCGACTTTCAACCCGTTATCTTTATTCATACAGGTAAATGGGTCGAAATTGCAATCTTTAGAAAATCAGTTAAGAAAATGATTACTCACGGTTGTGGTCTGAAAACTTTTATCTGGCGGACGTGCGTATCCCGCCCGTTGAGATGGTTTGACAATACAACGATCTGAAGCATGAACGTGTTTACAAAAGTTTCCCTGTCACAACAAAATAATCATAACACGAACCTAATTACGCACAATTTGTAAGCTTTTTGTAAGAACCTTAATACCATCCAAGAAAATTCATTAGATACCCAAAAGAGATTACATCTGATGAGATTAAGTTTAATAATATCAAGATGAATCCAAGCATTCAACAGATGAACCAAACACATTAAAAAAGAAGACTAACAAGAAAAAAAATGTAATAATTGAAAAACATAAACATAACCATTATCGCATACCGAGGATCACTGCCAGATAAAGGTATGTTCATCCAACCATTTGGCTTGACAAATTCAACAGTTTTTATCTCCTACAACAACAAAACAAATAAATAAATAATAAATAAATAAATAACTTCCATACATATTTACAAAAAGCCAAAGATCGGAAATCTTCTGAATACCTTCAAGTTATGAAAACCATCTCTAGCACGAACTGAAACCTTACTAGGCGTATAACTCTCATCGAGGTTAAAATCAACATAAAGCGCCACTAACTAAGCAAACAACAAAACCACTTAGCGTTCATAACAACTCACACAACACATGAACAAACATCTAACAAAGAAAGGTACCTATACAAAACTTACTTGAAGCTTAACTTTCTTCTGAAACTGAATATTAACAAGGTGTGGTTGCGCACCATCCGACCTAAATCCAAAACCAACCAAACAACCATCACAAACACAACTTCAAACAACACACACTAGGGCTGCAAACGAACCAAACGTTCGACGAACAATTCATGAACCGTTCGGCGCGAAGTTTGTTTGTGTTCATTCATTTATTAAACAAAAGAACACGAACAAGAAATATCGTTCGTTTAGTTAATGAACGGACATGAACAGAGGCCGCGTTCGTTCATTTATGCTCGTGAATGTTTGGTAACGTGTTAGTTTTTGTTCGATTCGTGTTTTTAGTTTTTATGTTTTATTTATATACTTGAAAATCCCGACAAATAAAACATTTAACAAGTGTCAGTGTATTATATACTCTGTTCATGAACTTTTGTTAGTGATCGTTTGTTTTCATTTGTGTTCATGAACATTAGTTTGTGTTCAACATTCGTTTTTGTTCGATGCCTAAAATTAACAAACGAACACGAACAAGTTTATTTGCTAAACAAACGAACACGAACATAAAATCCCGTTCCCAAAGTGTTCATGAACATGAACACGAACAAGACCTACACACAAAATAAAACAATAAAAAATTAGGGAAAACTTGCATACTGCCAGTAGGTTTCATAATTATCATCTCGCAGAGACCACACGCCATTGCCAGGTTTACAAGAGCTCACACTCCAAGCGGCGTTCTTCGCCATCTCACGGAGGTCAGTATCCACCACCAGCTGCGGGGTTCCGCCCGTCAGTTTTATTTCTTCTTCTCCTTCTGATGACTCAGTGGCCATTGACGTAATCGGTTTGATTCAGTTGAATGGATTATGGTGTGTTAGTGGAAAAAGTGAAACCCTAGATTATTCGATTGGGGCTGAAAGTTAAGATGTTTTGACAGATTTGTTACTTGATTAGATAATGTGGAAGGAAGATTAAAGTGATTAGATGTGGGGAGATGATAAAGATCATACCTTGTACTCGAAGCTTCTTCGATTCGTAGGTCGGTGCTCAGATACTGACAGGAGGAAGCTTGTTCAGTACTTTTTGAATTCAAATTGTGTATAATATTTATATCTACACTAGCAATATCGCCCACGCGCGTTGGTACATCACAAACATCAAATGAATTAATTCAAACGTTACATGAACTCAATGTACCCATATGAAAATACGCGTTTAGACGTATCTGATTAAACTCAATGTAACCTATATAAGCATTGTGATTGGATCAAAATATAAAGTAAATCAAATTTATGCCGTACAATCATGACGTATTACATTTGATCCGAGTTATATATAGAAAATGTAAGGGTATAACGAAAAAACTGACACGTATAATCAAAAGATATTAATCAAAGCTTTTTAAAAAGGGGGAAAAAGAAACCACAATTTGACTTTACAAACTATTCTTAAGATAACCAGAAAACATATTATATTTGACCTGACTCGTTTCCCAAAGAAGTTTACATTTAAACATACACCAACTCGGAAAAGTTTACGTCAAAATGTAGAGCAAATCGAATTTATACCGACACGTACATAAAAATGTACACATAAAAGTTAGTTTTTCTTTAGTGAAGGAGGTGTAGTGGTAAACTCGAAACAAATTATTAGTAAAAAACTTAATAGGTTAAATACGTTCGTAAAATCATGCCAAGTAACAATATGCCACATCACTGTCAGCGACCACTACATCAGAAGAGCTCGTAGAAATAAAATAAATAAATAAAGAATAATTCCGAATGAAAAAACAAACGTACGTTGAACCACGCACGCCCGTTACGGCGTGTTAATGCGAAGAAATTAGACATAAACGTTAAACTATAAAATAATAACTAAGTCGATCCAGGACTCATGCGTTGCGACGAACTTGTCAAATAGAGAAAAATAGACGCGTTGCAACTGGCTAGTCAAACGGAAAAAACAAACGAAAAATGGTTGAACCCTACATGCATGTTGCGACGTGTTGACTCGCAAAATTTAAAATGAAACGTAAAACGAAAAACTTGCGAAAGATGAAAAGTATGGGGGACGAATGTTGAAAATAGAAAAAGTGTTGGGGTTAAATTGTAAAAGATGAAAACTTTGAGTTAAAAGTAAAAAAAGTCAGAGGTATTAAAATGCAAAAAATAAAAACTATTGGGTCAAAAGTGAAAAATACAATTTTTTTTTGAAAAACCCCCGAAAGCATGGGATACAACACCTTAATGCATCTATTTGTTGCTAATTTATTCTATGTAAATATACCGGTATATATAATACATATCGGACGGAAAAAATTAAATTTCATATTTGACTTGTTAATTTTGTTGGATTATTAATCAATGAAGTTGGATTGAAATTAATGAAATTGAGTAATTAGTTACAGAAAGGGTCATATACAAGACACAATTTCCATACGAAATATACGTAAGAAGGAAGGAGTGACAAGCGTCAATAGTAGAAAGGGTAATTTAATTTTTTTCTAAATGAATTAGTTTCCATATTAATTTTCAAATGACTATAACTTTCTCACACGTTAATATTTAAAAAAATATATACGCTAAAAAACATTTCATTCCCTTTAATTCAAGCAGTTTTTTTCTTTAAAAAATTACAGGATTGAATATGCATTACATGATTATGTGATTTTAAATACCCAGTATAGGACTACGTGATTTTTTAAAATCCATTACGTAATTACACATTCAACATAAATTATTACACACATTACATGATTACACATTCAGTATGATTTGTTATAACTAATGTTATTACAATTATGTTTATTACGTGATTACACATTCAATAATAAGAACTTGATTGTTTATACTTTATTACGTGATTAAATCTCTAATATACAGTATTGTGTTTTTATTATAGGTTGATTTGGCTAGTTTTTTGTTAATAATTTATCCTTAATACGTGATTATACCTAAAATATTAGGTATTCCATATGAAATATTATGTATTACTTGTTTTGTTTTTACGTAATTACATCGTGGGGTTTCACATAAATACTATAGTGAAATCACGCAATGACGAAGTGGGTATTCAAAACCACGTAGTCACGTAACAAATAGTCAACTATTGTTACGTAATTACGTAATCATTTAGTGGATTTCACATAAAATACTATAATGAAGTCACATAATCAAGTAATGGGTATTCAAAATCACATAATCAGGTACTGGTATTTAAAATCACCTAGTCACGTACTGGGTATTCAAGATCATGTAATCACGTAGTGGGTACTCAAAATCCTGTAAAACTTTTCAAGAAAACTATAGTAAAAGACTGCTTGAATTAAAAAGATGAAATACACATTAATAAGGTGTAATTTTTTTAAAAAGATATTAACGTACCATTTGAAAATTAAGGGGGAATGAGTTTAAGTGAAGAAAAGACAAGAATACATTTTCTCTTTTTGTTTCTTCAATTTTTTAAACATGAGATTTACCAAAATAGCACCGCTAATTTTAAACCATTGATCTTGAAAGATCAATGAATGAGATTATCCACTATACTTTGCACGCAAACTGTGTCTTATATTTGATCATATGCCTTATTAGTTATGTTGAGATATTAACTTACTGAGAAAAATAAATATTTTATTAGATCTATAAAGCACATGTATATCTTAAATTTAAAATAAACTAGAAGGGTTAAATTGTTAGATGATATATATTATAGGGGGCGAAAATGGAATTAAAAATTAAAACAACATTTGTCTTCTTCTTCCCTGAAACGTTTGAGTTGAACCGAACCGACAAAGCATTCACTTTCGTAAAATACAATTGATTGATTGATTATCATGAATTAACTTTAGAAACCGACAATTATAATTGTTAGATTAATTGCCATCGTCACATAAATAATTATACATAACTAACTCATTCAAATTACTAAATTCAAATTACAAATTTATTTAACCTCTCACTCTATTCATTTTTTTTCTTTTCTCTATGAGTTCATTGGCATCGTGAAACCCAGCCGCCACCATACTAATTATTATGTATTTTGCATTATTTAAAAAAAGTGTGAATGTTAGTGAGTTTAAAAATATAAGAAACATGTTGGTAAATTTAAAATTAATTATCAGAGTTGAGGTTACTAATTGATAAATAGATCGTGTGTAATATTCTAACAGATATAACCAAAATTAAAATGATTTTTACTAGTGGTAATTTAAACTAAGATTTTATTGGTATGTTTGGTGTATTGAATTCATGATGCCAACCCAAAGATCTGTTAGCTTAGGCTTGATGTTTGTGTTTGAAAGTAATTATCCTATATTTTAATATAAGAAGTTGTATAATCAAATATAATAAAGTGTGATTGAGAAGATGATATTTGGATGTACTTCTTATGAAATTCATTACCCGTCGTAACATGCGGGTTACCTTATATGAACTTATAAGCTTAGAATCAAATATATTAATTCAAAATATTTAAAATTTTATATTTATTAAAATTAATCAGACGGATGACAGTGGTGGTATGGTTGTATAGCAGTTTTGGTCTGTAAATATCAGAAATTACCCTTATCGATTCAATTGTTGTTTTTTCTTATATAAGTATGTTTCAATGATTGTAGATAAGGGTGAAAAATAACTTAATTGTTAATTAAAATTCTTTGAAAACGGGTGAAATCAAAAATTAACGGAAAACCATATTAGCAAAAAATCGGTTATCAATCTTTTTGGACCCTCGGTCAACCGAACCAAATTAGTCTATATATATATATATATATATATATATATATTCCTAGCTTTTAAACCTCCATTTCATGTATTTCAAGTTTTATACTTGCATCATGAATATCTTCATTTCATTTATTTATAAACAAAAAGTTTAGCCCAAGTTTGGTTTTGCTTATTTACTGAAATTAACTGAACAGAAAACCAACAAATAACCGAATTATTTGAACTGCTTAATCGAAAACCAATTGGTTAATAAAATATATTAACCAATGACTTCAGTTTCAATTTAGGCTAATAACCAAACCAAACAAAAGTGTGCACACCGCTAATTGCAAATACAATTACATGCTTTGATATTTTGATTATATTGAATCAGTCTGTAAAAAAATATTGTATTGGTACTAATTAGCTATCCCTTTTAAAGGCTTTTTAATGATTTGTTTATCCCTATAAACTAGCCAAATATCATGTATTATTATTTGGCATAGCTAAACTTATTCATGATTTTCTTACATTTATTTATTTGGCAAATTAATAACTTTAGCTATGATGGTTTACTGGTATGCCATTATTTATATATATTTTTATTGCACGTTTCTCTTCATATGTAACCATTTTTAAGGTGTTTTCACATGATTTGATACTTAATTAGTTCTTTTGTGAATTTGCAGTGGCATTTGAGACCATGGTGATAAACTAGCGAAAAAACAAAAGAAAAATCAAGAAAATCACCAACTGAAGCAATGCATGGTCATGCATCATGGATGCACACCCGTGACTGTCCAAAGATGGCTTCAGACACTAACTTCAGAAGAAGCACGACCATGCATGATAAGATGCACAGGTGTGTCGACCAGAAGTGTAAACGCATGCTCGTGCATCCGCGAATGCATGTCTATGGCAACAACTTCTAAAGAGCCATACAAGTACGACGAAAGACAAGAAAATGGCACATGCTTGCACGACCTAGAATCTGCATTTATTAGAGGCTCTCTCATCACACTTGAAAGCATCACTTACACACCACTTGCAACACTCTAGGGGACGAAACTTACTAGTTACAGCCCCATTTATGCTTCATTCTACCACCATGTCAAGAGAAAAGATGGACCATTAATCACCTAGGATCAAGAGTCATTTAAAACTTCACTTGGCTTTGGTTGATCATTTGTGATCATACCATGATTATATCATTAAGTGTTATAGCATCCACAACGCTGGTCAAAGTCCAAAATCCAAACCTGCCACATCGTTATGAACCTCAATCATTCCAAGCCCCACTTTTCCTCCAACACTAAACCATTACAAACCTCCACATCACACCCGCTTTTACACTAAAAAATTGCATGTGTGTATGTGGTCCCCACCATTCCAAAGCGGACCAGCCAAGTCAAACACCTCCATCGTCATGTTGTATCCGGAATTAAGGTCTGGGAATCCGGACGAGCACTCCAACACAGCATTGGAGATGCTCTTAAGTCTTATATGTATATGGCTATTTTGTAGCTGGTCTTCTTGTATCACTTTGGTGAAGATGAACTTTAATGTTTATTTATGATGTTTAATCTTTAGTTAAATGATGTGTTTATACTTGTAAAATCTTATGCCATGATTACGAGTGCTTAATCTTCATTAACTTGAGTTTTGAAATTGTGCATGTTCGGAGACCGTTGGTTATGACATGCATTCCAAGCTTGTACAATCTATATACAAAAACCTGTAGCTTATTTCACTAGAGATGGTTGATAGAGTTTTCGAAACTTAAAGCTGCTTTGGTTAATGCATTATTTTAAATTCACAGGATTAACAATAATTGCGAAATTGAGTCTTGTGTCTTTTGATTTATTGTTAATCACATTTAAGATGTCTTATTTTCTACGTGGCTAGCGTGTCGTGTCCTACCATTCTAGCTTTTAAATAGACTGTGGGAATTGATAACCTGATCAAGGAGTTCTTACAAAAGTATGACGGGATTTCAAAATACCACACCATTTATCTATTTTAAAATATAATTTCTTGCATTAAGGGGATTCGAAGCCAAAGTGAAGTCCATCTTATATTTATTGCTTCTCGACCTCTTGTGTTATCTAATTTTAGGTTTAGTTTGTTTATTTTTAGCATCATCATCTTTTACAACAATGAAAATTAATTACTGAGACCAACGGGTAGCATCAGTAGTGTTGCTGCATGGAGTGTAGTAACATTGCATGTATATCATCTTCCATTGAACAGGATAAAATAAAGTGGAATTTAATGGGAAGATGAGGTACCCTCTCCATGTGCATGGCTGACCTCTTCCATCCATATCTTTGTAAAAAGTTGTTTATTGCTTAAAATCAAGATTTGTTTATTCTTATAAAAAAAATAATAATAACAATAATAATTTTGTTTTATGTTTTTTAGGTTTTGAGAATAATAAAAAAAGCTATAGTTAAATAAACTTTTTGGAATAAATATATTTACATAACAAAATAAATATATAACTCATGGCTTTATAGCCTAGTGATATCTTGTGGATGAGATAAGGTTTTAGGACCAACTGGTCTTAGGTCGATTCCCATAAGGGGTTTTTTTTCCCAAATTTATTGGGTTTCCTCCTGAATTTGTCTATAGACATTATGTCTAGTGGAGATGGATATGATCGAGTGGTTTCCTTGGTGGCACAATGATCCTCCAGTGGTCTATCAATGATCTAAATTTGTCGTTAAAAAAATAATATAAATATATAAAATTTAGTAATTTGTAGAGTATATAAATACACACACACACATATATATATATATATATATATATAATATTAATATATTGAATAAATAAGTAAATAAAATGGACTCGTTGCATAAAAATATATAGAATAATAATGAATTTGGGTTAGATACTTAGATAACATGGATCATTCTTTATATCCCCTACTTTTCATCTAAGGAATGTGGACCAAAACCCAAATGGAACAATGAAAGATGAAAGAATCGGGTTCTGTAACACAAGTAGAAACAAACTGTATCCTTACAGAAATCAACAACCTTTGCAAAGACAGACGAAAACAAAATCAAAACTTTTTTTCCCAAATTTTTAGATTAAATTAGAGACAATTTTGATTCTACACCATCAAAATCAACATGATGATCGATCGAATATATAAAGAACATACACGTTCAATCACTTAATTCATCCGTATATAACGCCATAAACAAGAAGGACGTGTTCATCTTGTTATGAAATGCATTCAAACTAAAATTAAAACGACAACCATAAACGAAATACAGATTCTTCTTGCATACATTGGGAAAATTGGGCGTCTTACAAAGCGTTCTGGAACGTGATGCTTTCTTTCTTATAGATTTTGATCGTTGTTGATCAAAATATCGAATTCGTGGTGTTGGAAAGAAAAAAAAGGCTAAATTAGCTAATTTGAGATAGGAATTCAATTTCATTTTGTTTATCATTCTTTTTAATTTTTATGTAACATACTAATAATATGTTGTAATATCTAATATATATTTAGAAAAATCTTAATACATGTTTTGTTTGATTTTTTTTCTACATTCCCATCTAATTTATTGAACACTAAATTGTATAAAATAATAAAATATTTATTATATCACAATACAGCTCAACTTTCAATTAATTTTATACTGAACTTCACTAAAGAAAACAAACAATATATCTAGATTGTTTTTTAGTGTTCAAAAAAAACTAAAAGGTAATTGAATTTGTTATCTCATATTTAGTCAATAATTTGAATCCACTAAGTTAAACAGAAAAAAAAAAAAAAAAAAAAAAAAAAAAAAAAAACCTGTTTTACAAGCCCAAGAAAAAATTCAATGCTTTTCTTTTCCCGTTTTTTCAAATAAGAAGTCTTTGTACCATTTTTTTCAAAATATCCACCGAATGTTTTATCTGTAATTCGTAGATGATGACGATGATGGATCGCTTACAATTTGACCCAATTGCAACTTTATTCCGCCACTTTCCTTGGTTTATAAACAGCTAATTATCCACCCTCCAAACCATCAACCAACCCATTCTAATTTGCAGGATTTATAAACACAAATACACAATGGCCTCAAACTCCATCTCTTGGAGCGCTAAGCAGAACAAGTTATTTGAAACAGCACTCGCTTTTATGATCGAGACACCCCTGACCGCTGGCAGAAGATTGCGACGGCTGTGGGTGGCAAGTCTTGCCGAAGAAGTCAAGAAGCATTACGACTTGCTTGTCGAAGACCTTAGGTATATAGAGTCTGGTTATGTTCCTTCACCCAACTACAGACATTGATATGTGTACTGTATCTTATGTTCCAGATCATTCAAAATAATTATTTAGGATTATGTTTATGGACGTGCCTTGTATGATCAAACTATCGGTTATGATATTGGTTTGGAACAGAAGTTTCACTTACCGTATATATTTTAATAAATTTGGTTATGATATTGGTTTTTGTTTTTGAGGCAATGTAGTTGAAGTTAAGGGCGACATTTGTGTGTGCGTGGAGGATGGCCTGATGGGGTGAGGAGACGGGTTCTTAACGAATGATAAAGGTAACATTAAATAAATTAAAGTTTATGAAAACTTCTATATTCAAATATCGACAGCCTACAACGAATGAACGATGATACACAAAGTTAAAGTCAATACATTGCAACACAATGCATAAGTCAAGTCCTTTTCAACTTAAATCGATACTCTTAATCCACTCAATAAGTCTTTAGGCTACAAAACCGAAAGAACAAAGATCACTCGCATACATTAGTTGTATCAACACTGTTTCAGGAATGGGTTGTGCCAAACAAACTACTTAATCTTGTACCAATATAGACCTACGAGGCAAATGCCTTCAAGGCCTTCTACACCAAAACTTAGAGACGTTCTGTTAAGACTAACCGGGGTGGAACTTGATGATTCTGAGATAATACCTACAACGTATTTGATCGCTATAAAGAGATGTGACAAATCATTAATAGTTATGTTATTGCTATATGTGATCAAACGGTTAAGATCATGAGTTATTACATCCCATCAGATTAAAAGTAAATGAGCCAGCTAGGCTAGGCTCGAAAACTCTTAATAAGATGACAACTGAGCTTGAACTTGACTTGGATAAAGCCCGTGTAAGCTCACAGCTTGTATATTAAAAAGGGAGGAGGTATGTGCAAACCAAAAAAGAAAAAAAAGTGAGATACTTGCAAACCATATGGAAACCGAAGTTATAAGTTATCATGGTCGGACATAAACTAAGAACGAAGAAGAGACATATAGTAGGCGATCTCCCATGAAGAAGGCACCGACTTCACAAAGGAGAGCGGCAGCAGCGACGATTGAAAACAACCAACTTGGGTCATGGGTAGATGGATTTTGATAGATATTGGTTTCATGGGATGTTGATTGTTGTCGGTGAAAAAATTGGGGAGTGTGCGAAAGAAACAAGGTCAAACAAAAATAGTGGGCAGGGCATTAGGTTTTAAAAGTATATAAGAAGCAGGCTTTGACGAATCACAAGCAATTTAAACAACCCTAACGTTAACTAGCAAAAATGCTTAAATGAATCACAAATGGTGATAAAAGTATCCCTACAATTCGAGGATGTGATATAATCAATGGTTTATTCCATAAGTTCTGAGATAGTGGCCAATTTTATGAAAACAAGTACGCAAGCTAAAAAACAACAAAAACCCTAGCTGCCAAAGCATCTATACCAATCCTCAAAATCCTGCTAAAGGCCATCACATCTATATCTATATCTCGCTCAAAATTCAAAATTCAAATTTCAAGAGACAGAATTCCACCTCTAAAAGTAGAAACAAGTTTCATGTAATGTATGTAACACGAGAATTAGATTTCATTATGCTAGCTGACTACCTGCATTTGCTAGCTCGATTCTTTGATGATGCTCGCCAACCTTATAATCAACAATCTCCATGAACAGCTGGGAATCTAAACTGCAATCTGGCCTGCCATAAACAGCTGCTTGGACACTAGCAATTAGTTTCGCAATCTCACGCCCGGAAAACCCCTCTGTCTTTTTAGCAGCCTCTCGAATGACATCATCAGACAAATCTTTAACCACTATCTTTTGTGTTTTCTTGTTGAAAAGTGAATGCCTTTAGATTTCTTCTGGTCATCTTCCTCATAAAGATATTTGTGCAAATAGAGTTTCAATAGTTTGAAACGTTCGTCCTCTTGTGGAAGTGGGAATTCAATGACATCATCAATACGGTCAGTAATCGCGCTGTCGAGATCACCGGGTCTATTGGTGGCTAAAACAAGAACAACGTCTCTTGATTGGTCTCCAGTTCTGAAGAGTAGTGCGTTTAACGCACTTCTTTGGGCTTCACTCATGTGTGTGCTATTACGCCTGCATCAGAGATATCATGCAACTGTCAGCAAGAGCAACAAACCCGAAACAGTTTATGAACTTTAGTAACTTACTTGCAAAGAAAAGCATCGGCCTCATCAATAAAGAGCAGCAAACCCCTCTTTGACTTCTTTGACCAATCAAATATCTCATGAATTTTAGTAACTGCTTGTGCACCAAGTGGAGCAACATCTCCACCTGTCATCATTGCGTACTCTAAGCCCTGAACAACACATGTACATAATATGAGCAAATTTCCATCATTGCATAGAACATCTGCAAACCTAATCAAATCAGGTGGCAATATGGGTGGTCAAGCGCGTTGAGTTGTGGGTCAAATGGGTAACTTTATACTGATTAGGTCAACTTGTGTTGAACCCAAAACACTCAACATCTTTAAAAAAATTGGAACATTAAGCATTATGAAATTACCTTATTTCAATAATAATTTACATTACTGAATAAGATGATGTAGGAGGTCATGTATGCATTAGAAATACCCTTTGGACTGAACAACATTTAAAGCAATTGATCCATTAAAGACAAAACATACCCAATCATAAGTAAATGGATTGAGTTTGCCACCTATAATTATCGTATAGAGTAAAATGTCATTTTCATCCCCCTGAGGTTAGGCCACTTTTGCGACTTTCGTCCAAAGGTTTATTTTTTCGCATCTGAATCCAAAAGGTTTGAAATCTTGCTATTTTTATTCGACTCGTTAACTCCATCCAGTCTTTAGTGTTAAGTTAGGGGTATTTCCGTCATTTAGCTATTTTTTGTTTATTTATATCAAAATGGCAAGATTAAATGACGGAAATACCCTGACGTGTTAAGTTAGGGTATTTCCGTCATTTAGCTATTTTTTGTTTATTTATATCAAAATGGCAAGATTAAATGACGGAAATACCCCTGACTTGACGTTGAAAAATGAATAGAGTTAACGAGTCGGATGAAAATGGCAAGATTTCAAACCTTTTGGATCCAGATGCGAAAAAACAAACCTCTGGACGTAAGTTGCAAAAGAGCCAAACCTCAGGGACGAAAATGACATTTTACTAATTATAGTAATTCACAAAAAGGGATAACATATCTAGAAGGTTTTGCTGCATTAATTTTAGAGAAGCATAATATTTGAAAAATATTTCTTCAGCATACCGATTTTCGGGCTATTTCTCTAGCAACCAAAGTTTTGCCGGTACCAGGAGGCCCATAAAAGAGCATGTTGCGAAATGGTGCTTGATGGGACTTAGTATTTGCGGTAGCTCGAGCAATATGCTCTATTCTCCTCTGCAAAGAAGGATGAAGTATGATATTCCCAAATTTATGTTTATTTTCCACAGAATTTGATTTTCCCAAATTAGTGATTCTTCGTGTTCCTTTAGTTACTATCCCTGACCATGGGAACTTTGCCATAGATGATTCCCGAATCAATGATGGTTGTCCAAGGATCCGGTTTACGTATCCCCACATCACTCTTGCGCCTTCCCTGAATTTATGCAGTGAAGTGTAACAACCAAATTTGTATCATCTAGTAATACCATTTGCTACACAAATAATGGCAACTTAAGCACTAAGGTAGTGTTTGGTATGCTGAAAGATTAACCGATTTTTTATCGTACTCTTCTTTTGAGATTTTTTCTAACACTTTATGAATAAATTGTTATTTTTGCAAATAGCCTTTTTCAATTTAAATGTGTACTGACTAGATATAAAATGCATATCTTGGTTTATATAATACAAAAACTGGTTGTATAAACTGATATTTATTAAAAAATAAATAAGAAAAGAAAATTTTTATCTTTTCTAAGCATGTCATGTCTAATTATAACTTGTAAACGCATGACTGAAAAATAAGATAAAATTGCATATAAACAACATACTTGAATGATTTGACTCAAGTTTGAAGTACCTAGTTGTATAAACTCCTGCAGCTAAGGAAGTAACTCCACCAACGGTCATTACTAGCTTGCTTCTATCCGTCAACAACATCCTCACACCACCTATGAAATAACAAAAAACAAAAAAAAAAAAGTTAACAATTTGTGATATAAATGTATGGTTAACTGTTGTTTAGCATTTTACTACCTTCAACATGACTAAAAGTTGTGTTGATTGCTGCAAGCCATTTTTCCTTTTCACCATGTACTCGTTCGATGAGCATCCGTCTGTTATGGTCCTCAGTTAGTTTTGCTTCATGGGCCCGACCTTCAGCTTCAGCCATGACTTTAACTCTAATGGTTTCACGCTCGATCTCAGCTTCTCTCTTTCTCCGTCTGTCTTTGTTGAGCTTGAATCTGTTCTTCAGTTGCTCGTCTTGCTTGTTCTTTCCGTATTAAAGACTCTTCTTGCATTCTTGCCAGCTCAGCATTATGTTGTCTTTGAGCCTCATGATCTGTCTACATATATCGATGATAAAAAATCAAACTAATGACCATAGTCAGAATATAGCATTCCCTTTCAATGAAAGAGGCTTCAAATAACGAACTGAACCTGCATCCTCTTCCTAGCCAATTCATCTTCATATCTCAATAACTGGGCCTTAGCTTGTGATTGTTGTTGTACTAAATTCCTTTGCTCTTCAGCAAGTTTTTGCTGCCTCTCCTGCATGTGAAGAAATGCATTAGAAAGCACGGGTCTGTAAGCCGCTTTTTGAGGCCAAGTACTTTCATTCAAACCTGGGCAAGGGGAGTATTTTAATATATTTGGTGTAAAGTAGAGAGGCTAACATTTGCCGTTCAAAAATATAATAATTGACATAATATATTACTCACAATATCAAGTTGAGCCTGAATAGCTTCCTGATGAGCCTTCTCTGCCGCCAACTCAGTAAGACGAGCTTGCTCCTGTTTTCTCATCAACTCAAATACCTAACAAAAATAAACAAATCTTTCTCTGAGGCTCTGAGAAACCCATGCATTTTAACGAACAAATGTTTCCATGGACGCATAGCAGGTTTTTACAAGTAAACATTTATAACCACTCGGCATTTGTCGGTACAAGCATTTCACAAACAAAATCATGCAAACAAGCCTATATCAATAACTTCTATCCCTAATTTTCTAGTTAACCTAACTAAATGAAAAATGTTAAGCAGCAATTTGATCTTAATTTCCATAGTCACAAAGCTCAGCATTACACATAGAACAGAAAATGTATGTAATGAACTTATAATATCAAAACCAAATTTGCTCATAAGCAACTTTCTCCAACCAATCAGATATTATTCATAAAATCTGCATTAATCTGGAAGCAAAGTCTGACAATAAAACACTAGTATTTTCCTATCAACTATGTTATATATATTGAGAGCAAACAACAACAAAAACCTGTTTGGATAACGGAGAACTATTGATTTCTCTGAGTGCTTTAGCGCCTCTTTCAAGAGCTTCAGGATCAAATCCGCCTTTAGAATCCTCAACTTCCGGTTTAGGATCCGCGTTTGAAGGCTGCGAATCCGATTGAGGCGTCTGAGCTGGAGTCGGAGATTGAGCGAACGGATTGAACCGATACGACGGAGCATCGGCGTACGCGAAAGTGGTGGTTGATGCGGCAGCAACGGCCGCCATAGCTGACAACGATGCGAACTTTGAAGCCGCCATGACGCAGAGTAAAGTTGTAAACCCTATCTGCAGTTCAATCGAGTGGAATGTGTGGAAGATTTGGTGGTGGAAGCATAAATGAATGATAAACCCCTTTTGCAGGTTTAGGGTTTTAAGAAAACCCCCCAATTGGATTTGGTGTTATGGAACAAGGAGTGAAGGAGAATTTGGTCATTTAAGAGGGGTTACGGTTGGAAGTTTTCTTGCACAACAGGCTAGGCCCAAAAACGACTTTAAAAGTGGAACATAAATTATGGGGTGAAATAGAAAGGTTGATAATAATACAGAGCCCGGATCCTATACATGACAAAGTTCGTACGAAGCATACGTAGTTAGTAGAGGAGAACAAGTGTCATTGGCTTAGAGGATAATTTAGTTATTTCTTATTTGAACAAACTCTTCTGATTTTCAAACAGTTATAATTTTTTCATAACTTAATTTTTTTTTTAAATTACATTGTGTTAACAAACATTTCAATCTCTTTAATTCAAGCAGTTTATTGCTATTGTTTTCTTAAAAATTGCAATATTTTGAATACCCATTAATCTATTACGTGATTACGTGATTTTTAATACCCAGCACATAAATACGTAATTTTGAATATCCATTATGTTATTATACATTCAACATAAACCATTACGTGGTTACACATTCAATATAAATTAATTACTTGATTACACATTCAATATATATTACACATATGTTTAATCAAATGGGATTACAAATGGAATAGAAATGTTATGATAAAATTTGGAATTGAGTAAATAAAAGTTTTTGAGATGAGGATACCACTACAAAAGGAGATTAAGACAAGTGTCCATGTAGGCTTAAGAATGTGATTAGTATTCTTTGAGGTGTCAATACTAGAAAAAAGAGTGGCAAAGGAGAAGATAGCTAGCAAACATGGGCAAGACAAATGTTTATGAGTGTCTAGGAGATTATTAGTGTCCCATGATGTGTGTTATAGCTTAAACATGGTAGGACAAGTGTCCATGAGTGTTTTAAGAAGTGATTAGTGTCTTGCTAGGTGGCATAACATGGTAACTTAAGGTTTTTGGTATTTTTAGTCCTTAGACTTTGAGTTTTGGTGTTTTGACGATTCTAATCCCTCAATTAAATTTAAGAAGGTTTTAAGGTATGTGATACTTAGATTTGTTTCCAGTAATGATGCTAAGTTCAAATTATAGTGTCCATATAAACGAATATAGTATGAAAATTTAAGGTTTGAAATCTCTGCGGGGTTACACCAATCCCACATAATAATAGCTTTCAAATGATGTCGGGAACAAAAAGCTGCAACATCATATAAGAAAACAATTGATCATGATGCACATGGAAACATAGGCTACGTATGTTGCCAATTAAAATAAGCAAATATAGAAACATCAAGTTGTTCAAACAAAGAATCGAGATGCGAGCTATGACACATGCACAACACATAGTTTAAGGTTTATGCACAAACAACCATAAGTGTCAACAAAACATTTGAATAACGAAGCTAAGAGGTGCGTAAACTGTCACACCCCGTATTTTCAACCAAACACCGGTGGGCCCGGTGGGGAATATCGTGACGTAAGTTGATATCATCATAGTAAATTAAACACAGCACAGCGGAAGTCTTGAAGTTTTAATTACTATTACAAACCAAATATTCAAAGTACGAAAAATAATGTACAGACGGCTTGTAATGAAAGATCCACATGTGGATCGTAAAATATACAAAAAATGTAACAGACTTTGGGCAGATCTAAAGATTTGCAAGATCCTTATATCACTACCAAGCAGCTTCCAGCCTATTTCGTATTGTACCTGCAGCTTAGTTTTTTGAAAATACGTCAGCTTTTGCTGATAAATATACACAACTGACTCGTTTTAAAAACATTTAAAAAAATGGATTTAAGTGCACAGGGCACGAAAAATCTTTTAGAACTTGGGAAAGTCAGTTTTGTAACCTTGTTAACAGGTTCACATGTTTGTCAATACATATGGGGCCCAATACAGAGACCGAGACATGGTTAACGTACACACCACTTATGAACCCACGAAGGAGTTATCCCCAACTTGTGGGTAAAAATAATTTAGCATTCGCATATGTCGGGTGTATGCCTACACCCCGTGCTTTGGTCGTGCATATTAACTAATGTAATGAGCCAAGGATATCCAGGACACGGTCGTTAACCCCCCAATGTTTAAGTTATCAAACAAAACTGATCAAAACGGAATATGCGGATTTACTAGCCATAATCCGGCATTCGATTGATCCCATTTCTGACCAAGCGGTAATAATTTACCGTAACCCAAGCCCGTATAGGGAAAATAAGTCAAGAGTATTTACCTGAGCTAGTCTTGATTTAAAAATGAAAGATTTAATATCTCAGCCGTATTCAAAATGAAATAAGTACAGATAGCATTACATATGGGGCCCAATACAGAGACCAAGACATGGTTAACGTACACACCACTTATGAACCCACGAAGGAGTTATCCCCAACTTGTGGGTAAAAACAATTTAGCATTCGCATCTGTCGGGTGTACGCCTACACCTCGTGTTTTGTCCGTGCCCATTAACTAATGTAATGAGCCAAGGATATCTAGGACACGGTCGTTAACCCACAATGTTTAAGTTATCAAACAAAACTGATCAAAACGCAATATGCGAATTTACTAGCCACATCCGGCATTCGATTGATCCCATTTCTGACCAAGCGGTAATAATTTACCATAACCTAAGCTCGTATAGGGAAAATAAGTCAATAGTATTTACCTGAGCTAGTCTTGATTTAAAAATGCAAGATTTAATATCTCAGCCGAATTCAAAATGAAATAAGTGCAGATAGCATTTACTGGAAGGCTCTAGTCTGAATTATGGCATAAGCTAACCAATTAAAATGCTAAAGGTCTTATTTAAGTCTTAGACTTAGACCGACTAGCTTAAAGGATCAAAAACGGTATGATACGCTAGATTAAGCGATGACCGTATAGAATGTAGTTTAAACCCAACAACTACTATAACTTGTATAATATAGGTAAACAATTAACATTCTGGAATTTGAGATTAAAATGATAAGGTTAAGCCCGTTTCGATTAATTTTCGTAAACCAGCTACATACACTTAACCGTATGCGTATAAGCGAAATCGGATAACCGGATGAGTCATGAACAAGTTCCATATGACATTATACTTTAAATAAGTTGTAATATCAGTATGATATCAACTTATATGTCCGTTGAGGTTTTAAAACGAAACTACGCCTTATAAGGCGTTTTGGACTATTATATATCGTATAAAAGGAACTTGCATGTATTCTGATGTTATTATCATAAACATTCTGGAAAATACTTAATTTGTGATATATTATCAGTAAGAAGTCACAGATAAATGGTTTAAGTCCAAACTATGCACCGAAAGGGCATTTTGGTCATTTAAAAGTATAGTTTACGATATTATACTAAAATCAGTTTAGGATCAGAATATTAACATCATAATATGTTAATTACATTAACATATCAGTAGGTAATTCATTTGCAAGTTCATGGTTGATTAAAACCTTGTTTTATGTAAAAAAGGCATTTTAGTCAAAATTGACATTTTAAACGGAACTTGTGCATAAACTCCCATTATGATTATGATCATGTAATATAACCTCAGAGGGTTATGCTACATTATATTATGATCATAATGCGACCATAAGTCAGAAGTTAACTAATCTAAGTCGGGTCAGAATCGAAAGTCAAAGCAGAAGTCGAACTTTGCGACTTTCGGTTGCGAACCGACTCTAGGACTGAAATTGACGGATCGAACATGTTCCCATATGTTCTAATAATTATTTCCAATTTGTTTAAGTATCAAGAACATGTTTATAACATATATAAACTCAGATTATAATATTTATGAAATCTGACCCGTTTGACTTTTTAAAACATAAACTTTGACCCGTCAATTGACCTAGTAAATGTGATCCTTAGGAGATGCCCTTTTAAGGGGTTAATACCTTCCTAATTACGATCACTTAGCCATGTTCATTTCGAACAATGGCTGGACCATAATGGTCTTAACCGAAAGTCAAGACATTTGTCGAAAATGCTTGACTTTTGGCTATTAAAAGCCTATAAAAAGAAAAGAGCATAGATGGAACACTTACAAATGATCCAAGGGAAACTTAGAACTCAAAGGGAAGCTCCTGAATGGTCAAGAACTTCTAAGAGTGTAATAGAGAGGAGAAAGAGTGAATGAGCAAGGAAGTGAGGTGAACTAGGTGGCTATTATAGTGCAAGAAGGTGTGTGAAGATGAAGCTAGGTGTTAGAGGTATTGTAGGATCTTCACAAGTGTCTAGCAAGGTGTCAAGAGCTGCAAGAGTGTGGCATTTTGCAGGAGAGGTGGCATCTTGACAAAATTTTGGGGGTTTGACACTTTTAGTCGCTCAAAAATAGTTTTGTGGATTGTCATGAATTGTCCCTTGACTTATATTCCATGACATAATGACACAGCTAGTTCTTTTCGTTTAATGCGAGATGTATTGAAGAAGAGTACGAATAACAGAGCGTTAACGGGTGTCACACTAGGTGTTTTTACGACTTATAAGTGTTTGCTAACTTAAACGTGAAAGATACGAATACTTATGGTTTCATGGGTTAAATCACTCAAACTAGTAAGGTTAAAGGTTCAGTGATGAAACGGAATGCTCAAGGATGGTAAATCAAAAGATATCGTCTCAACCGAGAGACGTTCGGTTAAGAAGTGACTTGATTAAACAAGTAATATGAAAATATTAAAGTCTAGGGGCCTTTGGGTCATTTTGTGAAAGTTGAAATGGTGAAACATAGAGGCTTTCTGATCCTCGTCGTAGCCTACGGTCTCAGACCGTAGCTTATGGTGAATGTTAAATTGGTTCAGTAGGTTTAACCGTAGCCTACGGTCCTAGACTGTAGGTTACTGTTAGTTTAAAAAAAATTTTGAATTTTGGACATGTTTGAGTAGCTAACTCATTGAGGTATGACCCGAGGGCATGTACACATGTTGGTATTTACGAACACGAATTTTACGAAGGTGTAAAATAAACTGATAATATAATGGTAAGTAAACAAATACAAAAACATCACAGTGTTCCAGGAAGCCAAGTTGTTGACAATCGACATGGCTATCACATGCAACACAACTTACGTTATGCATCAATAACCAAATACTTTAACGTTGTATGCATCAATAACCATAACCCTCAACAAAACACTTAAACAACGAAGCTCAGATGTGTAGGATGGCGGCAACATATAATACAAAGTCAAATTCTGACCAACATGATGCATGTAGCCAAGTCAAATCCTGACCAGCATCATGCATATTGCTCTCGGAAGAAACTATTATAAACCACTTAGGCTAAGTGAGTTGTACATCATCCAACAACAACATAATAGGACATATATAGAGCCTGCAAATAACATTGCACACCTAAATGGCCAAAATCAACATCAAAACAACCAAAAAACAAAGCTCATAAGCAATTGATGATTGCATTTTAAGTTACCAAGCATAGTCAAAAGCAACATTATAGCTAATGGTCTGTGATAAGCCATAACTCATTTTCATCGACCCAACAAACAAACATCATAAAGACTAACAATAACTTTAAAACCACAAAAGATCTCCAATGAACTTTATCGTTACACCTTCACAGACCTTTAAAACAAACAACCAAATAAAAGAATGTTTAAGCAATAGACGACTGCAATATAAGTTACCAAGCCAAGTCAAAGCAACATGATAGTCTGTTTTAAACCACTTAGGCTAAACGAGTTGTACATCAGCTAACAACAACAAAATAGGACAACTTAGAGCGCAAATAACATTGCATACCCAAATGGCCATGGCCATAATCAACATCAAAACAACCATAAAACAAAGCTCACAAGCAATAGATGTTTGTTGTTTAAGCTACCAAGCTAAGTCCAAAGCAACATCATAGCTAATGGTCTCCGATGAGTCATAAGTCATCTTTATCGACCCAACAAAGAAACATCACAAAGACTAACAACTGTAAAAGCACAAAAGATCTTCGATGAACATTATCGTTACATATTCGCAAACCTTTAAAAACTCAAAAGGTCTCATGGAACAACATATGCACCAACAAATTAACATAAAAAACACACACGCACCACAAATCCTTCATACAAACACAAAAGCCCAACCAGAATTTTGAAAAGAAATCAATGACCGTAAGAAGTCGTTTTCAACGAAGGAAGAACACAAAAAATACATACACCAAATCCTTTAAAGCAACATAAAACCCCAACATACACGTCAAAACGTAACCGCCGAAGCATAACCCGTCATCTTTGGTGACAACAAAAACCCTAAAAAACGAAAACAAGACAACAACAACAACAATAATCTACCTAGAGGCAACGAAGAGGCAAACGATTAGAGCAACTCCGGCCATCGTAGAACACAGATATAAACAAAGGCAGTGGAGTTTCGTTGATGGTTTAGAGAGAGAAAGTGAAGGCAAACCACACAAAACCCAACCTTATGTAACCACAAAAGAAAACAACTTGCAAAGCTAATATACAAACATAGGATACAAAATAAAGCAATAATGCGTGAGTTACAAGCTGAAACACTACAAATGTGTTGCAAATTGATAATATATAAATTACATGTATGTCCAAATAAATGTTTTATAAGGTAATAGAGTTTAACATTAATTTATTTTTTAATTAAAGAGATTTTCTTGTCTTCTGAAAAAGACATGAATTTTAGAATTTGTTTTTGCTATATGGAAAGGCTAAATCATCCCTGTTAACGCCACACTGATCATTACATTTATATGTTATCATCTCAAGAAATGGAATATAATTGTTGGCTCGGTATCGAGATTTTTATTATCATAAGACTAAGTATAGTAATTTAACTAAAAAGGGGTTGTTAGAGTGTTATATGACTGTCACGTTAAATGTGAAACTCTAATTAAACCACCTTTTCAGAAAGGTGTAATGGTTTTAACTAAAATTTAAATTATAGAAAAAAATTAATATGCGTACATTGTGATTTGTAGAAGGCGGTGCACCCCCCTTTCAATTCCAGCTTCATGCTCATTACCCCTTAACGAAGAGGGGGGCATGTTGCAATTGACGTCCACTTAAAAGTGGTGTAGTGGTTTTAATGGATCATGGCATGATGATGCCACCTCAATATACAAACCTAATATTGTATTTTCACCAAAAGAAATATCATCTCTAAATTTTGATATACACTTTTCTAAATGTTGCAACCTTATATATTTACTTGAGTAATATCAAACTAATAATTTATTAATTATATTATATTATATATTATATACTATATGTAGTTTTAACGGGATATTGAAACGTCCATCAGTTCCTTACAACCAAAAAGCTATAAAATGTCGAACCTTTTAAAGCATAACTTAAAAGTTCCTATTATACCCTTAAATGTCATACAACGAGCGCAGCCACAATTTTTTTTAAACGACATGATATTTAAACTACTAACTATTAGACTAATTCGTTTTCTAACAAGGATAACGTAAAATCCAAAATTTATCAATTTAAAACCAAAAGAGACTTGACACGTTGACATTAACCCGACCGGAAGCGTAAGGAGGGTACAAGTGTGTTCGTTCCAAGCAAGGCGCGGCGTCAAGTAATAGATTTACCTATACATCACAAGAAATCGGTTAACATTTCTTATAACAATTATACGAATTCCTTATTTGGTCACATATTACATTCTTAATTAGTTGATCATTTAATAACATGTAACTCGATTTCATTTCTTTGCATTCTTATTATTGTCCGGTTGACCCATTCATCACAAGTCAACACAGAACCATTCTTTTACTTTCTCATTCCTTGTCTGGTTGACCCGTTCATCACAAGTTAAACAGAACCATTCTTTTACTTTCTCATTCCTTGTCCGGCTGACCCGTTCATCACAGGTCAACACGGAACCATTCTTTTACATTCTCATTCCTTGTCCGGTTGACCCGTTCATCGCAAGTCAACGCGGAACCATTCTTTCACTTTCTCATTCCTTGTCCGGTTGACCCGTTCATCACGAGTAACGCATAACTCTTCTTTTACTTTCTTGTTCCTTGTCCGGTTGACCCGTTCATCGCAAGTCAACACGGAACCATTATTTAACCATACATAGTAACATTAAATAATTCATTACAACTAAGCGTAATTCTACAAATTGAAAGCATAATGCATTAGTATCGTACAAGTAACGTACCTCGATCTTGCGAGCTTTGGGATTCTGGTTGCTTGAACCTTCTTCCTTCACGCCTACATTTTAAAATCGACATACTTTAATTTCGTGTCTTTATTTCATTCTTTCATTAACATTATTAGGTTAACAACTATCATTTAACCAATTCTAGTCATTTAGCATCATGTTCACCTAGAATCTCAATTCAAGGCATTTTACCAAACACTTGCCGTGCTTACCACTAACAAGGCATAATGTACAAGTATTATATGCATATTCCTACTAGTTCATATCATGGATTATCAATTCAACTAAACTCACATAATCTTCATTCTCTATCAAATTCATACATCACTTCTCTATTACATACACAATCATACATCAATATTACACTTAATTTTTTGCACTTATATGATCATAATATTTCATCATACTACTACTATAAGTGGGTTTACTTCAATCATCAGATAATCAATATTCAAGCATATTTCATCTTCTACATGATAATTCTAACTAGCACCATGTTTAATTCCATTCAATCTTCACGGATTTATTACAACCCACTTCATGAATGACCACCAAATCATAAAATTCAACTTACCTTTTGTTTAAGAAGCTTGGATGACTAAAGAATTAAGCACATGCACCCAGATTTTGTTCTTAATCACCTAATTTGTTGAATTTGTGGGAAGAAGGGTTTCCCTTTCTTTCTTCTTCAATCCAGGCGACACACACACACACTAGAAGTGTGTGTGTGTGTTTTAATTTATGTTTTATTAACTCACTTTCCCACTTATTCAAGTTTAGTCCCTCATGTTTGGCGATTATAATCATTATAACTAAACATACCTCTTTAGTTAAAACTTTACTTGTATTTTAACTAAGGTTATAATTCTTGTCACCATTTAACCAACATTCATACTTATACATACACGCACACATTATATATTATATATATATATGTATATATATTATGTATACATAAAATATGTATATATATATGTATATATATATATATATATATGTATATATATATATATATAATTTTGGGGTGTTACAAATCTACCCCCCTTAGAAGAGGTTTCGTCCCCGAAACCTGATTACGTATCAAATAATTCTGGGTAGTATTTACGCATCTCATCTTCTGTTTCCCAGGTGAGATCCGACCCCTTTCTATGTTGCATTGGACCAAAACTTGTCTTATGGTTTTGTTGCAAAGGTGCTTAACTTTGAAATATTTTATAGTCCACCGGTCTTTCGATATAACTCATTTTTTATCCAACTCGATATCATCAAGGGGCACGTAGGCGGTTTCATCCACGAGACATTTCCTTAGTTGCGACACATGAAAGGTGTCATGTATTCCATCCAACACCGGTGGTAAATCCAGCTGGTACGCCACCTTTCCAATACGAGCTTTAACTTTAAAGGGCCCAATGTAACGGGTACCGAGCTTTCCTCGTTTACAGAACCGAATCACTCCTTTCCATGGTGAAACTTTTAACAGCACATGATCCCTCACTTGAAACTCGATGGGTCGTCTTCTTCGATCTAAATAAGTTTTTTGCCGGTCTTGTGCTGCTTTCAATCGGGCTCGTACGATATCGATCTTCTCATTAGTTTTCGCTACTACGTCTTTAGGCGCAATACCTCTTTGACCTACTTCCCCCCAACAAATGGGGGTTCTACACTTTCTTCCATACAACATTTGTATGGTGCCATCTGAATGCTATTTTGATAGCTGTTATTGTAAGCGAACTCAACTAACGGCAAATGGTCATCCCAATTGCCGTCAAATTCTAAAACACAAGCTCTCAACATATCCACAAGTGTTTGAATAGTCCTTCCAGACTGTCCATTCATTTGTGGATGATAGGCGGTACTAAAATGGAGTTTTGTTCCCATTTGTTCATGAATTTTTTGCCAAAAACGTGATGTAAATCTAGTGTCCCGATCCGACACAATGGAGATGGGTACTCCATGACGAGCTGCAATTTTGTTTGTAAAAATCTCTAGCCATTCTTGTTGACGAATAAGCCTCTCGATAGGTAAGAAGTGGGCACTTTTGGTGAGTCGATCCATAACTACCCATATGGCATCATGCCCCTTTCGCGTTCTGGGAAGTTTAATCACCAAGTCCATTGTTATATTTTCCCATTTCCACATCAGAATTTCTAAAGGTTGTAATTTACCGTACGGCTTCTGATGTTCCACTTTCACTTGTGAACATGTTAAACATTTAGCGACATGCTTTACAATATCTCGTTTCATTCCCGGCCACGAGTAATATCTTTTTAAATCATGGTAAATTTTTGTTGCTCCTGGATGTATCGAGTATCGTGATTTATGAGCTTCTTCTAGCAACATCATCTTTATCTTGGATAGCCAAGGAATCCAAATTTGCCCATACCGAGTTTTGACTCCAGTTGCATTCTCCTTAGTTTATCCACAATTCCTTTTGTCCTTTCTTTCTTAGGATCATATGCATTTAATGACTTGATTTGTGCTCCCCTCATTTCAAGAAGATGAGGCATAACAATCATTTTCATAGACTTTACTTGAATCGGGGGTGGAGTTCCCTTCGGCTAAGAGCATCTGCCACTACGTTTGCTTTGCCCGGATGATAAAGTATTTCACAATCGTAATCCTTAATCAGTTCCAACCACCTTCGTTGTCTCATATTGAGGTCTTTTTGTTCAAGAAATATTTGAGACATTTATGATCCGAGTATATGGTGCACTTTTTTCCATATAAATAATGTCGCCATAATTTTAAGGCGAACACTACAACGGCCAATTCTAGATGTGTGTTGGGTAATTTTCTTCATGTGGTTTGAGCTGTCGGCATATGCTATAACTTTGCCTCATTGCATTAAAACACCTCCTAACCCCTGACGCGAGGCATCCGTGTACACAATAAATCTTCTGTTCCATCTGGCAGAGTTAACACCGGTGAATTAGTCAGTCTCTCTTTCAGAACTTGAAATGCTTTTTCTTGTTCGGGCCCCATATAAACTTCTCACTTTTCTTTGTTAATTTGGTCATGGGTAGGGCTAGTTTGGAGAAATCTTGAATAAATCTTCGGTAATAGCCCGCTAGTCCCAAAAAGCTTCTCACTTTGTTCGGATTCTTCGGAGGGATCCATTTCATGTAACATTTGTATAAAACGGGTTTCGAAAACCCGCACCATTTTCATTAATCAAGGGTGTATTTATATATCGTTATGTATTTTTTTTATTATTTTTTTAATAAGGATATAAAAATCTATAAATAACAACAATTAAATTAAAATAGACTTAAAAGAAATGGCAAATAAATAAAAAGTTAAATTAAACATTTTAATTAATCAATCAAAAACTGAAACAAAAAGAAATTTGGGAACCAGGATCGAACCGGGTCGCCCGTGTAGTCACACACACTCAACACCACTACGCTACACACACAAGATGTGTTAGTTTTTATGTCTCATTATATAAATATGCAACCTGGCAGAAAACCTGCAACCACCATCACCGCGGCGCCGGAAATCCGCCAATCTTCAAACGCGGGTTCTTTGACGACAGCTGTTACGTGATCTAATTAGAGTAAACCTCAATCAGGCCCCTCTGTCATCGATCATCCTTTCCAAATTTGCAAATTCAAAACCGAAACTTGAGTGATCAAACCCCCTATAAATACCATCGATCTATACCTCAATCCTCGCTCAATTCTTTCACAACTAATCACAAGATCACTCTGCTCAAACCCCCCCTGGTTTCACTTGAAACTGCAGCTTGTCGCCGGAATTAACTCCCGGAGAACCCACTGCCGACCGGTAGTTCCTTACCTTCTAATTTAGTTCGTATATTATTTCATATATCATTTCATTCATTTCGGTAACTGCAAAAGTATAGTAATCAAGCTTAATCGAGTTTTGAAATCAAGAACGTGTTCTGGGTAAATCTTTAAACGAAGAAGATGAAGTGTATAGTGGGTATTTATATAATAAAATTCGAATCATAACCAGGTTAGACACACAGTCCAGCGGTGGACTGTGTGCACTTTAAACACACACGTTCCGAGTTCGATTCCTGCCATCAACATTGTCGAAATAAACAATTTTTTTAAAAACCAAACCCCACTGATCCCTCAACAAGTTGTTAAAATTAACAAAAATACTATGTTTTAACCGGGTTAAATCAACTTCAGGTCGCCGGTTCGAGTCCACGCCCTCACACCGGTCTGATCACTTAAAAATGTTTTTAAAAATTAATCATTTTTTGTATGGACTTAACTTGTGTATAAGAGAATTAAAAATAAGATATCTAACGGTTAGACACGTAGCTCAGTTGGAAGAGCTGCGTGCACGTGAACGGAAGGACTCAAGTTCGAATCCCACCCCACGCATATAGATCCGCTATTAAACCGGCCGGCTCCTCTTACTGTCACATATGAGATTATGTTTTTTTAATACTCCTTTTTCTTATTATATGTATTTTTTTATGTATTTAAATCACTTATATTATACTCTTTAGTTAAAATAAAATTAAATAATGCAAGTTCAAAGGAAATGAAACCACAAAAATAATCTAAAAACTTAACAAAGATGTTTAAATAAAAATATTAATTTGTTTAATTTATCGAATTATCGTATTATTATTTTAGGATAATATTCGTTCGTCGATCAAATCCTCAAAATCGTGCGCATCTTTCATCAATCGAGAAAACGCACCCACTGTGAGTGAATCTCTACAAATTCCCCGTTTTAATCACGTTTTGGGGTGTATCATGTGTCATATCATTTCTTTATTTTATTTAACACTTGTGCTTATATCATTTCGCGATCAAATGTGTATTGCTTGTAGCGTGGTTTATATTGGATACATTTTATAATTTCAGTGCACTCATTTCATTAGGCCCATCAGTTCCTCGTAGGATACGGGTTGAGATCAGGTGCCTCATTAGATCGGCTCCGTTTGATTGAGCCTTGATCTCAGATACATCATCATTCATGTCATATATTCATTCAATGTGATTTGTGATTGGTTACATATATACATTTGCTCACATGTGATTCATGCACAATTTATTTAAATAAACATAAAAATCAATTATTTAAATGTTTTATCAAAGTTCACTCGCCAACTTTTGTTGACCCAAAATTTCCTCTGTTTTACGCATGATACAGGTGATCAAGTTGAGGAAAGAAACACCTAGGATGGCCTAGAAGAATAATCAAGTTATTTCGTTGGAACAAGCATTTATATTATTATTTGTGTTTGTATGAAATTTTGTTGGATATTTGAATTTTAAATTGAATTTAATAAATATGAAACTTAGTAGTAAATATCATGAGCTTTGGTGATAACCCAATCATACCCCGACTTTTATTCAGCTGCGGGTCGGGGTGTGACGTTTCATAACTGCTTCTACCTTTGACGGATCCACTAAAACACCATCTTTATTAATTACGTGGCCGAGAAATTGCACTTCTCTGAGCCAAAAGGAACACTTAGAAAACTTCGCATATAACTTTTCTTTACGAAGGATTTCTAATACTTCACGCAAATGGTTTGCATGATCAGCCTTGCTCAGGGAATACACTAAGATGTCGTCTATAAACACTATTACGGATTTATCTAGCAGGGGCCGGCATACTTGATTCATAAGGTCCATAAACGAAGCCGGTGCGTTGGTCAACCCAAAAGACATTACTAAGAACTCGTAATATCCATATCGGGTTCTAAACGCAATTTTTGCCACATCTCTTCGGTACTCTCAGTTGGTGGTATCCCGAGCGCAAATCAATCTTTGAGAACCAACTTGCCCCTTGCAGTTGGTCGAAAAGGTCATCAGTTCGGGGTAAAGGATATCGGTTCTTAACCGTTAATTTGTTTGATTCCCGATAGTCGATGCACATACGCATCGATCCATCCTTCTTCTTTACGGACAACATGGGGGCTCCCCAAGGTGACATACTCGGGCGAATGAAGCCCTTATCGAGTAATTCTTGTATCTGAGTCATTAATCCTACATTTTTGTAGGGGCTAATCGATAGGGAGTCTTGGCCACCGGTTTTGCACTTGAGTATAGGTCAATGTGAAATTCCACGTCTCGCTCAGGAGGAGTCCCGTAATTCATCGAAATATGTCCGGATATTCCTTTACGATTTCTACATCATCAAATTTTGGCGCGCCTTTAGAGGTGTCTATTACGTAAGCTAGGAATGCCTTAGGCCACTCGGTGTGGGGGCCGTCCCAGCCGCGTCGTGCGGCGACGACGCCCCCAACACTACGCTGGTGGCCCGGCGTCGTCGCAGCAGTCTTCTCGGGGACGTGTGAGAATGGGGGCAAAATGCTTAGGCTTGAAGAAGCAAGCACATGCAACAGAAACCTTCTTCTTCAACCTTCGACCTTCTCTTTCAAATCACCATAGCAGCATGTCACTTAACACACACAATTCCACCACCACTACAATCAAATTCCTCTGCAGTTACGGCGGCAAATTCTTCCCTCGTTATCCCGACGCCAAGCTCCGCTACCACGGCAGTCAAACTCGCGTCCAAGCCGTTCCATCTCTTTCTCCGGTCAGTTACTTTCATTTTTTCTTCAATTATGTTTCTGTTTTACGAATTGAAACTTAATTTGAAATCTGGATCTGAAATTGACAGAATTGTGGTGAAACTCGGTAAATTGTGTGGAACATCTGCAACTAGTTTAATTAATAAAGAAAAATAAAAAAAACTCTCTACACGTTTGCTGACGTGGCGGGTCGTCACCCATTTCCAAGCTTCCACCTCTGCAGGGGCGTCCTCCAAGCTCTCTGACGTGTTTGCTGACGTGGCGGGTCGTCTTGAGAGGAGGCTCGTCACCCACACTGAGTAGCCTTACCTTCATTTCGAGCGTATTTGACTGCCTCTACAAGGGTGCATAGCTTCATTTCAACTTTTCTTTCTCCGTGAACACTTACCCATTTTTCTCTCGGTGATAGAACTCGTATAATCTTAGTCTCACGTTGAATTTCTGCATGGTATCGGGATAGCCAATCCATGCCTACTATTACTTGAACTCTCCCAGAATCATGGACACCAGGTCTATTTCAAATTCCTCATCTTCTATAACGATTTACATCCTTTACATACTTCGTTCAATAAGTAGTTCTTGCTATCGGCTATTTCTACCACTAAGGGTATTGGCATTCATTCAATTTTAAAAGAGGGATGGGTTATAAGTTCGAGTGATACAAATGACCTACTTGCTCTAGAATCAAACAATACATTTGTTGTCACACCCCGACCCGCAGCGAATAAAAGTCGGGGCGTAATTGGGTTATCACCAAAGCTCATGATGTTTATAAGATGTTTCATATTTATTAAATTCAAATTACAACTTAAATATCCAAAACAAAATTCATACAATTACAAGAAATTGAAACTATATAATTATTCCAAAGCTTAAACTTGTTTATTCTTCTAGGCCTTCTATGTGTTTCTTGTCTCAGCTGGATCACCTGTATCATGTGTAAAACGGGGGATATTTTGGGTCAACAAAAGTTGGCGAGTGAACCTTGATAAAACATTGTTACTAATTTCTTGTTTTATTTAATAAGGAAAATTTGTGCAATAATCACATGTGACAAACATATATAAATAAACAAACACAAACCACTTTGGATGAGTATATGATATGAATGATGATGAATGTGAGATCAAGGCTCAATCAAACGGAGCCGATCTAATGAGGCACCTGATGCTCAACCCGTCTCCCACGGGGAACTGATGGGCCTAATGAAATGCGTGCACTGAAAATGATAAAACCAATCTACATATAATCTACACAACAATTGATACACATTTGATACACATTTGATCACGGATATGATGTATGCACAAGTGTTTATATATATAATAAAAGAATTATACGACACATGATACACCCCAAAACATGATTAAAACGGGGAATTGTAGAGATTCACTCACATTGGGTGCGTTCTTTGATGACGTTGGATGCGCACGAATTTAGGATTCAATCGACGAGGGAAAAACTAGCCTAGATAATAACAAAATGATTCGATAAATAAATAAATTTTATTTGAGATTAATATTTTTAATTAGTGCCTTAATGGAATTTTTAGATTTATTTTGTGAGTTTAAGGAAATTTTCTAACTTTAAAAATCTTATTTTAAGTATTTTTAAATGATTTTTCAATTAAATAAATAATTAAAAAGAAAAAAAAAAGTGACTTTTTGACCGTTGACCGTTGACCGGTGCCATTGACCGGTCTGACGTCAGACTGTGTTTTTTTTTATGTGCTGAGTGAGGCTCGAACTCGGGACCTCTCTTATACGTGCACGCAGCTCTACTAACTGAGCTACGTGTCTAACCCGAAATATTCTCTGTTTTAATTATATATATATTCTAATTAATCTTTAACTTATTAGGTTTTTATTAAAAATGATTTATATGGCCGAACCGGTTGCAAAGACCCGGAGTCGAACTCGGGTCCTTTGGTTCGAGTGCGCACAGCCCAACCAGTTGGGTTGGTGTCTAATCTGCTTATTCTATGAATTATATTCCTTTTATAAACATTCTGTGACTTTATCTGATTCGGTTCTAAAAATGTTGGTTTTATTTCTGAAAGTCGGTAACGTGTGCGATTCGAACTCGGGACGTGCGTGTTATATTTGCACGCAGTCCACCGCTGGACGTGTGTCTAACCCGGTTTAATTTCTATTTTTAATTATACTAATACACGTTTGCATCTTCGTCTTCTTCGCTTAAAAATTTACAGAACAGTGAAATCCGACTGTTCTGGTTAATCGATCATAACTTATACTTGTTTGAAATGGAAATGGGGATTAAGTGATATGGTATACCAAGACGGAGCGTTTTCTTCATATTTCCGGCAGTGTTCGTCGGCTCTGACTTTGCGATTTCCGGCTGTATGAACTGTTTTAACAGTTTTGATTAGGTTTGAACGATTAAAGTATAAATTAAGAGATAGCAGAGAAGTTTAGACAGTTATACCGACCGATGAATGAATACGGTTTTCTGACTAGCGATTCCGGCAGGATTCCGGCGAAAATGAAAATCTCCGGCGACGTGCTCTGGAAGAATTAAAGCTTCGAAAAAGTGTGCGGTTCTGAGCGAAAGGATTTCCAGAAGATTGAGTGGGTATTTATAGGGAAGAACTGGATGAATTGTGTCCGATTTTGAGTCTTGATTCGCGGTTAAAGATTTTCCGGCGGTTATGACCGAAATTGACGGTTAGACATCGGTTATAATTGATGTCGGAATCAGTTTACGCATTCCAGTCAATGAGGATAGCCAAAATCACGGAATCGTCGGTTTTTCCGGTGAGTGCGAGTTCTGGGCGCGCTGATTGCAGATTTGACTTTTGGTTTTATTATAAGTCTTATTTGTTTCCGTGTTTATCACAAAAGCAGTGTGTGGCGGAGCGGTGTGTTGTGTGTTTGGGTTTGTGGGTGACCGGGTTCGAAACCCGGGTCTCCATTTTATTTTTTATTCATTGTTTAATATTAATAATAAATTATGGTTTATAAATTCTAATATATTTATTAATTATGTATTGTTTAAAATTAACATGAACCATAAATACGCAACGAAACTTATAACTGACTATTTGATTGATAAACGAAGTGGGTTTTGAAACCCGTTTTTCGACGAATGTTACAGTATCCCCTACTTTTAGAAATTTCGTCCCGAAATTTAAGTAGTATGGTAACAGGAAAAAGATGCGGGTATTTTTCGCGCATTGAGTCTTCACGTTCCCAAGTAAACTCAGGTCCTCGTTTTGACTCCCAACGTACCCTGCAATTGGAATACGACTTCGTCTTAAACGCTTCTCTCCGAAGTTCATGATTTCTACTGGTCTTTCAATGAAATGCATAGATTCATCGACTTGAATGTCTTCTAGAGGAATATGGAGGTTTTCATCGGCGAGGCACCTTTTCAAGTTTGATACGTGAAATGTGGGATGAATCCTGTTGAGCTCTTCTGGTAGGTCAAGCTTGTATGCTACAGGACCTACTCTTTCGAGTATCTTGAAAGGTCCTACGTAGCGTGGTGCTAGCTTGCCCTTTTGGCCAAAACGAACCACTCCCTTCCAAGGTGATACTTTTAAAAGCACTTGATCACCAATGTCAAACTCCAAGGTCTTTCGTCGTTTGTCTGCATAACTCTTTTGACGACTTTGAGCCGCTAGAAGATTGTTTCGAATTTGAATGACCTTGTCGGTTGTTTCTTGAATTAATTCTGGACCGGTGATTTGTGATTGCCCAATTTCGTGCCAACATACTGGAGATCGGCACTTACGACCATACAAAGCTTCGAATGGAGCCATGCCGATACTTGAATGATAGCTATTGTTGTACGAAAATTCAACTAATGGTAGATGAGCGTCCCAGTTCCTTTGAAGTCTATGACACATGCTCGCAACATGTCTTCAAGGGTTTGGATGGTTCGTTCAGATTGACCATCAGTTTGAGGATGAAAAGCGGTACTGAGGTCTAATCGTGTACCCAAGGCGGTTTGTACGGCTCGCCATATTCGTGAAGTGAAACGACCATCACGGTCTGAAATGATGCTTAAAGGTACACCATGACGGCTAACTATCTCGCTGATGTAGATACGAGCTAACTTTCGTTCTTTGAAGTCCTCGCGAATCGGATGAAATGAGATGACTTTGTAAGACGATCGATTATTACCCATATGGTGTCATACCCAATGGAGGTGTGAGGTAACCCGGTAATGAAATCCATGGTTATGTTTAACCACTTCCATACAGGTATTTCAGGTTGGACTAGAAGTCCTGAAGGTCTTTGATGTTCAGCTTTTACTTTGGAACAGGTAAGGCACTTGGAAACAAAAACATCGATATCGTTTTTCATGCCAGGCCACCAGTAGGTGTATCGTAGGTCTTGATACATCTTGTCGGCTCCTGGGTGTACAGAGTACCGTGTTTTGTGCGCCTCATTCATGAGGAAATCACGAAGGTTATCGCGATCAGGAATCCATATGCGATTTAAATAGTATAGAATACCGTCGGATTTGGTTTCGATTTTGAGTTCAGCTCCACATGACAGTTCATCGCGTACATCATTTTCGTTACACAAACATGTTGAGCTGCTCGGATTCGATCTTTGATGTCGGTTATGATTTGGAACAGAGAAGACGAATGGAGTTCGCATAACCTTTTCGACTGAGCGCATCGGCCACTACGTTTGCCTTGCAAGGATGATACCGAATTTCACAGTCGTAGTCGTTGAGAAGTTCGACCCATCTTCGTTGTCTCATATTCAACTCTTTTGGTTGAAGATATGTTGGAGACTTTGTGGTCAGTGTATATTTCACACTTGGTACCGTAGAGGTAATGTCTCCATATCTTGAGAGCGAACACAACGGCTCCAAGTTCCAGGTCGTGGGTGGTGTAATTCTTCTCATGAACTTTGAGTTTGCCTAGAAGCATAGGCTATCACTTTTCCTCTTTGCATTAATACACACCTAGCCCTTGCCCTGATGCGTCGCAATATACTACAAAGTCATCGCAACCTCAGGGAGTGTGAGGATAGGTGCGTCACAAAGTTTTTGCTTTAGAGTTTGGAAGGCTTCCTTCTTTTTTAGGTCCCCATATGAAGGGTTTTCCTTTATGAGTCAAAGCCGTGAGTGGTACAAACAATACGGGAAAAATTGGCAATGAAACGGCGATAGTAACCACCAAACCAAGAAATGACCTTACTTCGGTAGGGGTACGTGGCGCTTGCCATTCTTGCACTGCCTTGATTTTTGAAGGATCAACATGAATTCCCTTGTCATTGACGACATGTCCAAGGAATTGTACTTCTCTAACCAGAATTGCATTTTGAGAACTTAGCGTAGAGCTTTCGTCCTTAAAAGTGTAAGGATGAGTCGAAGGTGTCGCTCATGATCGGATTTAGACTTGGAGTAGATAAGAATATCGTCGATGAAGACTATGACGAAACGGTCGAGGTAGGGTTTGCATACCCTATTCATTAGATCCATGAAGACAGCGGGGGCGTTGGTTAACGAATGGCATGACCATGAATTCGTAATGACCATAACGAGTCCGGAAGGCGGTCTTTGGGATATCTTCTTCGTGCACTCTGAGCTGATGATAACCAGAACGAAGGTCGATTTTTGAAAAGCAGGTGGGGCCTTAAAGTTGGTCTAGGAGGTCATCGATGCGAGGTAGTGGATAACGATTTTTAACCGTTAACTTGTTGAGTTCTCTATAATCAATGCACATGCGAAACGTTCCATCTTTCTTCTTCACAAAGAGGACAGGTGCACCCCAAGGCGAGAGCTAGGACGTATGAATCCTTTGTCAGTCAGCTCTTGCAGTTGACTGGCCAGCTCTTGCATTTCGGATGGGGCTAACCTATAAGGAGATTTTGCGACTGGTGTAGCGCCAGGTACAAGATCGATGCGGAATTCGACTTCTCTCACAGGAGGGAGTCCTGAAATGTCGTCGGGAAAGACTTGTGGGAATTCTTTCACAACTGGAATATCTTCGAGTTTCCTTTCCTTGTTTCCCTTTTTGACGACGTGTATTAGGAATGCGACATAGTTCTTGCGGAGATATCTTCAGGCTTGAAGACAGGATATTAGTTTGAGTCCTTTCGAAGGGGTTTCCCCAAAAATACGTAGGGTCTGACCCTCTGCAAGAGGAATGCGAATGAATTTTTCGCGGCACACTACTTCAGCGTGATGCTGGCTGAGCCAGTCCATACCGATTATAACATCGAAACTTCCCAACTTCATAGGAATGAGGTCAACTGGAAAGTCGTGATCGTTTAGAGTGAGGGTACAATTGCGTATAATAGAATCTAGTGAAATGGGTTTTCCGTCAGCAACTTCCATAGTTAGAGACTCGATGAGATTATCACGAGGTTGGCCGAGGATAGGTTCAAACTCTAAGGACACAAAGCTCTTACCCGCACCAGTATCGAATAATATGGAGGCATAACTACCATTGATGAGAAACGTACCGTTGACCACGTTGTTGTCAGCCCTAGCTTGGTTGGCATTGATGTTGAAAGCTCTTCCTTTGGCAGGTAGAGGAGCTTGGTTAGCTTGGTTTACCGGGTTTGCTTGAGCTTGGGCATGGATGATGTTCACCAAGCGTGGACAAGTGTTCCTGAAGTGGTTTGGGTCCCCACAGTTGTAACAAGCTCGCATGGGTTGCATCATGGGGTAGTTGGGTTGGTAGTAAGTTTGGGCTGCGTGTGGTACAGGTGGTAGAAGTAAAGGTTGCTGGGCTTGACCCACTATCTGATGGTGGGTTTGGGTTGGGGTTTATTGCGGTTCATTCGTTGAAGAGTGCGGCAGGTTTGGATGGTGTGACCTGCATGGCCACAGCTTGTGCAATGTTGACAAAGAGTTTCAGGAGGGTGATGGTATTGACAACGGTTGCATTTTGGGTGTGGGCTGGTGTATGGCTTTTTAAATGGTGCAGCCGAAGGAGCAATTTGGGTGATTGGTGCAGCGGTGATAGGAGGGTTGGTTTAGGTGACAGCAAAATTCTTGCCATTACGTTTCCTCTTACCAGCAAACCTTGAGGATGAGGCTGGGTGGTTTGTAGTTTAGGTCTCTATGGGTGCTTTCTTCTTTTCATCTTTGAATTTGCCGTTTCGAATGCGATTTTCAGTGAGTTCTGTAGCTAACTCCATCGCGGGTTCAAGTGTTGCAGGCGAAGTGCTGAAAACCGCGTCTTGAATTTTCGAGGGAAGGTCTCGGATGTAATGTTCAACCAAGCGGTACACGTGGGTGAACAAATTAGGGATCATCTGGTTCAGTTTGAGAAATCTCTTGTTATAGGAAGTATGATCTCCTTCCTTTTGTTTTAGCGCATGGAATTCATCTTCCAACTTTTTGATTTCGCTTCTTGGACAAAAGTGTCTTGTCATGAGTTCCCTTAACTCTTCCCATGTTAAGGCCATGGCATCTTCAACTCCTCATTTACCCTTTTCCGTGTTCCACCAGGTAAGGGCTACCCCAAACAGTCTTCTAGTTGCATAACGTACCTTGCGATCCTCGGGACAATCGCAATTGAGGAAAGTGTTTTCCATTTCTTCAAACCAGTGAAGGAGGGCGGTAACACCTTCGGTCCCTTCATACTTTGGGAGATCGCAAGATTTGAAGTGTTTGTAGGAGCACTTTTTGGAGGGAGGGTTGGCGACGCTCTGGTCTTCTTGATTGGGAGGGTTGATGGGATTTGCGGTGAGAGCTTGTTGAACTTGAATTACGATGTCAGGAAGCACTGCGGCCATTTGTTTAGCAATTTGTGTGGCCAAGCGTTCATTTGATCTTCCTGACTTTCTACCTCCACGTAGTTGCCTAGCCGACATCTACAAGAACATACATAGGAAGATTGTGAGTTTAAGAAGTTTCTAGGTGTCATGTGTCGTAAAAAGAATGAAAAATAACATAAGTGACAATAATGCAACTACATCCACAGGATGTCTTGGGTTTGCTCATGTTTGGGCCTCCAATGTCCCCCACACCATCGCCTGTGTAGTCATGTGGGCCCCCATGACTATTGGGCTTGGTAGGATTCACATTGGTGTTGGCGGATTAATACTCGCACCACCCGAATGAAAATCGTAAAATATGATTACGAGATGTATGGTAGGAGGGTGTCCAGGTGTAGACACAATGACAACTCAACGTGGGGTTAGCTCTCACGACGTTTGGTATAGCATGCTTTGGCCTAATAGGTCCTTCGTACTCTCATCGTTAGTCCCCAGGTAGGCAAACTGGTCCTTTATTTTGGATTTATACGAATGCCAAGCCTAGGCAGGACGTTCCGACTACCGGTACTCGTACCCTTCCAGTTACTACATGCCCGTCATGAGAACTCACTTTGATGTGATTTGAAAAATACAAAAATCATTGCAAAAATCATGGGAATCGTGAGGTGTGTGCTCTCATGGATATGATATGTTATGAGGATATGATTCATGATGAGCATTGTATAATAACATGTATTTGTGAGCATGCTTGCATAACATTGAGTGTAAAAATAAACATAAAGCATATAAACATCATGAATTTTGTATGTAACGCATAAACAATTTAAAATTTTAATCAACTATAGTATAGGCTCTAAGGGTCTAATGACCTATCCTATATCCCTATAGTCATGGCTCTGATACCAATCTGTCTCACCCCGACCCGCAGCGGAATAAAAGTCGGGGCGTAATTGGGTTATCACCAAAGCTCATGATGTTTACTAAGATGTTTCATATTTATTAAATTCAAATTACAACATAAATATCCAAAACAAAATTCATACAATTACAAGAAAAATGAAACTATATAATTATTCCAAAGCTTAAACTTGTTTATTCTTCTAGGCCTTCCTATGTGTTTCTTGTCTCAGCTGGATCACCTGTATCATGTGTAAAACGGGGGATATTTTGGGTCAACAAAAGTTGGCGAGTGAACCTTGATAAAACATTGTTACTAATTTCTTGTTTTATTTAATAAGGAAAATTTGTGCAATAATCACATGTGAGCAAACATATATAAATAAACAAACACAAACCACTTTGGATGAGTATATAATATGAATGATGATGAATGTGAGATCAAGGCTCAATCAAACGGAGCCGATCTTATGAGGCACCTGATGCTCAACCCGTCTCCCACGGGGAACTTATGGGCCTAATGAAATGCGTGCACTGAAAATGATAAATCCAATCTACATATAATCCACACAACAATTGATACACATTTGATACACATTATGATGTATGCACAAGTGTTTAAATAAAATAAAAGGATTATACGACACATGATACACCCCAAAACATGATTAAAACGGGGAATTGGTAGAGATTCACTCACATTGGGTGCGTTCTTTGATGACGTTGGATGCGCACGAATTTAGGATTCAATCGACGAGGGAAAAACTAGCCTAGATAATAACAAAATGATTCGATAAATAAATAAATTTTATTGAGATTAAAATTTTAATTAGTGCTCTTAGTGGAATTTTTAGATTTATTTTTGTGTGTTTAAAGAAATTTTCTAACTTTAAAAATCTTATTTGTAAGTATTTTTAAATGATTTTTCAATTAAATAAATAATTAAAAAGAAAATAAAAAGTTGACTTTTTGACCGTTGATCGGGTCTTGACCGGTCAGACTGTGGTTTTTTTATGTGCTGAGTGAGGCTCGAACTCGGGACCTCTCGTATACGTGCACGCAGCTCTACCAACTGAGCTACGTGTCTAACCCGAAATATTCTCTTGTTTAATTATATATATATTCTAATTAATCTTTAACTTATTTGGTTTTTATTAAAAATGATTTATACGGCCGAACCGGTTGCAGAGACCGGAGTCGAACTCGGGTCCTTTGGTTCGAGTGCGCACAGCCCAACCAGTTGGGCTGTGTGTCTAATCTGCTTATCTACTGAATTATATTCCTTTTATAAACATTCTGTGACTTGATCTGATTCGGTTCTAAAATGTTGGTTTTATTTCTGAAAGTCGGTAACGTGTGCGATTCGAACTCGGACGTGCGTGTTATATTTGCACACAGTCCACCGCTGGACTGTGTGTCTAACCGGTTTAATTTCTGTTTTTAATTATACTAATACACGTTTGTATCTTCGTCTTCTTCGCTTAAAAATTTACAGAACAGTGAAATCCGACTGTTCTGGTTAATCGATCATAACTTATACTTGTTTGAAATGTGAAAGGAGATTAAGTGATATGGTATACCAAGACGGAGCGTTTTCTTCAGATTTCCGGCAGTGTTCGTCGTCTTGACTTTGCGATTTCCGGCTGTATGAACTGTTTTTAACAGTTTTGATTATTAGTTTGAACGATTAAAGTATAAATTAAGAGATTGCAGAGAAGTTTGACAGTTATACCGACCGATGAATGAGTTACGGTTTTCTGACTAGCGATTCCGGCAGGATTCGGCGAAAATGAAAATCTCCGGCGACGTGCTCTGGAAGAATTAAAGCTTCGAAAGTGTGCGGTTCTGAGCGAAAGGATTTCCTGAAGATGAGTGGGTATTTATTAGGAATGAACTGGATGAATTTGTCGTATTTGAGTCTTGATTCGCGGTCAAAAGATTTTCCGGCGGTTATGCACCGAAATTGACGGTTAGACTCGGTTATAACTGATGTCGGAATCAGATCATAACTTATACTTGTTTGAAATGGAAAGGAGATTAAGTGATATGGTATACCAAGACGGAGCGTTTTCTTCAGATTTCCGGCAGTGTTCGTCGGCTCTGACTTTGCGATTTCCAGCTGTATGAACTGTTTTAACAGTTTTGATTATTAGTTTGAACGATTAAAGTATAAATTAAGAGATGCAGAGAAGTTTAGACAGTTATACCGACCGATGAATGAGTACGGTTTTCTGACTAGCGATTCCGGCAGGATTCCGGCGAAAATGAAAATCTCCGGCGACGTGCTCTGGAAGAATTAAAGCTTCGAAAAAGTGTGCGGTTCTGAGCGAAAGGATTTCCAGAAGATTGAGTGGGTATTTATAGGGAAGAACTGGATGAATTGTGTCCGATTTTGAGTCTTGATTCGCGGTCAAAGATTTTCCGGCGGTTATGACCGAAATTGACGGTTAGACATCGGTTATAACTGATGTCGGAATCAGTTTACGCATTCCCAGTCAAAGAGGATAGCCAAAATCGAGGAATCATCGGTTTTTCCGGTGGTGCGAGTTCTGGGGCGCTTATTGGGGATTTGACTTTTGGTTTTATTAAAGTCTTATTTGTTTCCGTGTTTATCACAAAAGCAGTGTGTGGCGGAGCGGTGTGTTGTGTGTTTGGGTTTGTGGGTGACACGGGTTCGAAACCCGGCGTATCCATTTTATTTTTTATTCATTGTTTATTATTAATTATAACTTATGGTTTATAAATTCTAATATATTTATTAATTATGTATAGTTTAAAATTAACATGAACCATAAATACGCAACGAAACTTATAACTGACTATTTGATTGATAAACGAAGCCGGTTTTGAAACCCGTTTTTTCGACGAATGTTACATATATGGCAGAACAGGTTGCAGAGACCCTGAGTCGAACTCGGGCCCTTTGGTTCGAGTGCGCACAGCCCAACCAGTTGGGCTATGTGTCTAATCTGCTTATCTACTGAATTATATTCCTTTTATAAACATTCTGTGACTTGATCTTATTCGTTTCTAAAAATGTTGGTTTTATTTCTGAAAGTCGGTAACGTGTGCGATTCGAACTCGGGACGTGCGTGTTATATTTGCACCTAGTCCACCGCTGGACTGTGAGTCTAAGCCGGTTTAATTTCTGTTTTTAATTATACTAATACACGTTTGCATCTTCGTCTTCTTCGCTTAAAATATTTACAGAACAGTGAAATCCGACTGTTCTGGTTAATCGATCATAACTTATACTTGTTTGAAATGGAAAGGAGATTAAGTGATATGGTATACCAAGACGGAGCGTTTTCTTCAGATTTCCGGCAGTGTTCGTCGGCTCTAACTTTGCGATTTCCAGCTGTATGAACTGTTTTAACAGTTTTGATTATTGGTTTGAACGATTAAAAATATAAATTAAGAGATAGCAGAGAAGTTTAGACAGTTATACCGACCGATGAATGAATACGGTTTTCTGACTAACGATTCCGGCAGGATTCCGGCGAAAATGAAAATCTCCGGCGACGTGCTCTGGAAGAATTAAATCTTCAAAAAAGTGTGCGGTTCTGAGCGAAAGGATTTCCAGAAGATTGAGTGGGTATTTATAGGGAAGAACTGGATGAATTGTGTCCGATTTTGAGTCTTGATTCGCGGTCAAAGATTTTCCTGCGGTTATGACCGAAATTGACGGTTAGACATCGGTTATAACTGACGTCGGAATCAGTTTACGTATTCCAGTCAAAGAGGATAGCCAAAATCGCGGAATCGTCGGTTTTTCCGGTGAGTGCGAGTTCTGGGTACGCTGATTGCAGATTTGACTTTTGGTTTTATTAAAGTCTTATTTGTTTCCGTGTTTATCATAAAAGCAGTGTGTGGCGGAGCGTTGTGTTTGTGTTTAGGTTTGTGGGTGACCCGGGTTCGAAACCCGGCGTCTCCATTTTATTTTTTATTCATTGTTTATTATTAAATATAACTTATGGTTTATAAATTCTAATATATTTATTAATTATGTATTGTTTAAAATTAACATGAACCATAAATACGCAACGAAACTTATAACTGACTATTTGATTGATAAACGAAGCGGGTTTTGAAACCCTTTTTCCGACGAATGTTACATATATGGCCGAACCGGTTGCAGAGACCCGGAGTCGAACTCGGGTCCTTTGGTTCGAGTGCGCACAGCCCAACCAGTTGGGCTGTGTGTCTAATCTGCTTACTACTGAATTATATTCCTTTTATAAACATTCTGTGACTTGATCTGATTCGGTTCTAAAAATGTTGGTTTTATTTCTGAAAGTCGGTAACGTGTGCGATTCGAACTCGGGACGTGCGTGTTATATTTGCACACAGTCCACCGCTGGACTGTGTGTCTAACCCGGTTTAATTTCTGTTTTTAATTATACTAATACACGTTTGCATCTTCGTCTTCTTCGCTTAAAAATTTACAGAGAGTGAAATCCGACTGTTCTGGTTAATCGATCATAACTTATACTTGTTTGAAATGGAAAGGAGATTAAGTGATATGGTATACAAGACGGAGCGTTTTCTTCAGATTTCCGGCAGTGTTCATCGGCTCTGACTTTGCGATTTCCAGCAGTATGAACTGTTTTAACAGTTTTGATTATTGGTTTGAACGATTAAAGTATAAATTAAGAGATAGCAGAGAAGTTTAGACAGTTATACCGACCGATGAATGAATACGGTTTTCCGACTAGCGATTCCGGTAGGATTCCGGCGAAAATGAAAATCTCCGGCGAAGTGCTCTGGAAGAATTAAAGCTTCGAAAAAGTGTGCGGTTCTGAGCGAAAGGATTTCTAGAAGATTGAGTGGGTATTTATAGGGAAGAACTAGATTAATTGCGTCCGATTTTGAGTCTTGATTCGCGGTCAAAGATTTTCCGGCGGTTATGACCGAAATTGACGGTTAGACATCGGTTATAACTGATGTCGGAATCAGTTTACGCATTCCAGTCAAAGAGGATAGCCAAAATCGCGGAATCGTCGGTTTTTTCCGGTGAGTGCGAGTTCTGGGCGCTGATTGCAGATTTGACTTTTGGTTTTATTAAAGTCTTATTTGTTTCGTGTTTATCACAAAAGCAGTGTGTGGCGGAGCGGTTGTGTTGTGTGTTTGGGTTTGTGGGTGACCCGGATTCGAAACCCGGCGTCTCCATTTTATTTTTTATTCATTGTTTATTATTAATTATAAATTATGGTTTATAAATTCTAATATATTTATTAATTATGTATTGTTTAAAATTAACATGA